>CP130736.1:21425248-21845091 GCA_030553155.1 Nippostrongylus brasiliensis | reverse complement strand
TTATCGTTCCGTGGTATCCACCTTCGTCAGGGCTAAGTAGAGAGAAGGGATTTACGAAGACGGTCGTCGAAGAAGAATTTTATGTTACAGATTCAGAAGTGATTCAGAAGGTAAGAGACCATTGCGACAAAACCTGGATTAGGCAATCGCGACAGGACCGAGTAGAGTAGGGATGGTTGCCTCGTGTTCTGCGAAGGTGAAGTTCGGTGAAGATGTTCGGGTCAGGTCTACTGTGAATAGACCACTTGGGTATGGTCAATCGAATTTCACGGAAGTGAGCAAGTCATTATCGATGGGCAGCAAGATTAGCGCTGTGCACCGTAAACAGATCCGCTCTAGAGAAGGGAGGAAGAGTTAAAGAATATTTTAAGAATTATTTTGGGAAAGGTAAAATTACTATAAAAGGTTTAGGTGAAAGAGCACAAATTGCTGCTTGATTTTATTTGGAACCACCTATCTGCCCGGAACTTCATTTGCAGCTATGGTTCTTCTTTGATCTGCTGCAGTACATTTCTCATTAGAAGTCTAATGCTGAGTAATATTGTATGAGTTGATAAAGCGATAATGGGTAATGTAGCTGAGATTGGACGAAAAACGCGTCTAAGAAAAATCAAAGTTAACCAACGGCATAGAGATGATAAAGTATAATGTGACGTGAGAGTCAAGAGATTTATTCCATCCCGTATAATCAGCAATTATCCAAAATATTGCACACAATCAAAGCGTGTATGAATAATCAGTGTTTTAAGAAAAGTGTAGGAACAGCACACGATCGACCCAAGAGCTCCGTGGAGAGTATCGTGTCGTCAAGGACGAGTTTGGAAACGAGCTCCAAACGATACTGCGGTGAGTTTTACCTCTCATGGAGGGTACAGTATCACTCGAGGCACAAGTGACATTGTTCGCTTTTTGTCCTAATAACTGTTTGAAAATCGAAGGTGAAAAACATTTCATGATCTGCCTTGGATCTTCTCATTTGAAAAGCTCTGTTAGCAACTACGTACGTTAATGGAGCTGTGAATGTACAGGGTGGCAAATAAGTCCTTGCCGCGATATGAATGGCTATAACTGAACTATAAAACATTTGGGAATAATAGTATTTTAGCAGTTTATAAAGCAGCACATGTACAAACAATGAGTCACGATTTCATTAGAAAATCTCCTCCTTCGGCATCCTTGCAGGCTTTCAAACGTTTGACGAAATTGTAGACAATGGTCGCTAGGGTGTTCACGCTAATTTCTTCCCAGGCTTTGAGCAGGCTTTGTTTTAGATTCTCTATAGACGTGTGTCGGGTGCGGCAGGCTTTGCTCTTCAAAATGGACCATACAGCAGAACCCATAGGATTAAGGTCTGGTTAATTCGAGGGCCGAACATCCTTGGCCCAATATACAGGAAAGAGCTCGTTGCACAGAGCCATGGTAGATTTTGCTGAAGCGCAGGTGCCCAGTCTTGCTGTAAGTGCCGAACGTTGCCACCGAAGTGTTCTTGAGCCCATGGTAAGAGACCTCTACGAAAAACTTGTTCTTGATAGAGTTTTGCATTGATCTTTGTCGCTTTCTCCACAAAAACGAGAGGGGTCTTTCCAGTAGCACAAATACCTGCCCAAACCATGATGGAGGCTGGATGATGGGTTTGTTAGACTGCCTCTGATATTTCTGATCCCTGTTCATGCAGAACTCTATCGTTATGTCGGTTGTGGCATCTTTCCACCGTGGAAACCTCTTTATCTGTGAACAGGACTCGCTTGCGACGACCGTTGGCGACCAATCTAAGCAACCTCAATGTCTTTTCCATGCTGCTTGCCTTAATCTTATTCGTTGGCAGATGGCGTTTTTCCATTCTATGGGGACAAAGGTGTAGCTTATTTTTAACAATGTTCTGAACGGTCGTGTGCGGAATTTCTAGGCTTTTACACATTTACCTCATGGACCATCCTGGATCCCGCCCAATTCTGCTCCTAACGATTTCTCGAGCCCTTGTAACAGTCTGAGAAGTTGGTCTTCCACCTCTCGGACGGTCCTCGTGTGTACCCAGCTCTTTTTATCTCTGGACGGCTGCTCGAACACTGTTCTTTCAGGTATTTTAAGCTGCTGAGATATTACCTTATTTGATACACCGCACCTATGCAGTTCGATCCCTTTGGTTCTGTCCTGCATAGCTTCGGAAATAGTGGACCGGTCGTCAAGAAAGTTGGTGTGTAAATAGACATTGATTGATGACACAAGCACACATCATAGATAGGTCAGAAATTTACCTACACTGAACATGACCATACACGAAAGTTGAGGCAAGAACTTATTTGCCACCCTGTAGTCCTTCGATATCTCTTAACGATTCAAAGTGTGTCAATTTCAAACGTGATAGAGAAGGCTCTTAAAGCTAACAACCACACAATTAATTACGCTAGGCATCTGTAGTCCTCAAGTTCTTGAATTAATGAGCCCATTACGGTTGTTCAGGCCTAATTCCAGCGCATGACTGAAGATCTGCAAATGTAATCCCATTACCCCTAGTGTAAGCATTATTTTCACCTGCCTAAGTGCAACCCTAGAGGAAAAAGGGCACACAGATTCCCAAGAACGATCAAAAAGACTGCACCGTCAGTGAAAGAAATTGATCATAGATGATGAGAGAAAAATAATTAACGACACTATCAAGGGCAGAAATACAGTGCACATTAGGGACAATAATAAGGAAATCATTAGTTTCACGGCAAGGTAGCTAATAAGGTGAAAAATGGCGCGCTATGCTATGCTATTCATCAAAATGACATGGTCTTGAGAGGTAGGTAGATCTCGGTTTTACAACGGAAATCGCTTTTCATACACACTTCAATGATACACCTTCGGCTCACCAATTGTCATCTATTTCTCCTACGCCAACGCCTAGTACTGGAATGGTGTGACCTGCACTTCCATAAAACAGCCTACTTAGCAGCGAAACCAGAAAAATCTCCGAAAACGGCCAGAGGCGTGGTGAGGCCAAGCGGTGTCACCTCCGCGAGAGCTGAAATTTAGTGGATATTTGGTAAATTGGTGTGCTGCACTGCAGAACTTTTGGCAGTCCAGGGAATATCAGGTGATTAAATCCCTATGGATTAGTCCGGTTTATGTTTCTAGGTTGTTCCGTCCTTCATTAGACAGTTCATTTGAATGATTCAGCTGATTCACTATTTTTTCTTACCTCTCACATCATTAAAAGCGTGCCCAAAGTACAAAAAGCGAGCGTGAAACGTTAATCAAACTCAAAAACGGTGCATTCGCTACTTTATAGCTAGTACCTACTCCAAGACGGCTGAGGAAGCACCCAGTTTCAGAGCACAACGAACGTACAAATCCCATACTAGGTAGAGAGAATCAAGCATCAGCATTAGCACGCAACCACGGGGGGATCGGTATCTCAGAACCCGCTTCAAACTAATGCTCACCCGGGACGCCTGAAGGCGAACTGTTCGGAGAGTACGTGGCCTGCGTGTTTTAATATTAACAAATATAAACGGCAACTAAACACCAAACTGATAACTACCCTTATTCTGCATGCTGATCACGAATACTAGACCCGCGATGATCAAAGTTTTCCAAACCTATGCCGATTTCGGACGTTGTGGATAGGTACAGGTAAGCAACGAAGGAGAGTACCTGCCTGAATCTGCCAAAATCAGTCGGAATCGACCGATCCATGCTAGCTGGGAATCAGACAACCTGTGCACGCATCCGCGAAGCTACTTTATAGCTAGTACCTACTCCAAGACGGCTGAGAAAGCAGCCAGTTTCAGAGCACAACGAACGTACAAATCCTATACTAGGTAGAGAGAATCAAGCATCAGCCTTAGCACGCCACCACGGGGCGAGATCGGTATCTCAAAACCCGCTTCAAATGAATGCTCACCCGGGACGCCTGAAGGCGAACTGTTCGGAGAGTACGTGGCGTGCGAGTTTTAATATTAACAAATATACTTTGTTAACACATACAAATTATTCTTATGAGCCACAACGCCGGGGAACATAATGGACACAATGAACTACCAGACAAGTAAAAACAGGAGTCTCTTGAGTCCATCGAAAAAGAAGAAGTGTAAATATTGATACCGAAGTCTGGTACTCAGACCTAATCAAAAAGATTCAAGATAAGAACAATCTAGTAAAAGTTGTTTAATTAGACAACCAATAACATAGTGTTAGGAGCACTGGGGGACAATATATTCAATATAGTTCACCAACGTCATCCGACATCGTTAACACTAACGCTACGAAGAACATCGAAATGAGAAATGGTATAAGGCAGAACCTTGACGTTGAACTCTTGGAGCCCTTCAGTCTGCTCTGCCTAGAGCGAGAGCAGAAACTGTATGTAAGAATCGAAAACCATTCAAACATGCGCGTTCTTGGCTATTCTATAACAGTGCCGTGGCAGCCGCGTTTAACCTACACACTAAAGCACATGGTTGGTGGCTCACTGAACAGCCAAAACGTAGGTATTTCACCGAAAATACACAAACAGAAGTTTGGGAGAATACTAGTTGCGGTACAGCTGTGAAACAAATTGGAACTCCAACTAAACAGGATTTCTATTAAAACAAGCACAACGAGCCTTGGCAATGCGCGGATGATTTTTTGGGATAATCTGTCATGCGGCCGGTAATTGTGTCGACAAAACGGTAGCTGAACTACTGTGGGATGTTCCGACGGTTATCTGCTGAACTAGACGATTTAGAACCAGCCCTTACTTTCATTTTCAGTGCAACACTAGCCATTCTTTCAGTACCATTCACTGGAAACTTTTTAATATATACAACGAAAACTAAGAAAACTGTGCTGGAATATCAAGGCTCGTTCTGCAAGGTAATTTTATTGTGATGATAATGATGCTCTCTTTAAAGAGTAAAGATCCACTAAATAGCCAAGTCAACTATGGGGACAGAAGCCTCTGGATCACCTTTTCTCCTTCACGAAAAGATGGACTGAAGAACCACAAAATGAATCACCACTCCATTTCGAAAGCTATTGACCAGTTGAGTCCATCGCAAGTGTTTCTGAACGATTTCTGAACGATCGCCGGCGCCCCATTGACCGGCCATCCGCCGCATCTTTCTCATTCGACTAAGCACCTCATTGTCGCGTTTCAATAAAGATTTGAAACAGAAATAGTGAAAATTAAAGAGCTGTCCAATCTGGCTTGCGCAGTGAGCAACATACGAAAAATCGCTTGTATAGAAGAACTGAAAAAGGTAAGCACACCTTACGAAAAACGCAAATTGTGTGACTACGCGCAGTGGTCCCATGAACGGTATCCTCCCCTTATTTCTTGAGCCCACATTTCTCCTACCAACTGTAAGATCCTCAGTCTTTTCATTAGTAAGAAAGCACTAACTCTCTTTGCCATAATCCGGTAATCCTCAGAAACATGAATGGTAGGAAATTGAACGTTCCCGGTTCAAACAACTACTCGGTGATTGGAAGCAGTGTGTAGGTCGGCAGTGAACACTTACGGTAGTAGAGCATTTCAGTTTCGTAAATGGAAGAAGGATATTGTGAAATTCTAGTTTTATTACCGCGTTATTGCGGATTACTACTATGTAAACTATTAGCGTGTACCAAACGTCCTGGCGGTTTGCGTTCTCCAAAATCACCCATTGCATCCCAGAAACGACGAAGCGATGAGTTCTTAGGTAAAGTCGATGTCATCCACTAGTCCGAGTACATTTAGTAGCAATCCATTTAAGCCGGAACCGGAATCATCCCTTGTTCGTAGGGGCCAGAAATTAGCGACACTCTTTTTTGACATCGTCCTCTTTGTCGAAGCAACATTCACTAAAGTAATGCGCTATAAGATTCGCCAATTGACATTCGGTCACGCAAGATCCATACCGTTGACTTGGTTTGAAAGTAGTTCAACCGAAAAAAAAATGTTTTAATTTTTCCAAAGATTTGATTGAAGAGGTGCGATTTTGCGCTGTGCTGCTGAGGGAGCACAGATCTGTTGTAGACCAAGTAGCGCAATTCCTTGTTCCCCCCAGAAGCGCGTAGACGTCAGATATCTGGTGTTCGAGTATTACAGAATCTGACGAACCACAAACCACAGCTTGCTGTTGACCTGGTTCGACTGCTCTACGGAATGCATTGAAATCCCTTTTATCATGTCGGTACAAACGCAGTTATTTTCTTGGACTTCTCCACAATCTCATCTCTGAAGTGGAGCTTTGAAGGATCATCGCCGTCTTCAACTTCAAATATTCTCATTGTTCTGTAGTTCCGCTGAAGTTTTGTCACCAACAATGACGTAAACGGTGGCTATGGAGTTATCGTGCACCCGTCTGTCATCCATCTCGTCGACTCTCAGGAGACCCTGTTTCTAGCCATTTTATGCCTTCATTTTATGCATCAGAAGACCATCTCATTCATGAACCGCTACTCACCACATGCAGCAGCTGATGATTCATAGCTTGATGCGTTTTTCGGACAATTGGGAGAAGTCATTCGAAATGAGAATTCCTTCAGCAAACTCGTCGTCGGTGACCTTAACACAAGAATCGGAAAGGGCAGAGGCGAGGACCATTTGTGGTATGTGATAGGAACGAAAACGAAAATCGTCTTGTTGACCTTCACGTCTCTTCCACGGCAAGTCGGTGTTCGAGAAGAGAGAGCACCGCCGCTGGATATGTGAGACACCTAACGGCACGACTCACGCTGCAATTGACCACGTTCTGACCAACAGATCATGGTGCCTTTCAGACACTTCCGTGGTACCATCTTTCTGCAGTGGATCCGATCACCGCCTCCCTCAGGCTGAGATCAGGTTCGACTACCGTTTGGAGATGAATACCTGTCATAGACCGAAGGGAAAGAAGCAAGCCGTGTTCGACGAAGACCTTCTGAACGAAGCTCTATCCGATTATGAATGACGAGTCGCAGAGGACCCGACCGAGGACTACGAGCTGCTCCTAACTACGACTACGAACATGTGCTGATGCTGGTTCTCTCAGACTGTCGAACAGAAATGCCCGCATTTCACCGCACACCAAGGCGGTATTTGAGAAGAGGAAAAGCTTGAGGATGGGTCCGAATGCAATCCACCTAGAGCGGCTGGTTGCCAATACCAGTTGCAGAAAGGCCTTAGGAGAATTTTATTTAGCACAGAAGGAAGAATATTTTGAAAGCAGCTAAAGAAAGACGAAGTCTGAAGAAATGACGACCTCAACAAGTTCAGAATCTCGCTATCGACATTAAAACGTGAAAACGGCACTGTCACCACTTCCCGTATCGAGATGGAATCAGTTTTAGGTTTCACATCAATCTGCTACGTTCTACACAACTTGTACCAGATCCCGATTACCAGACCCCGATATCCCCATTGGTGGAAGACCGCCAAATATTGTATCATCTAAGGTAAGAGTCGCCATTAGGAGTATGAAGAGCTACACGGCTCCAGCGGCAGACAAGATCTCCGCCGATCTTCTTCGTGCAAGAAATGATACTCTGCACTCCCTTCTTGCGGCACACATGACATCCTACCTTTGGAAGGAACAAATCCCGGATCAGTAGAGGAATTCGCGCACAGTCATTTTGCACAAAAAGGTGACAGGGATGATCTTTGCAACTACCGCCCGATTGGCCTGTTGAGCGTGGTCAAGCTTTTCACGAAGATCATCCTGACGCGTTTATTGCGAGCATTGGAAGAAGCACGACCGTCTGAGCAAACTGGGTTCCGTCAGGGATTCAGCCGCGTCGATCACATCCAAAACGCCGCGATGGTCATCGAGGTTTGTCGGGAGTACCATCTGCCCCTCGTCTTAACCTTCGTCGACTAGGAAAAGGCCCTTGACAGCATCGAAACGAATGCTATTCTGTCTGGGTTAGTCGATCAAGGAGTGAACTTGCTTTCATAAGAACGCCGGCTGACATCCACCGCCGCTGTTCTACAACAGTACAGCTTTTCCGGCGTACCGTCAACATCCCTATCGAGAAGGGCGTCAGGCAGGTCGATACTTTCACCCAAGCTGTTTATTGCTGCACTGCAGTGGGTGATGAAGTCGCTCTACTGCAACGAAAAAAGCCTACATGTGGACGGAAAACTCCTCTCGAGCTTTCGTTTTTCGACCGACATCGTCACCGCCGCGAAAAGTACAACTGAAGCAGAGGCGATGCTCCGAGAGCTGGACGAAGCTGGAGGAAAGACTGGACTGTGCTTCACAGTTCTTGCGGTGTTACGCGGCTGAGACGTGGCCTGATACGCCAGCTACGGCGAAGTGGTTGTAACTCACATACAGAGCACTGGAAAGGTGGCTTCTGAAGTTCACCAGGCTATCCCATCAACGAGACGGACTTAACAGCTCCGATCTAAGGCAAATGTCCCGTCTGCGAGACTCTGCGGACCACACATCGAATGCGAAGCATCGATGTGCCGCTCACATAATGAGAAGAGACGACGACCGCTGGACAAGAAGAACGGTGAAATGGCTGCCGGTAGACTGCAAGCGGCCTCGTGGAGGACCACCATCCAGATGGTCTGATGCATGTGTTTGTCCATCGCGTTAAGAACATTTTCTATTCCAGAACTGCTAATTTTCAGCTTCGCTAGAGTCGAACTCGTCCAACAAGCTGGATGACGACTGCGAGACAACGATGCGGATGAAAGCCGTGTTGGGGCCCGCAGAATCAGTGAATCCGAGCCATCTATGTATCTGAGTGTGTAGGTGAATGACGTAGAAGGACACGATTCCTAAAGATTTCGGCGTTCTTCTAGCGCTTGAAAAAGTTTGCGGAAGGTCGAAAACTACAAAATGGTTGGATGTCCCATAAATAACTGGTCTATCATATCACCAGCACCCAGTTCCGAATTTCCGGTATTTCTCAAGCACCTAACGTTTCATTTCTAGCACATCTTCAATGAAGAAGCTTGCTGTAATTGCCTGCCCATTCGGCAGAGGTGAATAGTGCACGACTCCACGACTAGTGAACCAGAATGAGAACAGGATGTTCTTTACGTGCGGAGCCGACTTTGAAATTCGTTCAGGCTTCACGTGCTTTGGAAGCCATTGGATCACTTGTGTGGTGTTATTGTAGGTGCACCACTTCTCGTCCTCTAACAAGATTAAGCTCAACCACGAAGTTGCCCTGGAATAGTTGGGATGGTTCTGGCAGATCACCACTCGTTGCCGCTTCTGTGCCGCAATCAGTGCATGGGGTATCCATTTTTACAATACAGCTCTTCTTCCACTCCGTTTCAGGTCGTGGTACATTGAGGGTTGGTAAACTTCAATTTCATTCTTAAGCGGACAGGTAGTCTTCCAACTCCTGCTAGCACAGCACGTCTGTTCGCCCCAATCGGTCTATCATCACGCTTCTCACCCGTGACAACAAATTTTCCTTTCCGAAATCGGTTGAACCGATTTTGGCACGTTGACCTTCAACAGAGATATGTGCCTAACAAAACCACGATAGCTCAATAAGTAGTGTATGCAGACAGTCCAGAACGGAAGTAATTATGAAGCGTGTCGCAATATGTAGTTCCATCTCTGCTTCATTTTCAAGAAGTCATCGAAGTGCAGACAGTAAAGCAAAACTGTTGATCAATATGCCGTTAGAAACCATCGTCGAAGAACCTCATAATGCCAAGATACCATCTTGTTTGGATCTTGTAAAAACAAGTTGCAATATGTACAAAGTACATGGTCCAAATAGACCAGAAACGTATGGAAGACTCTAATAGAATTCGCGTCCAACTCTCTATTTGTTTCTTCAGCCAGACGGCTTTTGCTCTCAGCACTCATTCATACCCGTGCAAGAAAAATAATAATTGTGTGTCTTACACTCCACATCAGGAGAGATAAGGGGCATTCATCATAACCCGAAAGATTACGTTATCTCTCGACTTGTTAAACTTATTCAATGCTCAATGATATCTTGCACTTCCGAAATTAATGTCGAAGGTGCTCTTCAAAAATGTGTTGCGTGGCTTCAGCTGTAGAGATTTGCTGGTGGAGAGACGGACACAGCAGCTAAGTCTCGATCTGACCGCCGTAGAATAACTGATTTTGGAGCAGTTCGTGAAGCAGTCGGAACAAATCCTACAACAAGTGCTTGCATATGGTCTTCAAGGTGAATAGAACTCGAATGCCAGCTGTCCAACGAACGCAGTTGGTGCTACCTCAGCAACACAACGCAAAATCGCCTTTTTCAAGCAGATCCTTGGAAAAAATCAAAACTTGCGGATCAGCTGAACTACTTTTAAACCATATCGACAGTCCAGATTGTGCGTCATTCGAATATCAATTCACGGACATAACGGCACATTTCGTTAGCGGACACCGACTCAACAAAGTGGTTGATGTCATGAAGCAGTGTCTCCAATTTTTGGTCTCTACAAGCAAGGAATGATGAGGGTGCCGGCTCATGTGTTTTGACAATTGGGGCACTCGATCCAGTGAGTAAAATCGACCTTACTTTGAAGTCCGGCGGTGTGCCGTTCCTTGGGAAACAACGTGCGATTAGAAGAAGTAGAAGAAGCGGCAGAACATTTGGTTATATTTCCTCTACCGTCAAAAGGTTTCTACAACTCGATTTTCTCAGTGAAAAATTATATTCGATTAGACGCCTCTTTATCACAGATGTAGTGAGATGAAGCGAGTGAAAAATAAAAGTGGCATAGCAGAATAAAGAACAATAAAATGATACGGAACTTTGATTGAAGTGGACGAAAATAATGTAGTTTCATGTCGCAAAGCTAAAGGTCGTTTTGGAAGGAACATTGAGATGACTTGTAATGTCCATTTAGAGGAATGACCTTGTTTTGCATCAATTGTTTTCATCGACTCTGTCGTTGAACATTCCAACAAGACCTGCTAAGACAGTAGGAAATTCGAGGCGAGTGTAGGAAGGAACTCTGATTAACATTTTTCTGCCCATTACGTTAGTCATGACGTAGTGCTACAACTTTTCAGTAGAACCTCACATTTAGCAGTTAGACATAAATTCCATGGTGAAACACACGGCAAAGTGAAATTGTGGACGTATAACCAAGAATTTGCTTTTGGAACTGTCGATTGCGCCACAGCAAGAAGGAGAACGTTGGGGTTCTTCTTGACCGCCAAGAACCAAAAATCACAGTACGTTTATTTGCCACCATCAAAAAATCTTCACACTCATTAAATCGAATTCAATTCATCCTGATATAAAAAATATGCTAAATGCGATAGGCTGTTGTCGAAGCACTAGCTGTAGGCGCTGAGCAATTCTCAATTAAAATCTGCCACGAAGTCTCATCGGTATTTCTTTCCGTGTAAGGGCGGACCATGTCGTCTGTTAGCGAGTGAACGCTGATTATAATATAAAAAAGGTATAGAACGGCTCCTTCTGCAACAAAATTTCAACTCGTTGAACTATCACATTTACGCATCACTAATGTTGTGTGGGCGGGTACAATGGTAAGAGGCGCTAAGAACAGCTGCACGGTCGAGCGATCGTTCTTCGCCCGTGCTAACCAAGCCCTCCACACCTTCGAGGCTGGGAAATTGGTACGAAACTTGTCTGGGTAGGCGAAAACGCTGACTTGGTATAGCGGTTGCCTCCAGCAAGCCATTGTGTTGGCTAAATACGCATTCACCGTGCCTCGAACGGGACACGAATGCGTCGGCGCTTCCTTAGGAGACTGTTCAATGCTGATACCTTTACCTTTACCTCTCTAGCAGTATAAACGCATCTAATAGTTACGGCAAACGTGAATGTTTATTTATTTATTGAGTTCACGTTAGCGGGTTCAACGGACATATAGGCTTCGAAATATGTAGGCAACAGCTTGGGTAGAGGTGAATTGTAAAAAAGAAACAAAAAAGTGCAATGTGAAGCTTTCCTGCATCACTGAAGAAGACTGCCAAACCTGGGTTGACGAAGTGCATAATCAGGGGTAATCAGGTAGAGAGCCCCAGATCCGACACTAGAACCGCAACAGAGGAGCTCTGGTCTGAAAGATATCTGACCTCGCCAGCTTAATGCAACTTTTGAAGTTGGAACCGGGACGACTAGACTACAACAATGCGTATTCAAGCAGAGTCCCTTACAGCTAATTTCAACGTGAACTTCATTGGCGTAGTTCAATAATAAATTTTTCTAACGATGATCCACTAATTCTGCTGCGCTTTGTTAGCTTGCTTCTACCGTTTGTAAAATACTTTCAGTTTCTTTGTTGTGATGAGCTTCTTCATTTTTGTGCCCTGCATTCCTAGTTTTAGATCTCAGTCTTTTCATTTTTTCGCGAAATGTATAATCGATGAGATATGATTTGAGAAAAGCAGTAGGTTTGACTGTATGAGAACTATCGAACGATCTTTCTGGTACTTTCCACTGCAAGCAACGGAAGTGACTACTAGGAGCGATTTCCATTTAGCGCATCTGAGCAGTGGATCGGTAATGCAACAGGTGCATTTTAGCGCATCGCTTGTTCCATTTCGTCGGGCTGCCATGTGGTGAATTTCTTGTCGCTTACCGCTATTCGAGATTCAATTGATGAGACTGCTTCTTTCGTGCGGTCACGGAACGGCCGCCCGTCTCACTCGACGGCTTTTTCTCGGAAGAACAAATGGCACCAGAAAGTTACTTTAGTTAGTCACTATTGCGAAGATCTGCGCATAGAGCTGTTGAGAGATTTATCATGGAAATTAGTCAGCATAGAACTTCGCGTATCCCTCTAAAACGGTTGGACCAGTGTTTGGTAGAACTGTTGAGTTTTCCAAAGCAGATGATTTGAAGTAAGCCGAAGAAATTGTGACCGCATTGTGTCGGGAGTGTGAAAGTCAAAAATTCATGTTTGCTACCATTCATAGAACACTACACGGTATGTGACCACGAGCGAGTTGCGAAAACGAATTTGCGAGGAATTAGAATACTACCCTTCATCATCGTTAGAGGGCATTTCCTTCAGTTGGGTGTGGCGCCGAAGTTTCCTCTCCAAAAAAGGGCAGAAACAACCGCTCTGAGCAACATTTCAGCTGATGGAAAGAACAGCGGTTTAAGCGAGTGAAACTACCAATTCAGAACGGCCTCTCTGAGGCCCTTCTAATTCAAAAATGGCTCACGTGGTGCTATTGTAAGAGGCGCTACAGCTCTCTGAGCCTGCCGTGTCATATGCTTCTTGAAGTGGACTAGGTCTTCTATAGGTTCCTCAAATGCGCTAGTACCACCTCGTTTACCCTTTGAGCTACAGCCCGCCAAAGTTGGAGGAAATTACGTGCGTTTTGTGAAATTGCATGGATCACCATGTTCAGGCCAGAATATCTGCCGAATTTTTCGAACTGAGACGCTGCTTTTTCTATTGTGCTACGTAGTTGATAACATAAAATGTTGAAAGTGAAACAAATTCTTCTGTACTAATCGCATTTTCTTGAAAAGCGAAGTTAAAAAATGAAGTTTTTCATTTTGTGAAAATATTCGAAAAGCTTCAAAATTTCCTCGAGATTGGTGTGTTAGGTATCAAACGAACAGAAATGATGCAGTGTGTTCAAATTTGACAAAAACGCAACAAAAATGTCAAATATGTGTATATTTTTACAAATAATTGAGTTTCAACAAAGTAATTCAAAAAAGGCGCTTTTGAACGCTCCTAAACCCTGTGGGCGGTCCTTTGACAACATTTTTAAAGTTTTTTTTGTCAAATTTGAACACACTGCATCATTTCTGTTCGTTTGATACCTAACACACCAATCTCGAGGAAATTTTGAAGCTTTTCGAATATTTTCACAAAATGAAAAACTTCATTTTTTAACTTCGCTTTTCAAGAAAATGCGATTAGTACAGAAGAATTTGTTTCACTTTCAACATTTTATGTTATCAACTACGTAGCACAATAGAAAAAGCAGCGTCTCAGTTCGAAAAATTCGGCAGATATTCTGGCCTGAACATGGTGATCCATGCAATTTCACAAAACGCACGTAATTTCCTCCAACTTTGGCGGGCTGTAGCTCAAAGGGTAAACGAGGTGGTACTAGCGCATTTGAGGAACCTATAGAAGACCTAGTCCACTTCAAGAAGCATATGACACGGCAGGCTCAGAGAGCTTCCGTAACTTTTTATAAGCTGTTGGCCCCGAGCCAAATTTTTCGCTGAAACGTTTGACAGCGATTTTCTCCTTTTGTTGGTGCTCTTTTGAACTGCTATTTCTACGTTTTAATGTACTCAGTTAGTGCTATCGAACGATGTAGATTTCAACCGGATTAGTTTTCATGAATTCATAGGTCTTGCGGCTATTTTTCAGCGATGACGTCACCAGAAGGAGGGGCGAGGGGCGGAGCGTCGGGGAACGCACTCTCTGGCTGGCCTGTCAACGACGAGGAGATCGATGTATACGATGCGATCAATGGATGAAAATTTTTGACAGATTTGTACTCAGCGCATCATTTTCGTTAATTTGATACCTAACGCACCATCCAAGGATGAATTTGAAACTTTTAAACCAGTTTTTTAAAATTGTAAAAATTGAAAATTCCATTTTTCAGCTTCAATTTTCAGAAAAACGGGAACATTTGAAGAGGGTTTTCTCATTAATTCGCACTTTTCAGCAGCAACTGCGTAGTATAACAGCAAAAGCCGCGTATTTCTACGAACTACTACTACCGCTACAACACAGAAGAGCGCGCAAATTGCTTGGGAACTGAGATACGGGAGTTCGAATTTGGAAGATCGTTGCTGGAGTAGCGGTGAACACCAATCCTTCCATCCCTCCGCTGTAAATTTGTACCAGACTTGTTCTGGAAGGATGAAGACACTGAGGTGGTTTAGTGCTGGCCTCCGCAAGTCGTTGTATGTACTGGCCAAACACGCAATCACTACGCCTCTACGATTCTGAATTGAACGCGAATTCGACGACGCGTCCTTCGTGGTTTAGTGCGCCAAAACCTTCACCTTTAACTTTCAAATAGGAATTTACAGTGGAAAATCAGTAGAAATCTTTCGATGACCTGAAGAGACGGTGAAGTCAACGAAATTACTCTAACCATATGGCGCAGACGAGGTTCACCAAGGGCTCAGGCGATCTAGCGCACATTTCAAAGACGAAGGTAAAATGTTATCAGAAGTACATTGAAAGCCTTATTGCCAGACGTGGTAGCTGCTTAGAAAGCACTGTGAAAAAAGCGAAAATTGATGCCGTATTTATCGAGCAAACACACACATAGATTACACGTTAGTGTGCCATCTACTTCAGATAAAACGGTATTCAAGCTGTTCCGTTCCTTAATCATGACAATGTAAGCGCTCCCTAAATCTCTAAAAATGTAGGTGGACTGAAGGAAACAATAGTTGCTTAACCGATAAAAGTAGATAGTCAAAACCTCCTAAGGAAGTAAGCATTGATATGAATGAGTAGAACAGAGTATTAAGTTTGTCGAGAGATTAACGCCTGATGCTAAATAGAAGAAGGATAACGAAGCAAAAACGAAAGTAAAGTAAAGTAACGAGTTAATACTCTGTTCTCTGAAGAACAATGCCTTCAAAAGTTTGAGCTGCCGCTAAGTCTTTAATTGTTGGTTACTCGCGCAGCAATCACGGTCATAAAAAACGATTCCTTATTTGAAATCTGTTCTCTTCTCATCTTTCAAGTGCAAGGAGAGGAGAATCTGTTAAGGAATTTTATTTCAAAACAGGATCACGTTTCACATTCAACAAGTAAAGTGCAACTCACTTTTAAAGAGCGCCGGGTCTGTCTCTGTTACAACACGCAGATGCCAGTCTCGTGAGTTCTGATAAGATTTCTTCTAACAATATATGAATGTGCTTGACCGAATGCTGGTCAAGGGAAAAAGGTTCGATTACCAAAATGAAAGAACGCTAGCGAATGATGCAGTTCTCTCCGTCAGAGCGATGTTGTTCAAGAGGCGCAAGTTGAAATGAAGGAAGAGAAAGAACAAAGACGCGGAGCAGTAAATTTTAATATTTAGTTAGTAGTTTTCCCGACGACACCATCACATCACCAAAGGCGTAAACTGCCTTCGAGGATTTTTGTAATAAAGAAGGATGGTTGAGTTACTATTAGTTGTTGACGATACGTAAACTGCCTTCGAGGATTTTTGTAATAAAGAAGGATGGTTGAGTTGTTGACGATACACTGAATTTAACACGGGAAATGTGGTAGCAATTTGCTCAGAGAAATTCTTTCACCAGGCGATGCTGCCATTCGCTTCTGTTAACGATAGCAGAAGGTGATCTCCAGCAACATTTCTTTACAGCTCGGGCGGTTTATGAAATAAAAAGGCAAAGTGAAAAACTATCGAAATCAGACGATTTAGACCGTTTTTCAAAGCCCTTAGACCGTTGGCTGAACTCACTAGTTCCTCTCTATCCTCATATTCTCCTCTCATTCTAGTGTGCTTAGTAGTACCCCTCAAAAAGCGGTAATAAAACTAGGATTTCATGATAATTCAACAATGTTCGTCGTCCGACCGTCACTCTTACGAATTGTTCGCTTATCTTATCACTGTTGCTCATGTCTTGTTTACGTAATGAGTAATATTGGTCATATATCTCTTTTACACACTTACGCACGACTGCTGAAATATTGAGTTCGCTAGAAATGGCAGTGCTGCTACATTTAATTTTTTTTTCATTTTCCGCTTCCGATTCTGATCTCCGTTCAAGATACACGGATACAGGTGGGTTTTACAGATGGAGGACTCATCACTAACCTGTCCCTTCCATTTTCTAATATGTCAATCGCACCAAAAGTCATCCCATGACTCCACTTAATTGTATTTTTCTGGAAGCATAAACATTCGGCGTATATGTTGGAACAAGGTGACCAATATTTCCAAACATCTTGAGAGATGAATAACTCAAAAATAAAGAAACATTTTTATATCACCTCATATCACCTGCTAACCCCAACAAGCCCACTTGTGATGTTCAACATCGGCTCGAGAACACTAGTCATTTTTAATGAAAAATAGCATGATGTGAGAGGGTGTCCACATAAATACATCACCTTACTAAATGAAAAAATATAGCACAGTAAGGAGAAACTTGGTTGTACACATCTAAGGACAGTTGAAAGAATTATAGTATATACAATTTAAGAAACAAAATTGTGCACAGCACGGGAGACAAACAATCATGCGATTGGAGAAAAGGGAGAATTCTTCAATCATTGGTTGAGACTAGCAGGAGACCTTCAGCTGCGAAATCAAATTGCCAAGTTTTCATGGCCCATCCGATAACAGATAGACGATCATGCACTTTTTGTTTTGATAGAAACGGACGATCAACACAAATGTGATGTCGTTCCTCCAAGACGACCACAATGAACAAATATTTATGACCTCTTCTCTGTTGTAACCAAATGAACGGAATGTACACTGTCAAAATTTCTATTGGTCACAAATTGATGACAATTTCGGATAATTCTCAAAACAAAGTTTCCTGCACTCGCTCCATTTTTCACGAACTCATCGAGCTAAGGTATATTGAGGAAGAAATTCACTGATTTTTAAGATGTATTTTTCGAACGCAAATTCATCTTATTACGGACATTGAGATCACGGATTAAGAAACATATGATTAGCGCCGTTTTCAGATTTTTAACGTGGTCTTCGTCGCGTTTCTCTTTTCAGAACACATATACACACACAGCAGCTTCAAGTAACAGTACTCCTGAGCGGAGCGAAGACAGCTTCAGATGGTAACAAAATATTGGAGGAAATAGGCTGGGAGGAGTTCGCCTAATTTATCACATAAATGCAGACTTACGTCTATCGGAATCAATCGCAAAACCGATGGCACTGTTGAATTGGACACACCAGGTGAACGGAAAAAGGTATCAGAAAGAATGGCCTCAAAGACATAAAAGCGGAACAGTAGGGAAACTGAAAGTAGAGCGACACAAGACATTTTTCTGGCAGACTAGGAACAATGACGCAAAATCAGAAGTGGCGTCAAGAAAATTTAGCACTTTAATAGTATTTAGCAAACGATCTCTCATATTTACCAACACCATCTCTACGGCCTAGATGAGGCCCATCCTCTTCCGGAGTGTTCTGTCGAAAAGCGGAGAGAAAGGGTAGAGCTGAATTCGTTTTTGAACGGTTTTCTCTTCTCGTTTGAGGATTTCGATAAAGTGATATCGAGATTCATCGAGAGAGAGAATGAGCGAGCGACGAAGCACCATTAACACCAAGCGGTTTGATTTTTCTCGAGTTCTTACTTCCGCCGAAGTTTTAACATTATTTGTGGTGGCATATGTATGTATATATGTTAAGTTTCGTAACTAGACATGTCTATATTTTGTTCAATGATGTAATGAATAAATGAGATTATGCTTTCATTAGGTACATATTCCCAACAGTTCTGATTAAGTCTGTCCCAAAAATGAATTTCTAACCTCTTTCATGAACTGAAAAATATCAAAAAAGAAGTTCAGCTTGACATTGCATATTGTTCAGGGAGCACAAAACTTTTCCCATTCCTGAACATTCATCAACGTAAATATACTTCGGCCTGATTTGTATCAAGAGTGGCTTCACTTCTATCTCCTGCCCCACTTTCTCACTATCATGTTGTCACTAGTTCGATGCAAAGCCAGATAATTATGAGGTGACATCATGTGAGAAGAAACGTCTGCACGAGAATGAGAGCAAAATTGGTTCAAGAAATTTGGAAAAAAAAGGTTGCATTACGTCAAGAGGTTAAGGATGGCCGAGACAGGTTCAATGGTGGCGCAAAGCGATTGGCTCAAACAATTCCACACCAAAAAGAGAAATCACTTTAGACAAAGAAGCCGCTGTGCTATTCTGCGTTAGGGAGATAACAGTTCAGTTTAAAAGATGGTATTAATCAGTGAATTCACTCTATGGAATTTTGACAGCTCCATGCTGATAAAATCTGAAGAAGGTAGTCCGTTATAGCTTCGAGAACGACAGAAAACGTCTCAGAAAAATTCGTAAAGCTTTGATTGCAAACAGTGGCAGGCAAGGAAAGTCAAACAAGCCAAAATGAGTTAAAATAGTTCTCAATTCTTGAAAACTATGAGTCGATTTTTCCAGAACAAAAAGAACATTTCTGAGATCTACTCACCAAATAATTGAGCACTAATCCCTTGGCGTTACCCAGGCTACTTTGGGTTTGCGGCCGCTTGCTTCGATAGCGCGACGCCGTCCGTCGATGTCTGAATCGCCAGTGTGCCTGAAAAACGATCAAACATAAATTGATCCCACCTTAGAGAATTTTCCAAACCTATGAAAAAAGGAAATGTTCTCCCGCACTACGGGGATTACTGACTCACGTTTTCGATTATGCAGTGTTTCTACTTCCAGAGTTCTTCTCAATAATCTAATGTCCTAAAATGAGCATCATCGAGAAGCCATTGCAAAGTTTCAGAATAAGTTTGCAAAATAAGTTCAGAGAAGATTCCAGCGCAGAAATTGAGAACGAAGTCGGAATTACTGAGAAGACAGAGAAGCTGTAATCGACCAAGTAGGAGGAACTGGTCTTGAAACGTCTGGTGGAACTTCAACAAGAAGCCTTTTCCGACGATTATCAAAGCGAATCACCGATTCGTTGCGAACTACAAAGAGGAAACGGCAACAAGTCGAAGACATTTTTAAGTTTTTGTGAACTCTAGAAGGTGCGTGTGGTGAAGCGGTACTAGGACATACCAGTGCGATTTAGCGACTGATCCCCGCCTTAGTTAGCGGAGCTTTCCATCACTCCATGATCAGGTAAACTGGTACGTGACTTTTCTGATAAGGTAAAACAATGCCTTGGTACAGCGATTGACGACCAAAGTCATTGATCTGTACTTTCGTAATGGAATCGTCATGTCATTGCAAGCACGCATTCACTGCGAATGTAAGATTCTTAACAGAAGACAAACTCACTCCGCTTCTTCGGGTTATGAAGGGGAGGGGGGAACCGCTTTACCTTTACTTCTATTGATTTTATAACAAGATAATGGCAGTGCAGCCTTTCCTAGTTTCAACGTTCATGATTTACAAGAAGGACACGACGAGCCTCTTCAAGTGATGGGGAACATATTCGAGAACAAAGATGAACTTCCAATGACATTCTACAAGCGAAGTCATATTCCTAACAGAGAATTTGACTTCGGATCCTTCCCCAGTCGCGCCTTTCGCGATGAATGTAGAGCTTCCAAAACGAAATATATTTCCCTTTCTCTATTCTCGTCGAATCCACGATATATACACAGCGTTCAGAAATGACAGGGACATCACTAGTTTCTTGTTTCAACAATTTTTTCGATAAATTCTCAAGCTCAATCTATATCAGCAAATTGAGTACGACAGAAAATAGGATCGCGAGATTTGAGTTTCTAATTTGGACAATGAAAATTCTGGGAGCGGCGTTTGGATAATAATTTGCGCGAGGGTAACACTGCCCCGAAATATAGAGACACCTACATAGCAGTCTCAGCTGAAACAGGAAATTGGTGAAAACTGTAGACTTTCTTGAACACCACTCATTTCGTCAAAGTGTTGAGCGTTAGGATGGATCGTATAACGACGCTTTCAACAAAATAATGAACCTGAATTAACGCTATCGAAGGAATAAGGACTAAAGCCGCAAAATTTCTTTCAAGTGAAGTCCACTTGGACACTCATCAATCTTTTTTGAGAAATCCGTTTGAATGCAAATCAAAGAGGTCTGCAAGAAGTCATGGGACTCTTTTCACTCCAAAAGGGACAAGCATAATCTACAACAATGGCTAATTGAACAAAAAATTCTCTCATTCCTCACATTATCAGAGCGCATGGTATCGGCAAACGGCTTGAGCGATGACATGATCCAGAGCACCAATCTACAACAATTGCTTTATTTTTTCCACTGCGAACATTGAGAAATCTGCTTAAGAAAATTGCGAAACTGTGCATACATCTGAATAACACTGCACTCAGAATTTTTATCGTCTCATGAGAGAACATTCTTCGCTCACTGGAAACGTAATTTCTCTTTCAGGACACGTACAGTAGTGGATAAAAATATGTGAGTTTACAATGTTGAATTCAAATGTTTAGCTCAAACCGGAGCAAAGCTTAATCCAGGAGAAGCGATAGACGCAGTCTAAATAACTTCCGTAAAAAGTATCGGCTCAGGAGTAGAGCACTGGTGTTGTCCCAGCACGATTGTTAGTTACGAAGGCACATAGAGAGCTAATTCTCAGCTAATTCTCACAAGGTGAGTTACTCAGCCATCCATTCGCAATGTAAAACGCATATTGCACACATAGGCAATTAATCAAAACGACACCAAGTGAGGAATGTGATACGTGCAAAACACTACTATGCATGATATAGAGTAAGTATCACTTGAGGCTAATTCACGCATCATTTTATAAAAAATATTTTAAAGAAACATTCACGGTTTGTATTTGTATCGTACTGTGCCAAGGTAAAATATGAGGTTGTCGAGAAAGCGACGACGGCTTTGTTTAAGAAGAAGTTCTGGCACAGAAGCGAAGCGTTAAATCTTCAATTGAGAAGTAATAGCTGTTACAGGATCAGAGGATTTCAGGAAATGGTTATTCTGCTCAAATTTCTGATAACCGCCGTCTACAACCTTGGTGTGCCTCGATAGCTCAGTTGGGAGAGCGATAGACTGAAGATCTAAAGATACCATGGACGGTGCTGATTAGGCCACATAAGAAAGAATGAGTTAAGATATGGGCGGTGTTCAGATTTGTTTTATGACGATGAAGTTGTGCACCCAAATTTTCACCGCCATCAAACTTCTTCTTCATTGCGAAAAAGGGATCATCGGATATCATCGGATGGTTCTTTTTCTTCCATTTTTGCTGTCATCACTTGTGCCATTGTGTATCTCCGAAATAAATGTAAATGTAAATGTAGACGGTATCGACCGAATAAGATTATGGTCGGATGATCATCCTTGTTCATATTCGCAATTCTTCCTTCACGCGATTCAAGCGTTTTTTTTCAAGTGGTCTGCAGGGAAGAGTGAGCCCTGAACCGGTACCTCGAATCTAGCTCCGAAAACTTAAGCACCAACACTGTTCTGGTCGCAAGCGATTGCTACGGTGATTAATCGTGGCCTTTACAAGAAAGCTCATGGTTGTCTCTTCTCACAGTATATGCTATCCAATTAATTTGCCAGGTCACATAAAAATATTAATTCGCGTGATCAAAAGTAGGAACCTAATATGTAGTTACTGCATCGATTCGAAAGAGAAAAACAAGTTCCCCGACGGAAAGGAAATTTGAATCTCATACAAAATTCTGAGGCTGCTAAGAAGATCTGATAGAGGTAAAAAGGGTAAAGGGATCGGAGTTAATCAGTTCCCTGAGGACCGCACTCTATTGAAAGTGTTGAGGCATGGTGAGTGCTTATTTGGCCCTTACAGTGACTCACAGGGGCTAGCTACAGCAAAACAGTCTTTAGCTTCTCAGACAAAACTGGTATCCACTATTTTTGGATAGATGGAAGGTTTGGTTCGCCCGTGCGCGGATCGATCGCCTGAGCGTGCGAACGTCAGTAACGCCTTCTGCCGCTGAACCACACACGCCCAGATAGATTTGATACACAGCAACAATAGATCCATATTCTGTTTCTATTACCGTATTTTGGTCTGTAATGCATGGTAGAAATGCGTACGTCGTATGTTGTATATGTATGTTGTTCTGATAGTGCTCCATCCATCGAAAAAAAACTTGGACCCCGATTTTATCTCTCTTTGTCTGGCATTACTGCTAGGCAGCACTAGCGACGTCAGCTGGCGTCAAAAAAATCTCAAGCAATTCTCCATAAATTATAATATAGTTGTTTAAAGATATTCGAGAATATTAATAGGGTAGAAGGATAGTTTCCTCGAAAAATGTAGCAGGATACACGGTTCGAGAACAGCGTGTACATTTTCTCGCTCAGTGTGAGGCTAGAATTTTCCATACTGAGCAAAAAATGAAGCACTCTTACAATTTCCAACTCGTGTCTTTTCACGATGGTATAACTGCCAAAGGTTGCGAATTTCATCAATGTCAGCTGAGAGGGCTCTTTTTACTCGTTTAAGATATGACAAGCAATCACGATATCAGTGTAATACGCTGCACTCAGCCATCCCATATGACCACTTTCTTCCATGCGCACGGGGCGGGTGAACGACCGAGGTAAATTCGGGGGTAAAGCCCTTCGACAGGACCCCGCCCTATCCTTGACAACAACCCACCTAGCCAGCAGCCAGCTCATTTGCCGCCAGACTGCTTGAGGCAGACGTCGTTCACTCCTGGATGGTTTGTACAAAGTCCCATTGGGAGGTTTTGTATAACTCATCTAGAGGTGTTCCACGCTGCTCTTCCGGAGGCTGCTGGACGCATCCTTCGTGCGTCAATGCAATCCATACGTAGCACAGGTGTGCAATCTTCGCCATCGGATTTGTCGTGCAAGTTCTCCGCTGCACATCTAATCTGCGGTTGTAGTCCTTTATCTCCTAAAGCCGGACGCTCGTGTTTGAACTCCAACTATCTAGAGCATCTCGCAAATTTCTGCAGCTTTGGAAAAGAGAAGGAATACGATATGTCATTGTTGTCCACAGGTACTGGAGGCCTCACATTATTCGGCTGCTGTGATTCGAAACGACCTTCCCCTTCTCCAGCAAGATTTGTTTGTTCTTACCATAGATGCTGCTAACGAAATAGGGGAAATGCAGAGGAACAAGATCTTCTACTAGAGTGGATAGATGATACCCCTTTGCAAAAGTGGAACTTAATTCGTACTTTGGGAATGGTACATTTGAAAATTCAGGACTTTTCCACGATATCAGTGACCACATAGGTTTTCCTCTGTATGTCGCTGTAGTTCTCTCACTATCTGAATGCAATAGAGTAGACACCTACCGTGGATCCCCCTTCTGACTCCTCAAATCCGTTGATCAATGGAAAATTTGATTTGGGTAAATCACGTTTATATCCACCGCTATTCTGACAAGTTGAAAGGCTTCTTGGGTGGGTTGCTAGTATCAGTTTGTAGCAGAGATGTTTTAATAACAGAATTTGCATTAGTGGGAAATCCAACGATACTGTCAAGCATTTCCTCTACTTTCCGTCACAGTATATCGTGGTAGATCGACATTGACAAAAAGACGTTACCAGATCACCTCTGACATTTCAACAAAGGACCATCACGGTCCCAAGACTCTTGTCGGGCTGGCGTAATGAACTGTATTCTAGAGCCCGTTCTCACCCTCCTTACTACTGCTCTCTCAGATCACAAATGTCGTGAGAAAATGTCAAAAGTTCGTTCCAAAATCGAGCAAGGGGCTTATGGGTATAGAAATACAATGAATATCAATTTTTGCAAAGTTGTCGTCATCATTTATAATGCGAATCGTTTCTATATTTCATCAACATTCTGCCAAAATTTTTGGTGAAAACTTCGCCGATCAGTATTCGGCCATCTTCACATTTATTAAAATTTTGTGTATGTTGTGAACGTAGCCAGCAGGCAGCTGGTAGTCAACCTGCAATTCGTATCAAAGCTCTGTGCTGTAAGAATGAGTTTTATTAGTTCGCAGAATACTTTGAACTTACAAGGCAGGCCTTTTTTCCATTTCCATGAACAGCTCATTGTTCTACATGGGAGAAAATTCGCATCTTCTAGAGCTATTGTTCTTGTCGAGAAATCAGAGATTTAGCCCACCGAGGTTTGTAGAATGAAAGTCAGGCTGGATTTGTAGTAGATGCCTTGCTAATCAGTTCAGTGAATCGTTTCGGTCTTAGTGCGTTATTCTCAGTGGAGGTCTATCAGACATAGACGGACGAAGCATGGGTGATTCGATGTGGGGATTAGACAGTGTAATGAACTCATGTCGCCTCAGTCGAAGCCTAGAGTTTCCGGGAATAGCTCGGAATCGAAGGGTAACCTGTAGGTCAAGCTTTATACTTCGAAAAGGCGCCAAGTCGCAAACGTCAACCAGGTGAGCTGTTTCTTATCCTAAACAACTAAAAAATTCGATAAAAGAGTTCTCAAACCAAAACCAGTCAGTGCTCGATCGATGAACTCCGCCTTAAAGCTTTTATGAACAAGATTTCGATGATGGACATGCAATATGTATGAGTCGAACCTCAAAATCAAATAATTCGATTAGTATTCCTTTCGGTTTAATCTTTTTGTACCTTAAAATACAAGATGACGAAGATATTTTCTTGACCGCAACTGTAAATACATATTACTCCACTTCAGCACCCAGCCGGTCGCTCTGCTCTGTCAAGCCCAGCAATTAGTACTGGAAATCCACCTTAGCAGTCTACAGTACCCCCACTTTCTTGTGTTGTGAAAACTTTTGCATTTTTCTTTCACAATGAGCTGTTTGAGGATCTGAATGCGCCAGTTGATCTGGATGTTTACACTTAGTTCGAAAAAGTCATAATTTTGTGGTTGAGCTGACCTCTCCAGCTCCGTCAATTGATTTTCATATCTCGCGGATTGATGTTCATACCTCTTCACTCACAACTCAGTTAGAGTAGGATTCGGCAGGTCAAATTCGTTCTTGATATCGCAACATTGCAATTTTTACGTACCTTTAAGATTTCGATAACCATTTTGTATGTGGGTTAGTTTAATTCCGAATCTTGGAATTTTGTAGATTTCAAACTATTTCACTACTGGTTGTGGTCAGTAAAGGTAGGTACGGTCAAAACCACGAGCACAACATACAACTAAATTTGTCTCTCCTGATCTTTTTTCTTCGAAAAACGACAAGAAACAAGGAAATCATATCAGAAAAACCAATTTAACTTATATTTTTCTACTCCGGTACATTTATCGTGATAGAGGATGCCCACAATTGGAATTTTCGGCTTCATCAGAGATTTTTTGCGCAGTTTTGCAGCAAAATCTTTGTAGAAGCTCAGGCAGGCTAGAAGTGAGACCATCTTCACAGTAGGAAATTGGCCTTTGGGGCTTTAGCTATCGTTTATGGGCGGTACGTAAAAAGCGTACCGACATTCATCGTAAGACGTTGCCACCTGTATATGTAGATGGACGCTTGCCATCTGCAGCAGTTTTGTGACGCGGGGTACGGTAGCGCTGTGAATCCCAGTTATCGTATGCCGTAGTGAAGCTCACAAAGAATCCTTGCATCCGTCAATTACTGATTCCCGTTACTCTCTGCCTTAGAAATATTGGAATGGATAACTTTCTCCTATGGGATTGCCGCACTTGAAGTGCTCTATTATAAATTTTGTCTCGAAAGTTGGTTTCAAATGGAACTTGAACATTCAATTTTCTCTGCAATTGCGAACAGATACGTGTTTGCCAATGAAGCTCGTATACTGAGAAAAACGAGATCCTCCGCTCAAATTGTTTTGTACAAATGTTTTCCTGAATTTAGATTCCACAGCTGCGACTTCTATCGACAAAATTCCGACTTTCCTACATAGTCTAGTTCTATTTATGCTTTTTTTATAAGGCATCTTTCCGCTTTCATGTGCTCCTTACTTCATTCGTTAACTCATTTAGTATCTATCTCATCCATTCGTACCTTCTTGGGAATTTATTTTGCAATTATCACTTTATATTGTATTGATAAGACCAATTCCGCTCATAGAATTACCGTGAATGAACCCAGCACTTCATGACCTCCAAGAGGATTATTGTTGACGTTTTCCCAAACTTCCAGAAATACTGTTATGAAGGGTCATTCGGATCGTGTTGTCATTCTTCATTCACCGATTTTTTCTTTTTTATTTCTTTCTTACTTGTCTACTTCCTTTCTTTCTTTATTAGCTGAGTGCATCATGACGTTACAATAAAAACCATCAAGCCAACGTAAGAAAACACAATTACAAATATTCAAGTTAATGATTACCACAGAACGAATTTTCATTTTTGTTTTAATTTTTGCAGCGGTACTGAGGACTCACGATAACGAGCAACGAATTGAAATTGAAAAACAACTTCAAAACGAAAAATAAAAGCAAATTGGTAGATGAATAAATAATGAATATAGATTGTGAATATGTAGTGGGACACAGCGATGTAGTTTTGTTCCCTCACCACTGCATAGTATGTACCTACATATAAAGTGCTGTAGTTTCTTTGAATTTCGCTTCCAGCCTGTTCCGTTATAGCATAGGCATGTTTAATATTCTAGTCAAACAAACCGTTTCGAATCGTATTTTTCATTTCTTGATAATGTTGGGCAGACGTTAACATGTAGGGAATCAGTTTCAAGGCACTGCTCCATTTCGCATATAGTACGTATTTCTAGCAAAAATATACACATTTTTGAACGGAAAGATCTTTTTGAATCACACCAACAAATCAATCAGCTTTGCATAGTATTTACAACAGTGGACACTAGCGACATTGTCATTCTACTCTTTTCCAATCGCTAGTCATCCTTTCAACGTCACATGCTACCAATCAGTTGCAAATACGAGAAAGAAACAAAAAATAATCAGACTTTTCAGTCATCGGCTGTCACCAGGATTCGAAAACTGTTACCCCAAAGTTTAGTCAATCATAAAAAGCATATCACTGATCTACGGAAATGTGTGGAGTCAACAAAATATCCGAGATAGCTCCACGACTTGATTGATGGCATTCGAAATATGCGATGGAAATTTCTAACATATCTAGTACCTTCTTCGAACGTTTCACGTAGAAGCTACTTGATTCACTTGAAAGAATGTTGGCAAAGGCTGCGCGGATTTAAAAAATGGGTGTCTTTATTTATGGTGCTTGAATTCGGACTGCGACAATAAAGCTGACTTTAGCGTTGCTGATTGATTCAATAATAGAGAACAAGTTTCAGACACATAAATATTCCTCTACCACTACCTCTACCTCTGCCTCTAAATCACAACCACTGAAGACTTTAAGAACGGCTCTCTATCCCTTTAGGATGATGCGGTATGAAATGGAATGTCCACACGCACCTTTGAAAAAAAGGCGACGTTAGATTTCTATGTTGAAATTGCAAAAATATCCTGCCTCAATTCTCTTCCCTCCCTTTCGACCAATTGTCGTAGAGCAGTAGAGTAGTGATATATGTAGCCGAACAAGGGTAAATTTGTTATGGATAATCCACATAGAAATGTTAATAATGCTCACATGTATATACGAAGTTTACCAAGGGTGCGACGGTGCAATAGTGAATGCTGAAACGGTCACTACAACTTTTCCAAACACATCAAAAATCTTAATGCGTTAAATTAGAAGAAACAATCAATAAATATGGTCCAAGGACTTCTATTAAGCTACTGACCATGAGTACCGGGATTGCTGCAGGTGACTAGAAATTTTCGTGCAATGCTTCCCAGGAGCCTTGCAGATTTAAGTGCATTTTGAAATCAGATGAAGGCCTATTTTAGACCTTTAAGTTCCTAGGCCTTTTCTTGCGTCAGTCCCGCATCTAGCTGTGTCGTTCACTATCAGTGCTACAGTGTTTGATTGATGAACCTAGTTTTTTTTCTAAACTTCTAGTGATTACATTAGTAATTGTCTGTTTTACAGTACGCGTGGCCGACAAGTCGACTGAAGGAAGTAAATAACAACATTTAATATGTTCTGGAAACTCAAAACAAGTGTTGTGTATATTTGTGCTATCCTTTTCTGTAGCTCTGTAGACCATCTAAGTTTAGGTAGCTGCTTTTCGCATCGTTTAGTTTTGAGACAAATAATTCGCAAGAACATTAATTCATTCGGAGAAGGAATGAATTCATTTTCTTGCGAAGTATTCGTCTCAAGTGGCACCATATCCTTTTGGAAGAGAATGTGCCGCTGCAACAAGGCTAAGCAATTAGCAGTTACAAAAGGTGTTGATATTTTGCCTAAGGAACACTTTGTTGTTCTCATTCACAAAGGGCAGCGCTACATAGCGCGTTGACCTCAGCGGCTTGTACAAGCGGTATCATTCGCTGCCGCGTACGGTATTACAGTAGGCGGTTCGGTTACGTGTGGATGGCAAGCAACCAATCTTGCCAAATTTTGAAAAACTGACCAATGGTTTTCATTGCTGATCGTTTTTTATCTGTTGAATCGGGGTTGTAGTTTTGTTGAAAGAACTAACCCGAAAAATCTGCGATACTCTATAACCATCACGATTATCATATCATTTCGAAAATCGCTTTTCTGTTCCAAAAACGTGAAGAAGAGTGGAATTTGCCTTGACTACACCTTTTTTGATTTTGGACCGGTACTTAAGGCTCTGATTACTTTCACAATTTTCATCCATCCTCAATTATCTCTGCCATCCCATTGCTGAAATCACTTGTTTGGAGATTGATATCAAAATGCAACTAAGTATCTCTTGCTCGGGGGTTAATAGAGAATCCATGAAAATTTCTTGACTATTTTCTCTTGTTTTCTCATTCTCTCGCCAGAAGAATTTTTTGCCTTTTTCTTTTCTCGCACTGCGAATTCTTCACCACCTGCAAAATTGAGGTAATTGTTGCAGTGATGACTTTGGCAGTGCCCCAGCTTCTATAGCGTGTTATGTTACAAGTTAGCATTAAAGCGTGTACACTTTTATGTAGCTCAGTGGTAAGATGCGCTACTGTCATCCGCATATTCAAGCAATCGTTCCTCGAACAGTCTAGCCAAGAGGGTCTTGCCGTTCACTTCTGAGAACGATAGTCAGAGCTACGATCGAGCAAAACTTTTTCCCACTTCATGGGGTTACCGAACTAATGAAACTAAATGAACCATGACCCGCGTGGAGCAGTGGTAAGAGGCGCCACTGACACCCGCACTCTCGAGCGATCGATCCTCGCCCCTACCAACCAACTCTCGAGCGATCGATCCACGTCCCGACCAACCAAGCCTTTTATCCCTCCGGGGTCGGGTAAATTGTACCTGTATAAGAAGGTCAAGACAATGACTTGGCAAAGCGTCCACGCGGCTCGCTGTGTAGGCCATTTACCAAGTCTCTACCATTTTGAATCGAAAAGGAATGTGACTGTGATCGGCGTATTCACCTCTACCTTTTCGATAACAATTTCTAGGGGATCACAGTACCCTGTGCAAAGTCTGGAAGAAATGCATCCTCTGCCTGCTCAGCTGTAGAAAATCGATGTAACCTCCCCACGTTCTTCAAAAAAAGCTATATGTCCAATGAGTTAGAAGTCTCAGCTGGCTTTCATGATGAAGACCCTCAGACGGCTGGTTGATTGGCAGAAAAGTTAGTTTTCGGAATACATAATCTAGAGATGAGAGTGACGAGAAAAAAGCGAGGGTGACAAGTTCACATTGTCAAAAAATGTCCATTTCATGGAAAAAAGGTACTTGCTTTGTGGCAGTAAACCACGAATGAATACGGTTTTTGTCAAATAGCATGACAAAATTGAGTTTTGAGAACAAGGCCATGGATGAGAACAAGGCCTCTAACGATAAGTTGTGACCGGGTTATGATTCGGCGTGGAGTTGGATTAGTTTTTCTATTTCTACTGAAATCCTCTTTGGCAAACACTGGATGCTTTTGCAAACGCTGAAAACTATTCAAAAATGTCACCACTTTGCAATGTGTTAGAAAAATGCCGCGCAAATTTTCTTCTACACACAAACGTTAGCTGCAGCCGGAGCTTGGGCAATCAATAGATGCCTGAAGCTCCCCGGCCGTCTCAGACTTATTGTATTTATTTTTCTACCATCTCGTTTTTGAGATTATTGAAGTTTTTTTCTTTTATGGAGCTACTGAATGAGCTTTGCATTTGCTTTTTTTCGGCTTTCTTTCCTACTGTGTGCTTCTGAAAGAAAAAGCTCGACTACCGTATGTGAGACTGGCCTTCGTTGAAGTGAGGGTTCAAGCACAGCACAAATTCCTGATAAAAACTCTCTTGTCCCTAATAGTAGATACCCCAAACTGAATCAGGAAATTCAGTGATTTGGCAGGAAATTCCGACATTTTCTTTAGTGCTGCAGCATAGGCTTTATGACTCTACATTGCGTTTTTCACTTCATTTTTACGGCTCACATTGATTCGAGTCGCTCCTTACGTATTTTGAACCGTACATGTTGGCTGAGCGCGGAATCTCTTATATGGAATTCTACAGAATACAAAGTCACCGGTTTGCTGCACAACCATAATATTAAAACTTAAGAGCAACGACTTCAACCTCGGTTAGAACCCATACACAGGGGTCTTCCAGACGGGGATACATACCATACATATAGCTCAAATGTAGTGAGTTTTTACCGCGAATCAGCCCAGCAAACCATTTAATTATGAGGCTGCACACTTGTTATTTGAGCGATAACTAACTCTTTGAAACAAAATCGATCTGTCAAAGCGCTACCGTAATCGCTGGTGGATACGTTGGTACGGTAGCTAATCTGGCATTGTTGAAAGGATTTCTTTGGAACGCTGCAAGGCGTGGGATTAAAGGCACCTGCTGATTGATCGACGACGATGAAGTCGGACCAGCGAAACCATTAATTGAGAACGCGCTGGGTTACGGTATTTTTCTGAATCGATGCACTTCTGCTCTTATCTAAGCATAATGCCGCCTCTAATATCACATAATGATCTTATTCATGTTCCTTTTTGGTTTATATCTTACTCCTCCTCGTTCTCTCCGTTCAGATATAGCCGCAGTGCAGTGTAGGGTTAACCCTAACTCATGATCAAATCAGATTTTGTTGTATGCGATACCTCTTTAGCTTGCAATTTCATCTTCCGACATGGAACTTTGAAGGCTCATTTTGCGTCGTTCATTCACCTATTAGAGCTTAAATTGGATAGTTATTCTTAGAATTATGGTTAGATTTGCAACATTCATTCACAGCTCAGAGCTGAGAAGTACAAATAACGCTTCTTTGCTGCTTTTCATACTTCTTCGAGAAGCGCACTACTTTCACGATGAATTTATGACTTTTCCTGCTCCTAACTACGCCTAGAAAATAACGTATAGCGGTGAGGTTTCTGTAGCGAACAGATCGACATGTCCAGTGCATTTGCTAAATGCTATCGTGAGTTTCTACAGTTACTGTATGATGTGGATGAGTATGTTTATGAGTGTCCGAAACATCGCCTCGTTCTTATAGTCAGAAGTTGAACAAAGGGTGCTTATTTCTTCCTCAACCCTGGCTAGAGTAGACGCAAAAGATAACGGATGAAAATATTTGTTTATTTAAGACGCGAGACGGACCAACGTGAATAATTGAGATAATGATAATAATGCTTGAAAACTGCATCATTTTCTCCACCGACCCGCATCATTACTTGACCGCTCCCTGGGAGAAAGTTCTCCCTTCTCTGATTTACTTATGTACACATGTCTGTTTAGCAATTATTAGGATTAATAGAAATTTCCTCGAAATGGTGACTTTCGGATCCTACTGCAAAAATGATGGATTCTAATTTGCCCTCTCTTCATGATTATCTGAGGCGTTGTATTTCACTAACTATGTGCATACTTCCTTTACTTTCGGTTTGTTTGTTATGATCGATTGGGTTATACCGTAGCCGTATATATAACGTACCCTTACGTTTGGGCTTTAATTCTTTCTATTTTTTCATGCCTGTTCCGGTTTTTAACAAAACATTCTGAACACATCGAGATCTCCGAAGTTAGAAGCTGATATGAAGTGTCGTACTCTCCTTGACTAGCACTAGCGTTAGCTACCGTAATGAGCTTATGAGAGGAAATCTTTATATTCCTTTGTGCTCAGGATTAGAGGCACTTTACAGCGGTACTCATGGTGTGCCTCGAACGAGGTGGTACCAAAGGGCAGCATTGGTTGAGGCGCTCTTAATTCGTTCCTCTTCACTTGCTTTAGACAAGAGCAGAAAATCCCTTTTAGTTGTCCTCTTGTAAAAAAGTCTGCTCATGAAGGTAGCCACCTTATTTGCTCTTTGAGTACGGTATTTGCGAGATGATATTGAGGGATAATAACCTTTTTTGGACATCATTTTTCAGGTACGGTTTCAAATAGACGCTGGCTTCGGTGGGATCATGATTGCGCAGGAAAGCTTGAATATTGTCGACAGTGATTGTCCACGAACTATTATATTTATGTATGTACATGGAAGGAAAACAAGCTTGTAAAATTTCTGGTAATATGTGGGTGCGTGCGTCATGATTAAAATTCAAAAGTTTTACCAGGCAAAATTTACAATTTCGACAAACTACTATGTCTTCGCCGTTTTCGAATCTCGCCTTGTTTGGGATGTAAGTGACAGGCCTCATTTAGGTGAGCATGTCTTGCTCTTTCGGAACAAAATTGTCGCTTTTGGCTGAGTATTCAAATTAGCTGTTTTCAAAAGTTATCAGGGTGGAATTCTATGTAAAGAACCGAAGCCACTCTTTTATGTTCTTGGAGGAGGAACTGTAACGATGAATAGAACATCAGTGAACTGTAAACGACAATAGGGATTCAAGTATTTTCTGCTAGAATAGCGGTTAAAGGGGTGGGAAATTTGTGAGTCGATACGTCCGATTATCCACATGGAGTGGTCCGGAAGGGTCAATTACAAAAGAGTTTGTTAACTACATAGACTTCTGCTGCGACGAAGTCAGGCAAATCGTTCCGGCACAAATACAACTTTTGCCAACAGGTGCTCCGTCTTCTTGAAGCTCGTACGCTTTTTCTCTGAGGTGGAAATGGGAACATTGGGCTATTTTGGTTATTCTGGACATTTTCGGTTTCATTTGATTGTCAGTCTGCAAGCCTGAATTAGATGTGCGTTCCCATCACCCATGACGAAAACGCACTACTTGTGTCTTGCGAGCAATTCACGAAAAGGTCCACCACTTTCACTGGCCCCTCTGAGATATCATGGTATTATTCTATCGTTTTATTGATTCAAAGTTCCCACTTTCGATAAGAATCTTCCATCCGAGATGGCCAATGAAATGTGCCTTCAATCAACGTTGTGGCTCCACGACCGCGAGTGCTCTTGGATCACAGGATCCCACCGTTGTTGTACACTGTGGCCAATAAATACGTGCGCGTGGAATTCGGTTCAATTTTGGCATTTGCATGAAACCTTTGAGCTTAGCTTTTGTTCGCGAAATATTTATTTATTTATTTAACAACGTCTAAGGTCGCGCCAAAAAATTAAAAATTTACGTGACATTTCTTGGTCGATAGTGATGTCAGCTTGAGTAAAATGTCCAAGCAGCTCCACCCGCTAGTAGGAGAATAGAGCTCTGCAGTTACCATGTGTGGGAGACACATGTCCTCGCCGTGAAGTGGGAAAAACCGGAATAAAAAATGCAAGAAACTGCGGTAATTTCTCCCAAAATTCACCCTTGTAGTAATTTGAATTTTGAGCGCCCTTTCGCCCAAAATTTAAATTACTACAGATGAATTGCCTGGAAACTTTCAGATTCATTACCATCTTATTAGCCTAGCTCCAAAATAAAATCACAAAAAAGAGACTAACGCTGGAAGTGTGTTTCCTGAACTCTTGATGTTTTAGAGTAGCATCGGTGCTCTGGGAAGGACTGTTTTGATATTATTGATAAAAAAATGAAAAACCGTACTATCAGCCATATTGTCGTACAAAAACTACAGTGCTCCTAAGTCGAGAACATGCTGAATAGTTCCTTCAGTGGAGTTGCGCTTTGCTTCATGGATACAAAATAAAAATGCGCTTCCTGTGAGCGAAATCAGAAGAGAAACTAACGGAATCAGAAAAGGAACTAAGCTCTTCTCCGACGAAAAATTCGAAATCCTTACTCCGTTGGAGCTCTTCATCGAATATGTTTTGTGAGTATACCGTAGGAGTCTACAATACGAAATGTGTCAAATTCGGCAAACCTTCTCGAAACATGAAGCAATATAGCTGTCAGCTACTTGCGGCGCACCACCCATTCGATGAATGAAGGAATGAGAGTCGATATCAAAGCCCGTGATAGAACCTCTCCCAGTTACGGAACTTTATGTGTGACTCTTATATATAAACATATTTGTTTCAATATTGGTTGGTAGAAGAGAAGGTTATAACGATTTTACGGCGCACGTAATTATTCGCCACCCTGCACATATGTACTTGAAACTTTATATTCTACCGAGTGCGAAGTTGGTGGATACGATCATCGCTCAGTAGTGGAACACTGAGCTTCTAAAACCTTATCGAAGTCCTGAAAGAGACAGCTCATATTTCCCGCCATCCTGTACAATGGCGAGCAAGGACTAGACCAGCTGAACTAATCCCGGAGGGATATGAAGTACGGTAAGGGCGGGTGAGGATCGATCGCTTGACCGTGCGGTTCAGCAGCGCTCCATAACATTAAACCACGCGCTCTTCCAGGGAATCACGTTCGGCCAAACAAATATTGGTCGCGGAAGTGCCCTTTCATACAACACCGTCGTTGACCATCCGCTAAAACACTTTCCGCGACGGATGAAACCGTCTGACCGTCGCACCGTCACAGCACCTTTCGAATCTAACCATTTCTAAAATAAAATGCACGGTTAGAATCCGGAAAGCACGATCCTAGTTTACAAGGCACATAGGATTTTTGAATACTCTGAAATTTAGTTAAGCGTTCATTGACCTCCCTACAACGGAGGGCTAACGAGGTCGACCTCATGATCTCGCCATACCTGTGAGCGTATCTACCTGTGAGTCAACGATGTTCTGTATTTCAGGTGTTTGAGCGTTTATCACGCATCATCGATGACATGGAGGTCACGAGCCGACGACAGGCCGCTGACAGGAGACGGCCGCCGGCTGGACGGGTTCTGGCCTGACAGACGCCGCCAAGAGTGCTAATATCGGACCACTCAGCTCTTCAGCTTGCAGATTTCTCGCCATTGCATCGTTTCATCTGACCACCATTTTTCGCACTTTTTCTTTAATCTTAGGAGGAGAGTGGTGCTTCTTAAAATCTGGCTCATGTTTGTATGACTCTATCAAATTTTATAGAGCTATTTATTATACATGTCCATATATATGTACTTAGCACACATTCTTCAGTGGCATGCACTAGTGCAACGTTTACAGCACTGTTCCGTTTTAGCACCCCTATCGAGAGAAGGTGGATTTGTAGTTTACATATTTTGTTTACGATAAAGTTTCGAAATCCATATGGTTAGCCAACTTTATTTTGTTCCTGTCGAGAATTACTCCTATCATTTTGATGGCTTCTATTTTACGATACATGTATGATTCTGTCGAACATGAACGCAAAATTCATCCAAATCCAAAGGACTATGTATGTACAAATGTATGTGGTTGTAAAAATTAATGATGTATGGTTTAGTTGCCCAAGTTTGAGGCTCTGACGAATGCGATTGCGCGGAAACATAAGCCGTGATAAACCTGTGTATACCAACGTCGGTTACCAGCTGAAGTGTCACTTCTTCTTCCCCTTCTTCTCTTTTGTGTTTAATCCCGTGCCGTCACAGCGCCCGCTGTTCTTGTCAACAGTTGCCATCAAACTCTACCCAGGACGTATTTTGATGTTGCTCTGACCTCTTCGAAGTAGTTTCTGATAAAGTTCGCCAATCTGTTTTTGGACGCTTGCCGGAAGCCTCGAACTCCAATGCTCTTCTTATTGGGTGGTCCTCCAGTCTCCTGAGAATGTGCCCATCCCACCTGAATCTCTGCTCTCGCATCTTCAGGTGTACAGGGGCTATCCCCATGACCGATTTGACGTCCTCATTTCATACCCTATCCATCCGTGTCCATCCACATGCCCAGCTGAGTATCCTCATCACTACTGCACGGTATTAAACGTCCTGCCGAGGTTCAATGACAGTCGTACTTGGGATACCCTGTATTTCTATGACGATCCATATTCGAATAGCGGAACATCAGCTGACTGGTCGGAATGTGAAATGAGGTGATTTCGCTTTCGTACCCCACCTTCGTTCGGGGGATATCGTCGTCGTCGTCGCGGTGATGACAGGCCAGCGACGATCGAGCGGACCGCTGAGATTAGGTTGACTTCGAAAAATTTCTCTCATAATTCGCGTGGTGCACGCGTAGGTGCGCCGTCGCAACCCGTAAACATATTTCGTATTAGGTCATAGATTCTAGGCGCCACTCCCACCTTTCACATACCGCCAAGATCTTGGTGATTTCGAGCGATAGTCGGCATTCTCCTGCATCCACATCCTCCGACATCTTCGCAATCACTGCCCTCCACTTGTTTAGCTTCCACCACATTTGCCAACCATCCGCCAAAACATTGTTCGCAACGAAAGGAATCGTCTATTTGACGCTTCGCCATAACTCCTTTCAAACATAATCATTCTTAATATAAAAGGGGGTCAAAGGGTTAAAGGATAAGGGTAAAGTCAGAGTAGTAGCAATGGCTGGTGTCCACCAAAGCTTTTCTGCAAAGCAGTAGGGTTGTCAACCATAACTGGCTTTGTTTTGAGCTTCCTCTGCTGATCTGAACACTAACTTAATTTATGTGTTGCGAGCCACCGTCAAACATTTCGAACCGCCGCCATCGCCTGACTCGGACCAGCACACTGTACATTACAGAAGTGCGTGCAATTTGTTCCTTGTTTGTCCGTCGTAGACCATCTAAATTCATTAAAAATCGCACACTCTAAATACTCGCTAAAAATCTTGTTTACCAAATAAATCTCATATATAGTTTAATTGTGATGTCCACAGGCCGCATTAAGAGGGGACAACCTAACGACGTTGACCTTGTGAAGTGGTCGCCGTGATCAGGTCAAATAATTTACTGTTTAAAAAAAGTCAAATAAAAGATTTAGAGTTTCACTACACATTCCTCGCACTGATTAGATCATGCTCTTTTGATTCCAATCACGTATTCGATAAGAATGACATTACAGGCAGTTACAGCAGGGGAACGGTAAAAGCGATTTGTTTCATTTCGTTTTTCGACTTTATCTTGCGTTGTGGCCGTTTTCATACCTTGCTGTATGTAAATGATTATTTGGAATTGATATGAAGCCAAAGCTTCGAATATTCTTCTAGTATTCGACGGTGACGACAGGTACGAAGGCTGTTATTCCTTGATGGAACATTAGGTGCATGTATTTCATGGGAATAAAGAGGTTGATCTCCATCATTCGGTAGAATTGAGGAAGAATTTTCTGAGCTTCTGATGTTATCGATAGCCGAGGACCATGCAACATGCCGTTATTAAATAGCAAGTCGATAAATATCAAAGTCTTCGTGGAGAAATTTTGATTTTAAGAGGTCGCGAAGTTACAGTTATGACAAACCAACGTTGAAAATATAACTACATACATACATACGCCGCGAAATATTAGTTTGTAAGTCTTTTCCCTTAACAACCTCAAGTGGCAAAAGAAATTGGTATTAGATTGTAGGCTTTCCAATAGAACATTTTTTACATTTTGATTTTTTAAATTCAGTTGCTTGGAATAGGACACTGTCCAGGTTTATTTGGAATGATGTTGTATAATATGTAGCATTATGTAGCGTCTTCCTTCTGATAAAGATTTTGTATAACATACCTGAAAACTCGCCGTTTTATTCATAAAACTTTTCCACTAACGATTTGAGCCGGCCTCGTTCGTTGAAATTTTTACTTCCATGGGAGGGAACAACGGGATTGAATGATGTTCTGTAGGAGCCCTGTCTGGAGACCACTTGGATGGGATATCAAAGTCTGAGTGTCCTCAAATATTTTTACTCATGTGACTTCTTTGTGTACAGGTTTTGTAAAGATTTTCAGCGCGGAGTGATGATAGCACTGAGCTTGGAAGGTCGATATATCATGAGGAAATCGTTCATCTACTCTTTCGCATCTTTCAGGTGGCAATGGATTTCTTTCATTTCAAAGGAGTCTTGCTTCCCATTTGCTGCTAATTCGCCTCAGCATTTTTCGAGACATATACATATGATCCGATCGATTTTCAGCTCTTAAAAATTGTTCATTCAGTGCAAATCGTCGTCGTGCAGCAGAGCTGTTCCTCTAATTTCCGTCGGTTCGCGAGAACTGAGAAAAAGCGAATAAAAACTGACAACAGCTCCTTCGCAATCCATGTAAATTGCGATGTCTTTTCGTTTCTACCTACCTCACGTATTCATATACACATGTATAAGGACCTATTCTTCGCTCCTTACCTAATTTTTCCTCTTGTAGAACAAATGACGGAGAGCAAAGCGGCATCCACTGCCACGAAAGTGGAGAAGCCGCGCAAAGCGCCACCCACAGTGGGACTACCAAAGGAGCCGAAGGAGAAGAAAGGAATCCTACGGAGTCTTTCGTTTCAGGTGAACAATCAGTATAAGCGATTTATCTTATCGGTTTGACCCGATGCAGCAAGACAATTATTTGTACTTTCAGACAGTGCTCTAGCTGTTTGTCAAATTTCGAAATTTTATAGTTTTTTGGCTAATAAGGTGAAAAGTGAGAACGTGTAAAATTGACCTCACCGACAGCGATTTTTTCTGACCTGGAGTGAAAGGATTTTCAAAACTTAGAACATTCCTAGAAAGAGGATAAAATTCTTTATAAGATGGTGTACTCATCGTATTTTTTGCTCCATAATTTGTATAGCAAGCTTACAACGGTTGCTGGAAAAAACAGTACGAACTTTCGTACCAACCTAACACTAGAAAAGTGTTGAACGTATGCCTCTTTTCATTTAATTGTTTGGGAAGTGGACTGGCCACATGTGGAAATGTTCAAGATTCGCATCAAATATGAAATTAAAATAATGACCGCTAGTGATTAAAATACATTAGGCGAAAACTAATTGAAGTGTTGTTGTGAGTTTCCGAAAACACTTAGGGATGAACGGAGGACGTTTTATTTCTAACTCGGAGAACGACTGAACTGCTCCAGGTTTCCACACGTTGAGAAATTTGTTCTAATTTGCGACTTCACAAAAATGCGCCTTTAGACAATTCAGAGCAAGATTGGTTTTCCTTTCTCTTTTCTTCTTGGGATTATACTTTTTCATTCATTACATCTCTTTACTTATCCAGTCTTACTTATCGGATGTGTTTTTAATCGTAATCAGTGGTCAAACTGAGAAATGATTCTGGGAACGAGCGGATGAGCTACAGCCGCGGTCAGCTACACACCTGAAGAAAGTGAACTGGAAAAAGTGTGGAGAATAGTGGATCGAATACGTAAATGAAAGGAAATTTCGAAACATAAAATGATCTTGAGCACGCCTACATTTTTTGCGTTTCCCAGACTCGATCTTTACGAGGAAAATTGCGCTTGTATAGGGTGGTAAGAAAGTCTTGAGCCGTTTGAAGTTTACTTTTCGTTGTTTTCTTATTCAGTGCGCAATGCATTTTACTCCAAAATTTAATCACCATTGTTAGTCGGAACCATAATGTCCCTGGTGGGCAGGTCAGCCATCATCTACATGCAGAACTGAGCAGGCTGGAAGCAAAAGAAGGCGCTGACTGCCCGCATGTCATCATCGATTTTGGTGACTCTTTTATCAGCTAAAAGCAATATGGAGGGAAGATAAATGGTAGCTACGGTGGAGAGTATAACTGTAATAAGATGATCACAAAATCGTGTGCCAACCGCATTTCTGTAAATTTTTACTAGTCTCTTTATCGACATAAGGTCCTGGTGCATCGTTTCGAGTGTGCACCGAATGTACATACTCTCGGCCGTTTTTCTCGAACTGCTTCCGCGGGTTTCCAAAGCGGAATTGCTGTAACGACAGCAGATACCATGGGCTCTCTCGATGCCATCTTGTTGTACTTCGTTCATGTGCTGCGCCGGAAGCAGTACTGAAGAACCCTCTTAACATGTACTTCCTATTTCGTCTCCGAAAAAGCGCTTCTGCTAAGGGCAAGAAGACATCGCTGCATGATGAAAAGGGACAAGGTTTCCACTTTTCATATTTCCTACCTATGCTTTTTCAATCCTGTTTTCAAGCAAGCGGAAGGGGGAGACTGACCAGTGAATGCCCGTGTAAACCACGCGCTGGCGGTGGGGACGTCGAGCTCAGTCCACTCAGTGTTTTTCTGTAACGAGGAAATGGAGCCAACTTATAACTGTAATAGTGAGTGTGTTATAGTCTTCTCGCAAGAGTACGAGTGCTTATTTCTGAATCTGCTGCGGCAGCTTGGAGAAAGGAAGACTTTTCTACCATAAGAACCCGTCCCATCCAAGGCTTGCCTTCGAAGTCGGAGTCTTGAGCTGTAAAGCGAGATAACCCGAGCTCGACGATGCTGAAGGTTGTGGTATCTTCTACGAATACACCACTGATGTTGCGAGTGGTTTCCATCGTTCCAGTGCTGTGCCACCGTTCACGAGAACACACTACTCACTTGAATCGTGTACAAATAATGTTTTTTAAATAATTTCCGCTTCAAACATTCTATAAATATTCCCGTGTTCGGCTTTATTTTCAGTCATTCACGTTTGCCCTTTAGTTTTCCAATCTGGGGAAAAGAAAAGACAATCATTACGACATGACCCCAGAGGAGACAACTAGCGAAGAATTGGGTCCAATTCTTGGCGTGCAGTGTTTCGGTACGCTGTGGAAGAAGTACAAGAAGAAGAACCGACCAGCAAAATGGTCCAAGAGGTTGGTGTGCTCTTCGTTTCTGAATGTTGTTCATAAAGGTTTTCAACTTTCAGGTTTTTCGTACTCAAGGAGTGTTTCCTTATCTATTATTCTACGCGATTCAAGAAAACTTTCCAAAAGACAAGGCGGATTGATTTACATCCGAAGGTACGTATATGAGGAAATAAAGAGTGCCTTCTAAAATCATTCATTCATAAAATGATGCGTTATCAGGAATGCCTCCAGTCTCAATTTAATGCACTTTCATCACTTCTACAAAATGTCAGATATGAAATTCTCTCACCTTACAATTAGTTGTCCATCATTAAACAATGAAGGCTCTTCGGAGTTGTTCTGGTTGTTCTGGTTCAGACGATTCTCCTAATTTCTAGAACTTCTCTGGTCTGGAAGCTATAGTTTTTTTTTTGGAGCAAAGCTTGTTAGTTGTCAACCTTTAGAAATTAAACATTGGGTTTTTATTTATTTATTGCTACACCCAAATAACTGTGCAGTGCAACGAAAACTAGCGATGAAATTGACGAAAAAAAGAACTAGAAGATTCAGAGAAGATGTAGCAACAGAACCCCTAAAAACTGATCGAACAAATCTAGAATCACTCATTGTAACAATCAAATAACTTTTTATAGGCCACAGTATTCAATTTTATATAATTTTATAAGTTTATATTATTAATTTAACTTAATAAATTCAAAGTTCATGAAGGATAAGGTAAATGAACACTTCTTCGCTAGCGGACAATCATTTAAGGGAATAATACCGCTGATCGGTTGCTCAATAGTTTGTGGCGGTGACGTCGGTAAGAAGCACTGCCTGCTGATCGCTCATCCACAATTCCCATCGGCCATAATCGTCGCTGCTCCTGACTTCAAAACCCAAGACGAATGGCTGAAAGCTCTTAGAAGTGCTACAAAGATGTGAGTTATTCTAAGAGAGTGGTGATATCCACAGTATCAGTAGGAGGCTTAACACTAATCCACTCATTGCACTAAGTGATCGAAGAAAAAATTTTCAATCAATTTTCTTTGCAGTTCGGAGTTATTTGCGATGCTGATCACGATGATTCTGGCATCCATTTTCGGATTTTTATCCTGGATTCCCGTCCATTAGGGTGGTCGAATTTTTTAAGGGCTCAAAGGTTATTTTACACGCTGATCACGATTATTTTTATGAGGGAAGAGAAAGTAGTGAAGGTTTGAAGGGAAGTACCCACCCAAACCTGCCGAAATCAATCGAAATCTGCGAAAACGACATCAGAATCGTATTCAACATCTTAAATACGCTAACAATACAGAGTTTTAGCCAAATCGGTGATTTTGACCTGATCACTCACTGTAGCAAAATGGGTGGTCCTCAGTTGACATTCCAGGAGCGAACAACAGAATCGTTATCAGCATGCAAAATAACGGCCTTAGGCGAAGTTTCAGCGGAATCGGTCACCCTTCTAGCTCCTGCGAAAGAGAAAGTAGTGCCTTCACAACAAAGTTCGGAAAATGAGCACTAGATTCGTCATTAGCAACCAGAAGACCCTCTCGCGCGAAGTTTGAGCCAAATTGAAAAAGTTTTCTCTGACAACTGGAGTTCAATGAGTAGAATCGTGGTCAGTTTGGGGTTGAGGTTCTTAAGCTAAAGGAATGCTTGCAATCCTCTCTCACAACTGTTTTCAGCTCATTCAAAAACACGCTTGTGGGAGAGACGATGATTCGTGAGCTGGAAAGTCGAGGAGTGATGCTGTGCGAAGAGAAGAAGACCTACGAGGAGAAGCTGGAGCTGGAGGCAAAGGCGCGCAAGGAGGAGCATGAACGCGCGGCTGTAAGTTATCGTTGGTGCTTGTTTCCTGCCAATTTCTTGTTGTTTTGCGACTGTTTTGCGAAAAAAATCTCTTTCCTCGAAATTTCGCTTTTCATCTGAAAAGGGAGCGCTTGGAAAATTGGGAGTTAGTAAATTGATAATTGAAGTGGGAATGTCAAATATTTCAGGAACTCACACGCATGAAGGCGGAGCTTGAGAGTGAGCGAGAGAAACTTATTCGGACCACGAAGAAGTTGAAGGACGACTATCAGAACGTGAAAAAGTAAGCGGGTCGTTTCAGGTCTCGAGTAGGATTGAAACATTGGAAAGGAATAGTAAAACGCAAGGTAATTCATGTAGGCATCTAAATGTGGTTGCAAGATTTTCTATTCGTCTCTCAGCAAACCAACCATTACCTCTGGCCCATCCAGCTAGTTTTGTTACAGGAGATTTGCAACCACCTGCAGTCGCTACCAGATTCAAAGTCTTTCCTCCAATTAAGTGTTATTGAGAAACCACGTTCTGCTTCTACACTTTTACGTTGTACTTTTTGGCGTTCAGTTTTACATTCTATGTGCTCACGACTAACTCAGCTCTATCGGTGACAGAATAATGGTCTCCTGCTCGGAGGATTACATTCCTTCATGAAGTTTCTTGATTTTAGTGAACTGAAAGTCACCAACGAAATGAAGATGACACTGGAGCAGGAAAAGATGTCACTGAACTCAAAAAATGAACACTTGCAATCCAATATGGAGGTAAGACATACAATGTGGATGTAATGATTTTGAGTAAAAAACAAGAAATGAACACAAATGTAACCCATTTTTCATCGAATTGAAATGAGATTGCGTTTTTCCATTCATGTAGCGATTTCACACAGATGGACAATGAACGTCAGTGGAGCTAAGGACTGCTTATGTCAGTGTCTTCACCTTCCTGGACTGCTCTAACCCCAATTAAACAGTCTACGGAAAATGGAAGCTCTAAATGTCCCACGCGAAGATCGATCCCTGGACAGTGCCGGTAGAAGCGGTGCCCTATAACTCTGCGCCACAATGTTTACCAATCAACCCCCAACGTTCCATATAAGGAAGAAATTCATTTTTCTAGAACCTCCGACTTCGTAGCCTACGACCTATTCATGTATGCTATATAACGGGCGAATCGCGCAGTGGCGCCTCCTCGGTTTTAACTATGCTGCTGAAGCGGGAAAAATATTCGCAAACAGCGCAAATGATGATCATTTGATGATAATTTAATGCCCAAGCATACGTTTTTTGTGTATTCGTCTTATTTCGATAGGAAAACAAGGTGATTCGGGTTCAGCGAAATTAGCTGCGAAACTGTGCGTGGTGCAGTGTCAAGACGCGTTGCTGTTACCGCATAGTCGATCCTGAAGATCGATCCTCGCGCGGGCTAAGCAAGCCTTCAATCCGTCCGGGGTCGGGGAAATTGATACCACAATTGTATGGAAAGGTAGAGCCACTGATTTAGTATTACGACTGGCCCCCACAAGCTGTTGTGTAGGCCAAATACGCAATCACCATGTCTCTAGAATCCGAATGTAACACGAACGCGTGGACTCGTCCTCGACGTCGCGTTGGCCATGGTGTACATTGGTCGCGCGCGGCGCCGACACCTTCTTGACGGATGACGTCTGCCTTTTTGTGTTTGAAAGTTTCATATCCTATTTGCGATTTTACAACATGAACTTTTTGTTCGTTCTTTACAAGCACCATGGAAATCAGAACTTAGGTTGCCCCTTTCTTATTGCCATACTGTTTCAGTCATTGAACATCGAGAAGGAGAAGATCAAAGAGCAGATGGAGAGCATCATGCGGGAACGGGAACAATTCTTGCTGGAGAACCAGAACCTCTCAACAGCCACCTGTCAGTTGAAGAATCGCCTGACGGAGATTGAGACGAAGACGAACTGCATCACCGTCGAAAAGGAGAAAATTGAAATGCTGTAAGTGAAAATCTTTTCTAATTCTAAAATTAAATTTCAGTGTAGAACTACGCAATTCAGCAGCTCTTTGATGGACTACACTAAAATACTAAAATATTTCACCTGGTTCTCTGAGATATCTTCTCTAGAAAAATCCAAATCCTTATGGGCAGGCCTTTCAGAGGTGAAGACAGGCAGAACGTTAAGGGAAATGGTTGCCTTCCACAAACGCCTCATGTTGCTAGCCTTGTTGGACCCTGTTGGAACTGCCTTTTTCAGTTTCGGTTTTTTTTCAGGTTGCAAATGAACGAAAACAAAACACTTGACTTGGAGAAAGAACGACAGTATTACACTAGTCAGACGAAAGAGCTTCTTCTAAGCCTTAAGGTATGTTCGATGCTCTTTTTGGGTACTCTTTTTGTTCAGATCTTGTCCTAGAGGTCGCAGGTGATTATAAGTAAAAATAATCAGTAGTATGGATAATGCGTACCTCACTACTCTTTTTAAACGAAGACGAGCAATTACGATAACATGTCCAAAACCTCACATCGCATTTATTCAACTTCTGTTAAGGAGGTGAGCGAACAGAAGGAGCTCACAGAGTCGGAGCTTCGACAGCAGGTGATGGCTAGAATAGGAGCGGAGAAGCAACTGCAGGTTAGCGAATACAGTTGCTTTCGAGTATTTTTATATGTTAATTAATAATCGATCTGATTGGCGAACAGAAGGAGCTACGTCATGGCATCTTTACTTATTTGTGTCTCAAATATTATTCAGTTAGAAATTTAAAACTAATTTCCGTCATTGAACTCAATTCTTTCCTTACATGCTGCTGAGAAAGCTTTGGAGCACCTGGAAATGGCACTGAAAATGACCGGCGCACAGATGACCGAGTTGCAAGAGCACATTATGCCTGATGTTCATAAGCTTCGAGGCTAGTTACTTGATCTTTTTTTCTATAAAGGGAAGATATCGTACACGAGCCTATTGCCAAAATTGTTCTGTTGAAGAATATTTCGAGCAGTGCGCTCATGACGCTCAACTGGAGGCAAACCGAACAGGAATCATGAGGCAGGCAATCTATGCCAGGAGGTTGGTTCCATGGTGTAGCAATAACATAAATGTTATAATATAAACATACGCTGTGTAATATAAGTCCTTGGTGTTGCCACTTCTGCATCTTCAAGATCTCGAGCTGAGCAGAAGTGTTGTCATCTCACTATTTTTTTACCGCAGGACTGTCGTTTAAAGTTAGGATAGTATCGGTTTCCCGACTTCTTATTTTTACAGATCACTTATCTCAATTTTCGTGTTTTTCTATAAGAGGATTCAAACATAGAATGAATGATAGTTATGTTTCTGGTGATCCATTATTCAAGTTAGCTTACGTCAAAGCACATTTGATTCATCAGTTATAAGGGAGTATATAAAGCCTACAGGGTTTCTGATGAATGTATGCACCTACAAATTAAGTTATAAAATGTGTCTTCTCTAATATATTTGCGTTGTCTCTGTCTTATTGACATACGAACAGTATGTCTAATCTGTTAGGCACCCATTTTACCCTGGGTAATTCATGAAATTTAAAGCTAGATTGGAGGGCGGTCACAGACTATCCATTAAGAACACTCCAAATTCCGTATACAGGAGAAATCGATTGAACCTTTGATTCAATAATGCTGGCAGATGTCCAAAATCGTTGCAAAATCACATTTTATTGGCTTCCAACAGCAAAAAAAGTTAACGTGAAGGATAAAGTGGTCGTCATCATTTAATCTCTTGAGGGCGGGCCACAGCAGTAATGACCCACATAGAGTCGGTGAGGCATCGTCGGTACTTATTTGGCCTATACAAGGATCGGCCACCTTCGATCAAGCCAGTGTCCTCACCTTCTCATGCTAATTTGGTACCATTTTACCCGATCCCGGAGGGTTGCGGGTTGTCTATGCTGGGCGGGTATCGACCACCGAGCTGGTGTCAGCAACGCTTTTTATCCACCGAGCTGGTGTCAGTAACGCTTTTAATCAGTGCACCAGTCTCGCCCCGTTTAACAAGCACTGGCGAGAAATCGTCCAGTTTCATCCTATCTGGCCTGTTTCAGAGATTATGCGCTCAGTCGATGGTTGCCTTGATCAAACAATGAACTCAAAAATCGGTTTTCAACTTTCCTCAGTCAAAATCAGTTTATAAACTTATGATGTACATAGTCCAAATGTCTACAAAAGGACTCACTTCGAATGATACCTCATCTCCTTGTAAAGTACTCTGTTACGGGTACTCTGTATACCATACCTTGTGATTCGAGTTCCATTTGAAGTCTCAAGGTCGATAGGTGGGCCGAGTATCTCGAATAGAACTCCAGAGTGTGCTATTGCATGAATGTCTTCTATGTGTGTTCCATTTGAAGATCCGAGCAGAAGTGCTTAGACACAGGATAATCTTACGTGGACTCTCGCGCACCTTCGACAAGATAAAGAAAAACGTTACCCAAACCACATATGAACCTTCAAAACGAACGATACAGGTAGCTTCCCCATTCTACTTCCTAAGAAATGCTGAGTTTTTTGAGTGTCTCGAATAGAACACCAGAGGAAAAACCAAAATGAGTATCATTGTGCTATTGCATGAATATCTTCTATGTGTGTGAATGGTTATTGTAGATGATTAGTGAAATGGGCTCATAGAAATGCGATCATGTGAGGAAAAGAGCTCTCATTTCGTTTTGAGTGACTCGTTAGGAAGCCAGGGCAATGGATTGATCGAAGTTCGCTAGCAGCATCCGCCCCACTGATTTCCGCGATGGGTCAAATCGCGAGACACCTATTGGCCAATTTTCTAGTGCAGAACCTTTTCAGTTGAGCAATTTGAGTGCTTAGACACAGGAATCAACTAATCTATATAATGGCCCACACTTCACTAAACTAGATAAACTGAGTTGTTAGGTATCAATAAAGTGGTAGTAGAATACCAGATTTCATTTAGTAAGAAGCGAATGTGCAGCCTTGGCGTTATACAGTACCCTCGGCACTGATTGTATGGCGTGAGATTATAATTTCACTGTTGGACGGAAAGTGACCGCGGCCCTTTTGTCATGTTGGTTTTAGAGAATTTTATTCGTTTTCGAGAAAGAGTATCTATAACCACGTTTCTGGAGAAATAAAGAAATAAGAACTAGAAGAAATAAGAAACAAAATAAGAATTCTAGATAGCTCGTGCCATTCTTTCATTCAGACGCATTTGTTCGTGGACACTACAAACAAGCGTCATCCTGCAATTCTTTTTGACTTCAGAGATAGCCATCACTTATGATCCTCTTTTGGTATTGAATTCATTTAAAAACGATCTCCATTTTGGAAAATTGTTCATTTTCGCCTTATCGCAAATCGTTGAGAAGCAAGGTCCAGAAATGAGCATAAGCTTTTCTGACTTGCTGAATTGATATTGAAGTTCGCATCACTTTCTCCTTATCCGAGCTCTTGATGCATGTCGCTCAATTTCAACTTCTCTCAGCTATTTTGATCCGTGCCCTTTCTTCTCCAAATAAGAGCCAGTGTGTTGAGTTTTTGGAACAACGAACAGGACGTCAACGTCATCCCTATTTTGTCATCCGTATAAAAAACTTGCTTCTGCTGAAGCTTTCGGGCAGCTAGTGTTGAAAATTACCGCCAGCGTTGTTTTGTTTTGTTGGTGTTGATCCTATCCGCTTTTGTCTATCGACATCGATATCAGTAGTCAACTAACCAAACCAATTTGTCTATAAAGTTAATTATTCTGATGTAAAGTACAATACCATACCTAAAATTGTAAGTGTAGGAAAAACTACACAGATACTTCTTCCACTTCGTATCTCTCAATGCAACCGATGCAGGGACTTGAAATTCTGAACATCGCATTCGAGCACTGTCGCTGATCATTACGTTGAGGTGGAAATGCATTCATCTCCACCTTAAACTTTTCGCATTCGAGCATTTTTGTAGATGAAATAATTGTGTTTGAAGGAAGTTTTGACGAGGCGATTGAAGCAGCGGGTTAACTCGCCTTATCTATAACTTCACTGTTTTCCTTTCTTAATATTCTCCTATAAGCTAACCATTTCTTCTTTTTTTCTGGATGCTCTACAATGACAATAAAATTGTAGAAATACTCCGTTCAATTTCAGGTCCATTCGTCGCTCAAAGCGTAGCATTCGCTCGTCGTTCCGGAGGCAGCCGGCGACAAAAGAAAAGGACGACAGCAGCAACGTAAAAGACATGAATGACAATGCCTTGATTCAAATATGAGCTGTTGGTGCCTTTACGAGATCTTCGTTCAACGAAGCACATGTTTGCACTTATCGGAAACGCCAATGTGATCAGTGCTCTCTGTACAAATCATTCATGCTATAATGGCGCTGTATTTCAGATTGTCAAATATGATAATAATAACTAATGTGATAATAAAGCTCTGCGCCAAGAGTACGTGCTTCACAAGCCCTTTGTGGGACGCTATCCAGAGAATATGTTCTATAGGTGACTTCAACATGCTCTTTGGTTCCATCGAGTTGTTCTGATTACATAGTCATCATCGACTGTCGTTAAATATTGGCATATTAAATACTGAAGTACTGTTATTACTAATGTTATAAACTGAAGCCAAATCGCCAAGTTGCTAAATGTTTATTTCTGCTAACGGTTCAGTGAACCCTCCTTCGTCAGAGTCTGAAGGAGAAAAGAGGAATTTGATAGATCACTCGTTCAAGAACAATTCCAGGTGAATCAAAGTTTTTGTTTTCCTTGTAGGCTCTGACGAAGGCAGATTCGTCGAAATAAACGTGTTTTATCTTGGATAATTGGCTTCATATAACATATTGTACCACCATATTCGAAAACACAATCATTTCTCCTTGCTCGTCTTCGTCTTTAGTGTATGACAAACACGTGGTGGTCCACCATGGGTGATGCTACGGCATCGGATGCGCGAAATCGTCGCTTAGTCACTCTATAGGTACTGATAAACATTTCGACCAAGCTGAGATTGGCAACAAACGTCCCTCACGCGATTCCATTTGCATCATTTCTTTGAGTTTCAAGTAGCAAAGACATTCTAACAGAAAAGTTCATTGCAGGAATCACTAATGCGGCTTCCCAAATTCCAGTCAATGAGGTCCTATTTTAGAGCATTTTCAGACATTCCTGTTCCTCAAATACTCAGATTTGCAGTTACATTCAGAACGGCAAGCCATCGAATATTCAGATAAGTCGAAATCATTCCAAGAATGAGGATCGATGCGGTCCTCGAGTTCCTCGCTTTCGGGACACCCCGCGCAACGAAAAAAGCCTCTCTTATCTAAAGCTTACAGTGATTTGTATATCTCGTCATTCAATCGGTTTTTGTTTCCAAGTTGGAATCGATGAACAACAAAACAAAGATGACTGTTGACTGTATGATGAGGCGGAAAACGCCTTGTTAGTGGCAACATCCACAGTTTTCTTATCTATCGAATTAGGTTGTAAACCCTGCAATTGAATTTTGCCACATCTTAATTTTTCACATTTATTTCTTTGAAAAATAACTCAATTGACATATAGAACATGGAACATCGTTGGACTAAAATGTGTTGCCTTCCTGCTGGAATTATTTTACCCTTATACGTATGGGAGTCTGCTTGTTCATTCACAAAAAAACATTTCCACTCCCGTTTTGAGATGGCCTTGTTTGTTGATTTTTTTCCTCCGTGGATTCGGAAGCAGTGAAAGCAAACGACATCCTGTAGGAGCACTTTCTGGAGATGACGACGTATGGGGCGCCGTAGTCCAATGATGTCCCAAAATTTTTTCCATGAGACTTTTCTGAAGACGTCCTTGGCGGTGTCGGATGGGCAGCCCACTACGTCCTCATTACCTGTTGGTTTGCAAGCCATGCGATCTAATTGCTGACAGAATAGTTTGACAATCATTTGTACATCTTCAGATAGGAGCTACTATTCCATAAATTTAAGAGAGATATCTCATATGCGAAGAATCTCGTCCTCCCTGAGGTACCAGCCTTGTCAATTAGTTTTGGTGATGATACGTATTCACCTGTTACGACTCAATACGACTCAGATGGAACACTAAGTCTCCTGATCAACGCCGGTCTACGACTATGAAAAGCCTTCATTCACTTCTCATTTGCTACAGCCAAGTTATTTTGCTTGTTGAAGCTTCTTTCGAAACTTGGAAATTTGGGTAAAATTTGAGTTGTGGGTAACCTTTCGGCCATAACTTTCGCACCTTTCACAAAACAGTACGACGCCTTTCAGGTATAGCATATGAGCAGTGGAGCTCATCTGCAATGTGTTGACTTTTGGTTGATGGTTCCATTTCTGTGACGGTTTCCAACCCATCCTAATAAGTGCTAGGTGTTCCTGACGGAGCGCTTCTTCCCATGCCCATCGCATGTAGTTGCTCAGTACAGTTTGAAAAACGCATTTCCTTAATTCATTCGTGACGAATGATGTATCACGTATATATTTTGAGAAAAAAAAGAACGCTCAAAGGTTTTATACAATTGCAAAATTGAACCCAACTTCAAACGCATTTATTCGCCATCCTAGCTCGACCATTGACATTGACAAGTGAATGAAAATCTGAGCGAACAAAGAGCATACGTATACATTTATTCACGGTCATTTGCTATATGATTTTGCGAGCCAGTTGGGAGCAGTTTTGGTTCGCAGAATATGTCCGCGATGGGAAATCCCTCGCATTTCTCTGTGAAGCCCGTTGGCAGTGCCGAAGTGCACCAGAATCGATTCATTGTCGAACAACTGCAATGCATCGGTGTGCTGTGTTCTGTGGAAAGCAAACCGTAAGTTTCTATGAGAACATTCCGACTTAATCGTTCCTTCCATATTCTGTGCAGTGAAGATGATCTACTCGATCGTTGGTCTGATATGCCGTAGGACAGCGAATTCTTGAAACTTTCCGATGTGTTACACAACACAGACGCGTACATAATTTCTATTTTACCATGAAAAAAGCGGCAGCGACATATCCATAATAAAACGTTGATTTCAGATATTTCTCTTCGTATTGATGACGACGATTGTAGTGAAACCGAGCAACACTCAAGGTATGTACCGTTGCTTGTTCGCTATTCAGAAGGATTGCCATCGATTTTCCTTCGATTTGATCATATCCGTTTCTGACGCGTTGGCTGATAATTTGGCGTGCATTAGAAAGCCTCTGTCTGCCTTCATAAAAAGTTCCATGCACATTTTCGGATGGCTTAATATGATGATATAATAGAATATTCACTTTAATTCTGACTCTAATCGTTCCTGTGCTTCGATTGTGTGTCCTTTATAACCAGGGAATATATTGGAAAAAAATCGCTGGTTCCAGATTTTTTATTATGAGTGAAGGAACAAACATAAAAGAGAAAGAAGAATTTTTATAGAGATAGAAGAAACCTCGTCGGGGATGTATTTGTTTAACGAAAAGCGATATAAGGTCTACACGGACGGATACAGGTTTTGCAATGAGCAACAATCAGCAGCAGCAATAGCAAAGAATTATAACTCAAAAAAGGATAGTGGAAAAATGATTTAAAAATTGTAACAGTGACAATCAGTCATTAGTATAACCCAGTAGAAAGACTGTTTCAGAAGAAAAAGACAAGTCGAATGCTGAAAACGGGAAAACGGACGATTCTGATCAAGTTGGAAACTCACACTCTGACAGTGTGGAACGAAGGGACCGTCAAGGTGGGTCGATGTCTTGACGTTTTCAGGCCAAGAAGTTGGGAATCCTTCAGGCTCATCAAGTTAAGTTGGGAGAAATAATGATTTTGTCCATGCTTTCATTTTAACACTTTAATCTCTCGTTATTTGGCGACTTCCCGAAGCTTCGTCATCGTTGGCTATCAGATAATAATTAGACAGATGAGCACACAGTTTTGTTTCGCCTATATCCCAAATGAGGGCGCGTAGTGCAGTGGTGAGAGGGCGCCGCTGACAACGCACCGCTCTGGCTAGTCAAGCCTTCTACTTCCATATCTCCAGGGTCGGCGTGAATTGGTACCAGATTTGCCTGAGAAGGTAACGACACTGACTTGGTATGGCAACTGTCCCCCGCAAATTATTACATAGACCAAATACGCATTCATCCTGTCTCTATGATTTGAATGGAGTAGACTGTGGTGGTGCGTCATTAGGGGACTGATCAACGTCGACCCTATTACCTACATCTTTATGTCCCAAAAGATTCTGGCCGTCTCTATGGTCCTTTTTTTCTTAGTCCGCCATGAAAGATGGATCAGAGTGAAGCAAATGTCCTGTCGCATTTCCCTACTTCAACGTCACCCGCCGTTTTCTTTAGAAATGGCAAACCATTGGTTCTACGATAATGTCGATCTTATTCATTGGTTTGAATACATCTCTTAGCAATCCGCATGAGCCTGCACCGAGATCCTTCCTTGTTTGCAGAAGCCAAAAGTTGGAGACATTTGTCTTTGACCTCATCCCCTTCATAAAGATTTGTAGTGTTCACTAACGAAATGCGATATTTGATTCCTAAAGTGATAACCATGTTTCGCAAAATCAAAACTGTATGCTCACCCTGAAACTGGTTCGGTTTAGTCGAAATTTTTGATTTTTCTAAAGATTTAATAGGCGAAGTGTGATTTTGCGTTGCTTAGGGAACCAGACGTGCGGTTGACCCAGTCGCGCAGCTCCTTCTAAAAACGCGCACCGTCGAATAGCTGGCATTCGAGTACGCAGGATTTTCAGCGACCATGTGAAAGTACTTGCCACAGGATTGCTCAATGTATTGCTTCAGAATCCGTTATCACTGTTCGGTCCCAATGTGGGTTAGCTTCTGTGTCCTTTTCTCAACTGATTTCTGCAGGCTACGGGATTCGTCAACGCGCTCTCAGATTCATTATAAATTTTTTGGGGTTTATACGCGACAAGCGGTTAGAGCTGTGAGATTCCGTACAAATTCCTAATAAACCCTGAATAAATTCCAATGTGTTCCATGATGAACTCTGAGAATATTTTGTGCCGTTGTTTCCGGTATGCCGTTCATATTATAGTTCCTCATTCTAGATAACGTGTAGAAGCTGAAAATCAGTGTTTTAAAGTGGACCGGAATCGTTTGCTGCAAATGCTACCAGAGCATGATAAAAATTAAGAAATAGAGAGACTGTTCAAATTTTGTTAATGTAATTTTAAGAATATCCCAAATATCTTTGTTATTGAACTGTGTAGCGATCGAGTGCTACAACGACGAAGATATGACATCAGATGACAGACGAATGTTTCTGAAACTGCATAACGACGTAAGGCGGAATTTGGCCAAAGGCCAACAGAAACTTCTCGACGAATACCTGCCAACGGCCTCCAACATGTATAAATTAGTGAGTTGACGATTAATTTTTTGTTTCTTCAATGATCGCTTAATGTTCAAAATGATTGTGACGGTAGATGGTTATCTATGCGCTCGAGACGTTGCGATCCGTTATGTTCTGTAAAGCATTTGCATGCCAAAAATCTTTAATTTTTTGTCTTTTCCTGTTGTCCAGTATATCTTAGGCCTCTTATGTCCACATTACTGTTAACCGCGCGTTATTTTCAGCACTCCACTGCTTTTGTTTGCTTTCAAAAACGACTATTTTTGCTCAGAAATGGTCCTGTTTACTAGAAGATGAAGTTGCTCGAAGGATCTCCACGTGCCAATCCTCTCCACCAAAGCTGGATGGATTCGGACTGAATGTGGCGGCGTGAGAATCTGTCTCCAAAATATTCTGTTCTTTCTGTAGTTTCTGCTAGTCATATGTATTTATGTCTAATCGAAGTTTGCACACAACAGTTTGGAGCTCAGAACGGAGACGTAATAACTTTATTCACAATGACTGACGTTTCGGTGAATATCATCGCCTTCGGAATCGGAATTTTTGCGAAGCTCTAAATATACGAAAAACCGCTGCCCTTCCTGCGAGAACGAGAACAAGACCACGTTTGAAAGACGAGAGAGACTGGCACCATATTGGAAGATAAGACTAATGCACCGTTTGAGTTCTCACGTTTTGTTGACGAACTCGGCCTTAATCGAGAATCTCTTGAGGGTTTTGCAGGCTGCCGCATTGGACTCGATATGGGTGGATCTCGGCCAGTTTTGGAGAACTGACATTAGATTCGATTAGTGCCCCAAATAAACCCCATAAGCGAAGTTTCAGCGAAAATCAATTTTTCGACCCAGACCCGGTCACTGGAGTCGGATTTTTCAAATTGTGCTAAACCTTTCTTAACAACGCTTTCAACAAACCATTCAAAAAACAAGCTCGAAAAGGCAGTAATATTCCACACTAACGACATATCGAAAATTTCGTTCTCTCCAATTTCGATTTGATGTATCTACGATGATAGAAACTTTTCTTATTACCGATGTTTCGGTGAAGCTTGGAACGATGTCGAAATCAGCGTATCAGCGATAATGTGTTACGTGAGGTGAATGTGATGGCTAGTTCGTACCATTTGACATTACAGCAGTAGAAGATCTCTTCACTGATGACATCTTCTTCACGAAGGGGAAAGGAAACGAATACGGACATTCACGTTCGCATGACACCCGGTCCTGAACACTGAGAAGAAGTCCCCGGTAGAAGCGAACTTGGCCATTGTTTTAGATGCTGTTTAACATATTATCAAAAGTATCGAATAGGGTAACGTATGTAGGTATAAAAGACGGTCCGAAAATTGCAATCAGCTTGTTGTAGCGTTCAAGGCACGAAATGACAATCGTTTCCCTATTGTTGCAGGCTCACCTTATTTCACCACACGAAAACAATGACTGAGGCCGAAATCTTGGATGCATTCGAGGAATGGTGGACAGTAACGTTGAGCAATTACGAAAATCTGGCAAAAAGCGATCCTCAATTTCAAATTCGCCTTCAGCGTATTGCAAATGTGCGTAGGTGCTTTTCTCTTTTTTACATACTAGGGTTTCGGTGTCGATGCCTTACGGCCGTTCATTCACTGAAAATAACGTAGCAATGATTTTGGTGAACTCCAATATGGTTACCGATATCAACATTTCCATTCCACCTTGCATCAGTTCAAAAAACACTTCCCAAGGTTTAGCGTTACTGCCGCATCGACGAGAGTTTCCAGAGAAGTAAGTATCATGCAATTAGGTCCGCGACCTGTTTGATTCAGAATATCGTGTGTCGCTACAGACCGTAACAAAAATCCTCCCAAGGCTGAACGGAATGCCATTATCATTGTTACTGTTCCTTTATGTACGTTCTCAGTCCACGTCGGTCACATTTCATATGGTCATAGAATCCAAAGATTATGCTTTCCAAAATCAAGTTTCTTTGTATCTCTAGATAATCTCTGGTCGAACAACTCAAATAGGATGCGCATGGACCCACTGCGACGACGTAATGTATATAGGGTGCATGTATCACAAGAAGTAAGTTTTCCTCCCTTCTATATATTTCGCCAAAGTTGAAAGGCACGAGGTTGAGGATCAACGCTGTGCACTTCTCTTTTGATTACTTTGGTCTGTTCGGGGATGTAGGAACTCCGGCAAAAACTTGAAGTATTCGATTTTCCACACTGTACTCCTTCACCTTGAATTTTTCCTCATGACTTATCAATTGGAGTTCTTATTTTGACGCATGAATGAGAAAGTCTATTCATAGTTCGGTTAAGAGTATTCTTAATAATGCTTTCTTGTGCCGCATGGGGTCGTTAGATGGAAAAACGTTATTCAAATCTCTAACGTTTCGATCGTCGCGTCGTCTTCGGAGGCCTGAACACACATCGATGATTGCGACTTACCATACCGGCCCACGAAAAGCCATAGGATCCTAGCATTTTTGTCAAGATGTAGACAAAAGTCAATGAAAAGTCACTTGAAAGAAACGTGCGCATGTCACTTCCACCTTTGAGCTGAATGCTCAATGTTAGATGATAATATGTTAGAGTCAGTAGCAATGATGGGGAATCGAACCATTGCTCTTACACTTATCTTATATCGCAGCTCGCATATCGGTCCAAATGCAACAAATTCATTTGTCATTGAGAGACATTCACTGCGGTTGTTAATTCATGGACTACGCCGGTTAATCCTGAATGACTCCAATCCTTTCCTGCTGAATATTTCAGTCTTGAACGCCAACACCTTGCACGTTACGTCAAAGTCCTCTTTATTGTTGTGTTCCCTGCTGCCCAGCCGCCCAATAGCGTGGCCCACTCGCCCACCTCCCCCCCTACCCCCTATCGATAGTCTACCGTCAACTGTCTTTCCGTTTCCCCAATGTTGTCAGCATTACATGACCTACACACATTCAAACTGATGTATACGCCTGATTTCATACACTCGACGTCACGATACCACATGTTCTGCGAATAATTCTGGGAAGCAGAACCACATCACTCCTCTTTCTTCTGTATTCCAGAATTTCAGACCAGTATCCAGTTGTCTTTCGTCACACCTTCGCGGATGTATAATATGTAAAAGGTGGTAAAAAAGTCTTGAGCCGTTTGACGTCTACTCTTTCTTTGTTTTCTTACTCAGTACACAATGCAGTCTATGCTGCGATATAATCACCATCGTTAGTCAGAACAATAACGCTCCTGTTGGTAGGTCAGCCCTCTTCTACTTGCAGAACGGAGCAGGCTGGATGCCAAGGAAGTTGCTGACTGCCCCTATGACATTTTCGACTTCGGTAACTCCTTTCTCAATCAAAAAGCAGCATAGTAGGACAATAATTGATACCTAATAATTGATAGTTGTAGAGCAGTTCTGCTGCCAGTATAATCAGATGGTCGTAAAATCGTGTCCTGACCGCTTTTCTTTGAAATTTAGTGGTCTCCTCCATAGGATGCGGCGGCAACATGGAGAATGTACACTGAATGTACTCTCGGCCGTTCTTCTCAAACTGCTTCCTGTGGTTTCCAAAGGAAAATTGTTCTAACGGCAGCAGAGACCATGTGCTTTTTCGTCATCAACTTGTTCTGCAACACTCCTTTCCAGTGCCAGAGGCAGAACTGTAGAACCTTCCTAACATGTACTTCCGATTTCGCTTCCGAAAAAAATGCTTCTGCTAAGGGCAGCAAAACAGCACTGCGTGATTAGAAGACGCAAATGATACATCGCTCCCTTTTACTAACTACGCTTCTCGGATTCTCCTTTCAAAAAAGCTGAGAAGGGCAGACTGAGCAATGGGTGAACTTGGGTGAATCACGTGCTGTCCGTCAGGACGTCAGCTCGATTCGCTGAAGACTTCTCTGTATCAAGGGAAGGGAGATGACTGGTAACTGTAGGATTGTAACGTCGTAGTCCTGCTGCAAGACTGCGAGTTCATATTTCTCGACCCGCTGCGACAGCTTCGAGAAAGGTAAAATTATCTACCGGTAAAGGGCATCCCGACATTCCAAGCCAGCGACTTCATCGTCGAAGCGAGATAAACGAAGCTCAACAGAGCTGAAAGTTGTGATGACTTCTCTGTTTACAACACGGATGTTACGAACGTTTTCAATCGTTCTAGTGCTGTGTCGCCATCCGTTAAAGATGGTGACTCAAATATGCTCGTGTGAAGCTGACATCGTAACTAAAGGTAAAGAGGACGGTTTAGCTACAGTACCGCTCACGGCTTTTGATCAAAAGTCGGAAAAACCGAAAATTTCCTGTTTTTTCGGCTTTTTCAAATAACCTTCTTAAAAATCAGTTTTTCAAAATGTGTTGAACACCGCCGTGTTCAGCAGCTCGAGCTCTGTCGAATGGTGTACCTTGTTTATAAAAAAACATTCCAGTAAACGAAAAAATTAGAAAAAATAATATTTCGCAAAAGTGGGCGTTTTTTCAAGTGGACGAGTTGTCTCCTTGTACGCATTCACCACAATCGCCCAGGAGACAACTCGTCCACTTGAAAAAAACGCCCACTTTAACTTTAACAAAAATTTTATTTTTTCTAATTTCTTCGTTTACTGGAATGTTTTTCTATAAACAAGGTACACCATTCGATAGAGCTCGAGCTGCTGAACACGGCGGTGTTCAACACATTTTGAAAAACTGACTTTTAAGAACGTTGTTAGAAAAAGCCGAAAAAAACAGAAAATTTTCGGTTTTCCGACTTTTGATCAAAAGCCGTGAGCGGTACTGTAGTGAGTTATCGTGTCGTTGCTTCCTGAGTGATTAACAACTGCCACATGTTAGGTCATGGATACAACTCAGAGTCAGAAGTTCTGCAACTTTCAAGAAAGTGACTCTAAACTTTTCTACCACCCTATATTTGATTTGTCCCATCATCCTTGCTAAGCAGTTTGGGCCCTTTGTAGTGCTCTTTCTTACAGGGATTGAACACTGACGTGCTCAGGAGCTGGTCAAATGTAAGCGACAGCCTAGCAGAAAAAGTCCTGCGCACTTAATGCACCTTCCGTACTGTTTTTGAGGGGGCATTTACTAAAGCATATCAATCTTAAAATCCGTAGTTCTCTGAGCGGATGCGAAAACGTGTAGCCTGAGCGGCTCCGTGTGCTGTAGGTGGCAGAGGCGCGTGATCCGCTATCGACATGAAGCTCGATCCTGATAACGGTGTCGATGGTGCCAATGTAGAATGGATGAACCATGGTCAGTGGCTACGAGAGTCAAACCTACGTCGGTAGGACCGAGAAGGCCTTAAGAACCTGTATAATGTGCACGAGACGCGCGACGCGAATGCATGGAAAGAATGCAAATCGACCACAACATGGAAATTCCCACGACACAGGAGCATGCAGAATATCCTAACTGGACCAAGTTTGGGACAAATCCGGATTTTTGATTTCACCGCCATAGTCTACTATTCGGATGAGCCTTGTCAGAAAATCGAGAAATGAACATCAGATCAATTACCAGCATGCCAAATAGGACAAAATTTTGTCGTAATGATATTTGATCTAGGCTCGGTCGCAGAGTCTGAACATCAACTAGTGCCGAAAATTTCAGATTAGAGCAACACGTTCGCCATCAGCGCATAGACCCATCAGCATGCTCTTCTGATTCTATCTTTGGTTTTCTTATAGATATATGGGCACTATTTAAGATGTTGTACCTCACCGGTACGTTGAGCTGTAATCGCCAAAAGCATTGCGAAATAGTGCGCGGCGGGAGGAGACGCAGACTCTGACTATACTCAAGACACACACTATTTAATGTGAGAAAGCTCAACATAGCGGTGGGGTACAACATCTTAAATAGTGCCGATATATAACAGGAAGATTCGAAAGAGTTTTTGTTATATCCGACGTCCAGCGACGGTTCTGTCGTTGAGCAAAAGATGATCTTCCACCCGAAAAGTCTCGAAAAATCTATCAGCTCGGGCGGGCTTCGGCTACTTTTTTGACTGACCCGAGTTCAGTACAATTCTATAATCTTGAAAGAAGCGTTGCTTCCTATTTATCATTTTCCCACCACGCCTACTGGCACACACCATCTTTGTAGCAGTTTTGTGCACAACAGGTACCATCATTTCAGTGCTACATCGGCAGATTGGTCAGCCTACGATAGGGGACCATATTGTTTGACGAACAGCGACTGCATCACGTACAAACCGTCGAAATGCTACGACGGATTATGCGTTAGAGGAGATTTCAGCAGATAGCTTTGAATTTTCTTTCGATTTTTTATTATCGTGTACACGTATTCATGCAATGTGTGCATTTACACGATCCCTGAATCATATTTTATTTCGTAAAGCGTTTATTAAAAAACCCTACGACGAATCCATGAAACAAGTGAATGTTCCTGACTTGACTCGACGATTCTTTCACTCTGCAATTTATAACATGTTTATAAAGCTTGGCATAAACTTGGGCAACCTATGCTTACTATTATAATTCGAATACGCCTGTTCCATTCAACTCGTTCTCGGGGAGGTCTCCATCAGCTTTGCAGCCAGTGCCTGAAGCGAATTGTCATGAGAATACCGATTTCAGGAACAACAATTAGTCTGCACAACTGCCTATCAGAAACCTTTTCAAAATCGATAGTATAGAGCACCTATTCGGATGTTCTCCGTAACCCTATCATATTTTGAGCAATGCATTTTACAATCGGAGATCTTGCTATCATACTATCTTAAAGTGTCCTCAGATAAGATCGGGTAGACACGAAGCTTCGCGCGCCGCTCTGTAGGTGGAGACGCTAATTAACATGCGACAAAGCACGTTGGACCTGCCATATTTCGAGACAGTTTGCGCCACGCGACGTGCTTCAACGCACCCCTACAGCCTGATTGTATCAGGAAAGGAAGACCAGGGCCTAGATTCGTGACGGGTATCTGCGCTATAGACCCGCAGATAAACCCCGGTCAGCGCGTGTATTCGCATTTACAAACACGCCGCGGGGTTTATGCTGGTGATATCGTGGGTCTATTCCACCGTGGTGGCGCGGCGATTTATTGAGCACTCCACAGTAGTAAGAACGCTCCAATGCCAATCCCGCACATCAGCTGGGGCCGTATGCTCGTCTCACACGAAATAGCGGGGGATGGGGAGGGGCTCCCCGCGCGCCGCCTCCTCCTCCTACGTTTGCGTACTATCTCGGGTGGAGGGCACCGGCGGGGACTCCCCCACTCGTTGCGGGGAGAGACGAGCATACGGCCCCTGAAGTGCCGCTAAATTTTCAATTTACACGGAGCTTTTTCCTAGCTTAAAGGGAAAATAATATTGCTTATTAGCGAACAGAGAACACAGTCAAAGTTACAGCGCAAAAACCAACGCGAATAGCAACCGAATACATGCTGGGAAAAACCTGATAAAAAATCAGACCTATCGATTTGTGAACTGAAGGCCCCCTACCCATAACAGACGTGATCACGCCCGTTTCATTGCTTCACGTCGAGTATCGCAATCCTGATTGTCATGAATGCGAATATTGGGTGGATGGGCCGGGTTTATCTCGCCCGGAGTGCTATATACCCCAAATTTCGTTCATGAATTTGGGCCCAGGTGTCACAGGTCAGTGATAATTGACCTACGACTACCAGACCAGTTGGGTGGATCCACGCTACGGGTGGAACCACATCTGAGGCTACCGCCACTGTACTATACAATCACTTAAGCTACCCTTAATAAATCGTCGACTTGAACTCTACAGTGGAGATTAATTGTAAAGATCGGGGACGGTAAAATACAAATTCGTTTCGGTACTTCCATAATAAAGCGTGAAGATCTCTGAGAAGTCTGTGGGAGCAAATAGTAAATATGCTCAAATGTACGATGTTCAAAAACTGCTCAACTCTTTGAAAGATCAATTTTTGGTTTAATTCTTATCTGTTCCACCGTACCTTTCTGTTCGTCAATGTCTTCATATCCCTCCATGCTGACGTTAGTCTCAGATGGCCCTTCCGAGTAGTAGGAGTATTCGAATTCGTCTTCTTCTATTTCACTTGCTGTTCTAGGGATACCTAGAGTATTAGCGTTTCTATGAGAGTTACAATGCTGTTGATATACTGAGGACGTGTGATCATTTCCAAACGGCGATAAATTTTAGCTCAAACAATTTCTCAGGAATCTAAGATGTGAAGTTTAACACGATTCAAACTACCTGGATAAATTAGTTGCATATTTAGACCTTCGAAGTTCTCCACTGGAATAAGCTGTGCAGATGGCAGTTTGTGCAGACATTCCAATGAGTCAACAACTCGGGCACCACCAATATAAACTGGACCCTGTGCTGAAAAAATCCATGAGTTGGTATATCTATTGAAAAAGTCCATATAATGGGTATCGCATCATTACAACGGAATCCTCTTCAAGAAAAGATGTCCATGCTCATAAGAGCTTAGGAAAGTTGTCACTGAGCAGCTGCTCTATGGCGGCGATTGCAGGCCCGCGAGAGGTGATACGAGCACGTACTGTGGAGGCTGGAAGACCATCCTGTTCGAAAAGCACTAGAGTTCAAGGGAACTGTTGAGCTACCGCAGTGGGAAAGAAAATGGCAGTTGCCGAAAGCCGTTAAGCCGAAATATTGCCGCGTCGATTCCTGATCTTCGACGCTCTTGAACTCTACTCGACTGTGTAGACCACCACGAAGTAACATCGGAAGGAAAGAAAGTGGTAACAATGTCAGCCAACTGGAGGCAACATTGCGGGCCGCACACCTGCAATGAGAAAGTTGTGATATGCCATGGCCAGCCAAGGAAAACACCAACGCCAGCAGTGACATATCCACTGCTCACTGTTGCAGCAATTTTAGGCTTTTGGTGAGATTCTGTGAAGTTTATGAGAAAATCTCAGTTGAAAAGCCCACCATAGATGGAGATGCTCAGCCCCTGTTCCGCGGAATATTCAGTGTTCGTGTTTGCAGCCTTTTAATTGAATATTTCAATTGCTCACCTCCCAGCTCCACGTCAGAGTTTGGTAGTGTGTACCACGAAACGTTGCCATCGACCGCTGTACTTATTGGAGAAGCATCAGCAATAATGTCATCTGCAGGAATGCACAGTCAGTAAAAACGTTTCAGCTGCGGAGTTCCCGTTGGATGTATCACTTGTTCATGTATTCTGTGTTCTAACTACCCTAAAGTCTCATAGATAAGCCCGCCTTGCGCGAACGGTAGAGCGGCGTATCGATCGGTCGCCTTCCGTAGTAGAGCACTACACATTAACTTCTTTTTTGCTTTTCATCAGAATTCGCCCCAATTTTGCATAGGGGCGTTCTCGGAGGTGCTGATTACGAATCCAATGTTCTTTTTTTTGGTACTTCGCTAGGATTGTACGTTAGGATTATTTTAGGATTTGTTTTTAAAGGCTTAATACCACCCTGGGAAGTCAACTTCGGATCTCTAAATTTGCCTCAACTCAAGGGAATTTTCGGGGACGTTTGTCACGAATATGATGTTCATTTTTTTCGTGTTCATTATGTTCATTTCGCGTTTTCCGCTCAGGTGAGGCTTTGGGAGATCCGTAGACGGTGGCAAACGCCTCGCTTGAGCGACATTCGCAAAACGGGCACCAAAATCGTGGCCTATTCTGATGAATTGTTTTTCATGGGATTTTGTCAATGTCAATCAATGTGCTGTTCGGTTCTATGCATTTCAATCGAGCTGGGAGTGAACTGTTTTACGAATTCGATGCTTATATACAATCTGCTGATAGGTCGCAACCTTTTAGTGTTTGTTTTTAAGCCGTTTGATTGCTATTTTGAATAAATAAGTAAAAATAAAAACTCAACGTACATCGAGCGGGTGCAGCAATCACCCGCAGCGCGGCGCCGCATCGTCGCGCGCGCGAGCGGGCTTATCTATGAGACTTTAGGGTATTTAATTATGATCACAAAAACTTCAGTTAGAATATTCTTAGGGTTAATCTTTCAAACTTTTCATGTAACTAATATGTAGCACTCACACTCAATTTCTACGTTAGTTTCGCTGGGTGGCGGAGTGTACTGTGAATAAATGGATATCTCAGACAGAGCAGTGTCAGCTTCTATGTACGAATCTGAACGGATAAGTTGAGAACTGCTTGATAATAGGTTAATAATAAGCCGCTCCGCGGATCTTCTTCTTTGAAGGTTTTCCTTGATGGGGAATATCAACCGGTTGGTGGCAAGGCTACGTGGCGCGACCCCAGGAGGCTGATAGGGGGTTAACCCGAACAAAAAGCAACCTCATGAGATGCAGGCGGAATCATTGTTGACCATGCTGATTCTACTGCGCCAGGCGGTGACACTACCTCACGAAAGTTAACCGTGCGGCCTAAAAACTCGCATTCGGTAGACACTTATGTAAGTAAAAGAAAGGAGGATCAATTTCGCTTCTAATAAACAAGCCCTCAGCTCCAACGGGATAGCCTGGCAGGATAGCCGCCGTTTCTGGCCTGTCGAAGAACTTCCGACTCCGAGAATCCATCTCCTCCACTCTACCGCTCTTCCTGCGTTGACGTACGCTTCAGAATCCTGGGCGTTACGCAAGCAGGATGAACATGCGATTTGCGTCTAACAACGAAACATAGAGGAAATTATGTTCGCAGTGATACGCTTCATTCATGCGTGAAATCCGAGCTACGTCGACAGTCGAAGATCAGAGACTCAGTCGCATGGGCAAAGCTGTCGAAGATCAGGGCCTAAATTCATGACGGCTATCGGCACAATATACCTGAGAATAAACCCCGGTCGGCGCGATTATTCGCATTCATGAACGCGCCGCGGAGTTTATGTGGGGATACCGCTGGCCTATTCCACTCCGCAGCGCGTTCATGAATGCGAATAATCACGCCGACCGGGGTTTATTGTCGGGTATATTGTGCCGATACCCGTCATGAATTTAGGCCCAGGTGAGACAGACACGCAACGCGATTCCGTGACGAACGTTGGACGAGAGTCGTTACAGGCAGTATTCCACGGACGTCAGAAGAACACCAGGTTGCCCACCTTTGCGTTGCTCGGATTCGATGCTCTTCATGTTGCTCAAGCGAGCAGGACTCACTGGTCTACCATGGCATGCGACAGGGACGAATGGAGACGTTAGTGGCGCCCGCTCGAGCAAATCGATGATCAACGGGCCGACGGGTGCCAGGTGAATGAGGCGCTGTGACTTTTGTTGAGTTTAAGGGCAATTTCAAGCTGTCGCTCTTACTTTCGGTTAAGTTTTCGGTGCTAGGACTCGACGCCGACACGCGCCCGCCCCTGCTGCTAGCCGGCCAATAGCGTCGCTCCTCGCCCACCCCCCCCCTACCCCCCATCAACAGTCGGATGTTATTTATAGTTACAACGCCTCTCCCGACCCATTATATTGAAACCGCGTGGCTTCGCCACGCGGTCAGGCTATGGTAGGAACTCCAAGGTGGGTGAGCTATCCTAAGCATTGTTGGATAGGTTAGAGTTCGGATCCTTTCGTAGCCTCCGGTTTTGCAATGCTTAGGATGACTCCCGCGCCCCGGAGTTCCTCCCTAGCCTGACCGCGTGGCGAAGCAACGCGATTTCAATATAATAGGTCGGGAGAGGCGTTGCAACTATAAATAACATCCGACTGTTGATGTGGCGTAGGGGGGGGGGTGGGTGGGCGAGGGGCGACGCTATTGGCCGGCTAGCAGCAGGGGCGGGCGCGTGTCGGCGTCGAGTCCTAGGACCAAGTTTTCTTATTACCATGGCTGTCTCAATCTTCAACCTCTAGTTGGCGTGACTAACTGTACTTTCTTCTCGTCAGACTGAATGACTCATCCACCCAAACTCAAGGCTGTGAATAGATTTCCGGTGAATGGACATCGACCACTGGATGAATGGATACCGGCAGGCTTCCAGGTCGCTATCATGACCCTTCGCCATTGAGGACAGGCCAAGGAAACTATGGAGCTGGATGGACCGAGCGAACGAACCAAAGTACCGCTTACACCATCTCTCATCTGTTATTTGGCGGATGATACAAGCGAAACTGTAGATTTTGCTTGTTTGCGAAGAAAAGGTAGAGAAACATTTACATCCTCTATGAAGATGGCACACGAAGGATAATATTAAAGGAAAGTTTTTCGCTGGTGAATCTTTCTGGTATGAGCACTTTCTCGATATTAATACATGCTGAAATTCTACAATGAGCCCAAAAATGTCTTCAGTGCTGTCTTTCGGCTACAGATTGTGAGTTTGAGGATAGTTTCTCTGCGTGTCTGATGAAAAAGCCAAGAAAATAAAACTAACAGGCTGTATTCAGATCCTCCTCCTCGCTCTGTGGTGCATAGACGTATGCTGAGTGCTCATCTGAAATGATCACCAGTATTTTTTGGTGAATCATGGCTGTAATTTCTTCAAAACACAATTGTCATTTCTCTAACATTCAGCTCTCTTCCAGTTATTGTCGGATTAATACACCGGAATTTTATCTATGTTCTTGAATAATTTCGTCTGCAGCGGCTTCGAGTTCAGTTCATAACATGGACGAGATAAGAAGTACGGCCTCCAGCCTTTCCAACTTCTTGCAACACAGACAGAAGCTTATTAAATTTTGCATATATAGATCATTTTCCCTTATAGATCATTTTCTTGTACTCTGACTTTCCGTCGTTCGCCAGTTATGTTTCATGGCGGGCCCACCTTCTATTTGACTTCATCTCTCTTGAACTACAAATCAGAAAGGTTGTTTTCGTATAGCGTTAGACAAAAACGTACATGCTGTTGTTAGCTCTGAGCTTCGAAGGGAAGCCAGCGCAGCAGTTGTAACGTCCCCTTCTCCTTGACTTACTGAAAAATATGTAAAACGCTGATTTTTTATCAGTAATTGAGCAATGCAAACTATAGAACTGCCGTGTTTTCATAACGAAGGTGTGAGGTTGCCGCAACCAGCCGCCCCAAAAGTTCAGCAAAGGTGAAATCGGAGGTGGGGCGGGATGATACTATCAACAGAAAGTGCCTTGGAAGAGCATATGCAGTATCTTAAACTCCAAAAAAGGCAGATCTCGAAGATTATTCCGTTGTTACCCTGTTTGGTGTCACATTTTACTGGAGCCGTATGCTCGTCTCTCCCGGCCGGGCGATGGGCGCCCTTCGCCCGGCCGCGTTATGGCGAATAGACACAACTCAGTGTGTCTATTCGCCATAACGCGGCCGGGCGAAGGGCGCCCATCGCCCGGCCGGGAGAGACGAGCATACGGCCTCTGGAAACCTCTCATTGCCCTCTAGTTGAAGCGACCCCGCTGCGCTGGCACATAAACCCTGAAAGAGGGACGTGCTTCACTGCTGGAAATTACCGGGTTTGACTAAAGAGTTGAACATACACAATCCTCTCATGTACCCGTGTCAGAGCTCTAGCCTCTTTACAATGAGCTCAGTTACAACTTTATGAAAATTATTGGTGCTGAGCATTTCCGAGATTTTGAGCTGGTGCCATAATTATTCGAAAAGCCTCCACTATAACAAATTAACTTCTGTTAATTCGAATCCACAACTCTGGATTAAATTTCAAAATTTTTGAATCTCAACTACATTGGTTCAAAAGAAAAACCGGAAATTGAAGAAAGTTGTTGGCGGTAGCCATTGAAAGTTGCGAAATACGTTCGTCCTATTTTACAGAAAGTACAATGTATTGTTACCGTTTCGTTTTTCTCTCAGCGTAATTGAAATCTGCATTACACTCAGGCCTATGGTATACTCCGGCAACGGGCCCGTCGCAGCGGAGCTAAAAACGCATGGCTCTTCTCTATACAGCACTGCAGCTGGGTTTTTTCTATGCTGCTGTGAGCGGGGACTCGGATAGTTTACCGCAAGGGGAAAAAGAACGGTCCAGATTCTCTCGGGGCAGTACTGTGGCAGGAGTTGCAGCCAGCTGCGATGGTCGGCAGCATCGCTCTGAGTCCCGCGCACACAGCAGCATGCAAAAAACCCAGCTGCAGTGTCGTATAGAGGGGAGCCATGCATTTTTAGTTCCGCAGCGACGGGCCCGTTGCCGGAGTATACCATAGGCCTCAGTCTAACGATAAGTGTCTTCAGCAGCAAAACGGATTTTCGATAACATCATGAAATAGGGAGTGTTCCGACACAATTTTGCGTTCTTGCAATCTGAACAAAACTTCTACGTAAAACTCCTTCTGTTTCAAAATAACGTGCTTTCTTGAGTATTCATTGCGGGAGAAGGTCGGAAGAAGTTCATCAACGGTAGTTCCGATGAAACTGTCATTGAAAATAGCTCAGAATTCTGTTCTGAACGCTGAAATGCACACTGTCGTCTCCACCTTCTGCTTGAATGGCCCACTAAACAAGCGAACGACTCGAATTCCAGTAGATCTTGTTAGGCAGTGGACTCCACGGCGGCCACCGTGGCCCATGTGGAGCAGCTGTGAAGAATGACCCTCCCGCTTTCCAGAAAGAAAGTTAATTCGAGAAAGTGATAGTGAACGCACGAGCGGTCTTCAAATTTGTTTCTGCACCATTTGCTTCCTCAACGACATCCATCATTTCTGGACAATCCTCTGAAACTCCGAGTGCCTCAAAGAATGCTTCAACAACAGTTATTTGCTCAAATTTTGTGATTGAATTTGTTTGACGATAGAAATCCTCCTACATGCTTAATTCCCTGACAGTGTGGAGATTACTGAGCGTGCTGAATTCCCAACGAGACCAACGTTGTTTTGCGATGCATCGAACGAAGATCACAGACATGTGGCTTATTTTTGCTGCGGGCCACTGGGTGGTCTAAACACTGTCGCACACCTAGCTGCTGTAAAGGGTTCTAAGCTGCATAAATAAACCTCATGGTTGTGATCCCTTTTCGATGCTCTACAAAACCGCATAAGTTCGTTGGGAATCTTTGTCCTCCTTGTAAGAGCTAAAGTTGACATTATCGTACTCTCGCAAACCTATCGCAACGTTGTACCTCAAAGCTCTCGAGTTTCAGATGAATCTTCTTTTTCACAAAAATACTGACGCTGGTACCCACCTGCACCACCGCTCGGTAGATGTCCGTCGCACTCGTATTCGTAGCCATATTCAGGTAGCGCCTGCAGTGCTGTTTTAACACCGGCCTCCACCAATTCCTCTGAAAACGCCATTGTTAATTTGAATGATTTTGGAAATGGAATGATTTTGGAAATCTCGACCGACTCTCTCTCTCTCTCTCAGACTATTCGCGTTTGTTGCAAGCAGTTTTTGTGTATGCAAAACGGCTATTTACGGTTATGATTGCCGGTTTTCTTGACGTTCTTTTATTTATTTTATTTGTTCAGGATTCCTGGGTTTGATAATAGCTACTGGTTACTGCTTACGTATTCAGAACAAGTTGAATGATTCTTCATATGAAAATCTGCCAGAAACATCGCTTTTCTTCACGACTGACTCCTTGATGTCAAATGAAAATGTTTTTTCATAGCACTGCTAGAGCATTCAATTTCCGTTGTAGTTTGACACGAACAGTGACTAAATCTCATTTCATCGAAAACTATTGGTCGCTGATGTGAAAACCTTCATGTTTGATAGTGACATGACGGTCACCATCCTTGACGCCCTACTCTTTCACAGATTGCCCAAAGCATGTTCCAAATTATTCATAGTGAGTTATTGAGAGCATACTCCGAATGAGAATTCTTACCCTTCATCATCTCTGGTCTTTATCCCGCATCACTCACATTGGTACTCTCGTTTACTGTACGATGGCATTTCAACTCAGTGATTGATCTTGTGTTCCGTATGGGAAGGGATGTACGGGAGATTCCAGCTTTTATGTATGAACGAGATGGAATTCAGCTCAATCCCTTTAACATTCAATACGCTTCACCTTCGTTTTCTGCATCAACATAAGTCTCCGTTGGATTGAAGGAGTAAAAAGAGCATGATGACTCCGAATCGTACTCGAAACCTGAAATGGTTACAGCGCTTATCATTGTGTACTTACATTTTTGTCCTTCATTTTTCTTTCACAATTGGATGAACCCGTGGCCACAGACAGCAATAGGAAATTCGACGAGGATTGAAAGATTTTAGTACGTTAGGAGTAGGAAGTTACGTCTCTCCAATCTACATAGATATATCGTTTTACGACAGCTCTTGCACTAATGTACTGCTGTAAACAAGAATTTGATGAGTCTCAGCTCATTCCAAAGTCCAACTCTCTCCTTCGTTGATCATTTCTTTTCAAAGAACGATCCTCGATAACAACGACTGCAGCACTGCCCCATGTCCCCGAGTTAGCACGCTCTCTTTATCTAGTCCCGAATGAGTTCATACGGGTAAGCCATGTTCTCTAACCTCAGGGATGATTTGCGCAACTGTATTGATCACATCCAGTGCGTGGATGATAGAACAACTGAGAGCGAAGCTGATGACGATAAGTGCGTAGGTAAGGTGAGAGGACTGAAGATGGAACAACCGCTCCCAGTCCATGTGACACTTGAAGCGTGTCGGTACGGGACCGAGGTAGTGACAGCGGGACGTATCCTTCAAACGTGAGAATCACTACAGGTTGCGCGGCAGTGGAGTGGAGGTGCGTTAACTCTCGTGCATTCTCTCGGTGCTTTACGGTAAGCCATATGTCTACAGGGTCTGTTTCGGTGTACGAGTGGATGATGTCACCCAGCATCCAACCACTTCACGGTCTCCTTGCAGCCTTTTTTTGACAGTAAAGGAATCAGCGTTGAGAGCGAATGTGCTCACGGTGCCTTACCTGAGCCCTTAATTTTATTATGGCACCGAATGAACGGCATTAGAATAGAACAGCAAGGGCATTTCTACGACCGGAAACGTCTTCTAGATTTTTCGATTCTTCATTTTACGTATATGTCACGCCGAAAAGTTGTCTCTTATGCTGTATAGACGGAGTGGACGTATAGTTGACGGAACAACGCGAAGACAACATGACTGCGGCAGATATACCATTTTCACTTTGATTTGGACGCTTTTGAAACCACGTCGGACGTTTTTCAAACCAAATTGGACGTTTTTCAAACCACGTCGGACGTTTTTCAGACCAAATCGGACGTTTTTCAAACCACGTCGGACGTTTTTCAAACCAAATTGGACGTTTTTCAAACCACGTCGGACGTTTTTAAAACCAAATCAGACGTTTTTCAGACCACGTCGGACGTTTTTCAAACCAAATTGGACGTTTTTCAAACCACGTCGGACGTTTTTCAGACCACGTCGGACGTTTTTCAAACCAAAAATGACCTAAGGGTAAATTCCCAGACGGACTAAGCCATGTCTGGAGGTAGCTAGATTTCTTTCTGGAACGTTCCCTGGCGCTATATAAGGAGTGCCGCTTTTCACATCTTCAACTGACAAATATTCAAGTCAATCAAGTTTAACAATGGCCGATAATCAGTACAACTTCCACATAAGCCAACATGGACATTCATATGCTCGTGTCTCATCGAAGCAAAAGGAGATTCTGACAAAGCTTGTCTTTGTGGAAGGGAAAAGCACCAGTGAAGCTGCAACGATAGCTGCTATCCATGAAAGTACGGCTCGGAACATCGTGAATGCTTACAAGACCGATGACGAAATTCTGGAGCGTCCCATTGGAGGTACTCTTTGCTTTCAAAAGCTTATTGGTTACCGTTGCAGCACTCGATGTTTATTCCTACAGGGAACAACAAGCAGAAGCTCACTGCAGACGTCTTGAAGCGTATCGAGGAAATCGTTGAGCGCCACCCACAGCATACGTTGACGCAGCTACGTCAGATGCTTAGAGAGGACGGGATCGATGTTGCAGTTTCAACTGTTTTCAATGCGCTGAGAAAGCTCGGATCACCATCAAGAAAATCCATCGTGAAGTTGACCGTGACAACAGCAGTTCAACCATCGCAAGTCGGCAAGAATATGCTCTCCACTTCTGTACGAATTCCCCACGAGAAAAAAGGGAAATGGATTTCCATTGATGAAAGCGGCTTCAACCTTCACCTGAGGCGAACTCAGGCACGATCGAAGAAAGGAACGCGTGCAACTGTTGTAGTTCCCACTGTCAGAGGTCGCATGGTCACTCTGATAGTGGCGATGAACACAACTGGAATCCTTCATTGGAAAGTAATTAGCGGCGGTACTTGTAATGGAAACAAGTTTTGTAACTTTGTGGCAGAGCTCCTGGAGCGTGTACGCACCCACAGCGAGATGGATGGAGCATGGCTGGTTATGAACAATGCCAAAATCCACAAAGGGAACGAATTGCGAGCAATTGTTGAGCCTCCCTACCACCTCCAGTTCTTATCACCCTACTCTTACATGCTCAACCCGGTGGAGAACGTTTTTTCGAAAGTAAAGGCGTCCGCGAAGAGACTGATGAGCAGTATTTCGGACGGCACTCTCGCAGAAGTCATTGAGCGAAGTGTTGATAGCGTGACGCAGAATGATTGTGCAATCATTTTATCACTGCGGGGATGTGAAATCGATGCAATTAACCAAAATACAGGACTTCACTGGTTGTCTCGCAGTCGTCATTCAGCTTGTTAGATTAAGAAGGATCTGACGATCTGCGAAAAAAAAGAAGATATTTGAGGGGTCAAGTTGTGGTCAAGTTTTTGGAAAGACACTCGGTCCGGTCCGCCGTAATCTAATGTAGACTGCACATCCATGATCATTGCCATCATTATCATATCTAGCATTGTTTCTTGTGGTGACGCGTGTAGTTCAGGTTGTGCGTGATCGCTCTTTCCAAGTACAATTGTTGCTCCGCGTGCTTTAGGGCTTCTGAACAGCATTGGACTCACCTCTTCTTATATTAGATCCTCTATACAGTGCGTTTCAAAAGTATGTATCCACCTTATATTCGGCAATTTCACGCTTCGCGTTCGTTTTTACGAACCGGCATCTGTTGCATTAGATTCCTCGTGGTCAAAAATATCTGGCTTGCTCTTCCCAGTAAAGATAATCATCTCCAGCAGAAACAGACCGTTTTTGAATTTTTTTGTTTGTTTCAAAATATGTATCCACTTGCAGAAAACACAATTTTCATCTAATTTTTAACAGTCGATTGGACCACAAATTTCTCTTATGACATCGAACACTCTATTACCCATGCTACCAACAAAGTTTCGGATCACCTCGTCGCTGACGTTGTCCCAAGCGGTCACCACTGCCCTCTTCTGCTGTTCTACGGTACTGAACTGCCTGTTGTCCGCGTAGACCTGCCGGACAACAAACCTCCACATGTTCTCCATGTGGCTACAGTTAGGAGAACAAACTGGCCAGTCCATTGTTCGGATGCGGTTGCGCTGGAGCCAATCAGTAGTCGATCTAGGCACATGCACCGCAGCGTTTTCTGGCTGTAGAACATGTGTCTGCCTTCTTCTACCTCCCAAGAAGGGAAGAAGGCTGGACTCCAGTACACCTTGGTACTCCAGACTGTCCATTCGACAAGATCGAAAGCTGAGCTTCAGCTTTCCGCTGCTGTAGAAGCCGCCCCATATCATTAACGAGCCGCGCCCAAAGTTTCGTCGAGAGAACACCATGGGAGGTTGTCGCAGGTCTCTCCAGTAGTGTCGGAATCCATCAGGACTATCTGGGTTGAACTTCTTTTCATCACTGAAGATCACCTAACCCTGAAACTCCGCCAAAACTTGCGATGTTAATGTGACGAGGATGTCTCGACCTCATCTCACTATGTCACCATTTTCTTTCGCGCACAATCCGATCTCGCCCGCTTGTAGAAGTCCATGTGGCGAGCTGCCTCTTGCACGGTCCGTCAGCAGATGTGGTCGTTCATCCGCATTGAGCGGTAGATCGTGGTTCGCAATGCAGCTAGACCCGTACTGGAGCGAATTTTTTTGACACTCCATGTCGAGTTCGACACCATGCGACCAATTCTTCGATGATCCTGACTCGAAAACAGTCGCGGACGTCCAAGTAAAGGTGCTGCTAGATAACCGTCAGGATTCTGAAGATAACGGTTCACGAATCCATGCGAACGGCCGAGTTGGAGAGTAGTGTCGCAATTTGACAAGCCCGTGTCCTCGAGTGCTCGGATCTGAGCTTGTTCCTCCAATGACAACACGGTTCTACGACTGGGCATTGTGGTTTTTTTGAAGTGTCGGACAAGAGCACTATTAATATTCATAGTTTTCCGCCAAAACGAAGCATATCGTTCGAGGGGGAAAGTAAAAGCGCGTGGAGTCTCAAAGTGGATACATATTTTGAAACAAACAAAAAAATTCAAAAACGGTCTGTTTTTGCTGGAGATGATTATTTTTACTGGGAAGAGCAAGTCAAATATTTTTGACCACGAGGAATCTAATGCAACAGATTCCGGTTCGTAAAAACGAACGCGAAGCGTGAAATTGCCGAATATAAGGTGGATACATACTTTTGAAACGCACTGTATCAGAGAGCTAATCATGTGGAGCGAAGCGCATGCCATGCTAACAATAAGTTATAGGGCAGTAGATTAAAAGAAAGAGCACTCACTGCTGATAGAAAGCGAGTCAGAGTCCATTAGAAACCGCTTGCTCTTGACAAAGTATTACAACGAGTGAACCACCCTTCAAATTGAAACACTTATCAGTCCATCATGACTCTTTGATAACAATGGTTTCCCTTGCGTATCGTCATCTCAAGGTTACTTGAACTGACCATTACCCCGCGGTACCATTCCATTCAGAATCGTACAGGCAGACGAATGCGCATTTGGCCTACACAAAAACTTGCGGGGGCCACCCGCTAGTGTCTTCACCGGAGTAGTGGACTCTGAAGGGAAGGAAGGCTTGTTGATCAGCCCGAGTGACGATCGATCGCTCAACCTTGCGGATGTCAGTAGCGTCTGTTGCCACTGAACCACTCGCATCCTGAAAAGCATATACATAGGTAACATAACCCCTCGCGAATGGGAAACACACTGTAGTTGTTTAGCGAAGGATATCCACCGGCTGTTGGTACAGACTACGATAAACGAAGAAGGAGGCCATGTTTCGGAGTAGATGCTTGTTTCTCGTTTCTCAACATCTCGATGACTTCCAGACAGCCTTCGTAGCAACTGCGGCTACTGCTGTCTGCACGTATTTTGAGAAGCGCAACGATGGACTTCAGAAATCGGATATTCATGGAAGTGTCATGCAAAGCCTTACGGTGCTGACAGCATGGGGCGCGAACGAATTTCACTTCATCAGCATCAGAACGAGCGATGTATGGTTTCGCATGAAAGAGATGGATCTCGGAAAACTCACTGCTTAGGGGCTGAACTTAGTGTAGGATAGAGCATTGTTCCCGGGTAAGTTCTGACGCCAAGGGTTTAGGTTCTGACAAGCAGGAATTCATGACAGCTATTTACCTCTGCGATTTTTTTTTGGAAAGACACTCGATCCGCTCATCGATCATACCTTGAGCGATGAGTGTGACATCTCCACACATTTAGATTGTTCTTAGGGTGATCAGATGTTCGATGATCACCACAACAAATCTTTGAAAATGCAACACTTTGAAGAGCCCTCAGATTTTGAGTGAGCTTCCCATTATCAGCGGCAGTTGTAGAGATTCTGGTGAATCGAGAGGTTTAATCACTGGACATTTCACATTGCAGCTGTATACCAACCTCGGAGTCACTAATAAAAATAAAAAATTTGAATATTGAGATAAGGCATGCCGAGGTTCATAGAAAGTCGTTTTCGAATGGTTTTATTTTTATACAAAGGGGTGTTCCTGATTGGAGCTTTTCGGTTCGTCATTTGATAACGTTTCTTGATCACATGTCTGCATGCAAATAAATAATGATCTCTGTCAAAACACTGCACATCCAACTTCTGATGCAGCTTTCGCATTGACGCCACGAAGGGACGAAGATAAGTCTGGTGACTTATCCTAAAAGCACGGAGAGATTTCGAAGTTCCGTAAACTTTGATTTTTTTGAACGCCTCGTGTTGCAGAAGAAAAACTGTTTTTGTTCTAACATTGATGAATGGAGGTGGCGAGGCAATTCTTTCAAACTTTCACACACTCAATCATCGCAGTAAAGTGCTACTCTTCCAGGGCGGCTCCACGCCGTTTTCAAAAAACTCACTTAGATCCTCTAGGAAATCCCGCTACTCGGGCGAGCTTCCAGTTGAGTTGTAGTCGTGTGGTTAATCCACACTCGGGGAAAATGTGTCTAACTGCTGTGGCTGCCCAGCCGTTCTTTTTCTATCTGCGTTTCTATAGTAAATCATTTTCTACCTCACCGACACTATGTCTGTACAACGTCCTGGTCGTGGCTTGTTTTCCAAACAATGCATTTCAATACTGAACAGCACTCCCGTCAGATGCTCTCTATTGTTAGACATACACTTTAATTCAGAATCGTAGAGGCGTGAAGGGCGAGCGAGGTGGCAAAAGGCACCACCGACACCCGCAAGTTCGAGGGATCGATCCTCCCTACGGCTAACCAAGCATCCCATCACTTAGTGGAAGAGTATAATGGTATCAGACTTGTCTAAGGAGTTGGAGAAACTGGATCGGTATAGTTGCACGCCCCACCGGTCACTGTATTGGCCAAATACGCATGCTTCTGCGCTTTCAAATGGATGCGAGTGCGACTGTGCAACCTTAAAGTTTGATCAACGCCGATATCTTGAACTTTTAGCTGTACCACTGGTTAATTTTTCTTCTGCCTCGCAGTGACTCCTCTTACCTTTAGCGGTACAAGCCACTATCTACGACGGCACCTCTTCACCTGTTAAGACGTGATAATGAACCTTTCATTCCTAGCAACAAATTCGACTGTATATGTAGTCTTCAGGATTTACTATTCACTTCCATTTTGAAAAAAAGTCGCCGTATACCGGCATCATGCCACAGCCTCGGCGCGCTAGAAAATCGGTTGGTCCCACGCGCCAGACACGCGGAAAAGGCGCTGTCGTCAACGTGTTAAGGTTTGATCAACGCCGATATCTTGAACTTTTACATGTACCACTGGTTAATTTTTCTTCTGCCTCGCAGTGACTCCTCTTACCTTTAGCGGTACAAGCCACTATCTACGACGGCACCTCTTCACCTGTTAAGACGTGATAATGAACCTTTCATTCCAAGCAACAAATTCGCAACAGTCGGTCTCTTGAAACGGCGTTCGGTAAATGGTGCTAGAAACAACGGAACATGAAAAGGAACACAACGCAAAATTAGTACAAAAACCGTAAGCTGAAGGGTCAATATTGTATGGTAAATTGGTATACTCCGATATTGTGTGCACAGCTCCGCTCCAAATGCTGTGCTATGACGTCCCTTATCCGTCTGTTCCATCTCTGCGCTGTGTTCCTTGACATGCCTAATAGTTCTTCGCACCATTTATCATTACTCATTTCCAGGGGCCAGCTGTAGAGAAACCGTATCGCTGTTACAAATGAAACTCACGGGTTGCAGGGCTATGTTAAATCAGATATCCATATGCGACTCTGGTTCTTACATTCTCTTTTGTCAAACCGTCAGTGAGCTCCGTCTTGGTTTTCTTCAAACACCAGCTTCACATCGTGGCCCTTCTCACAAGTTTTCCTCGTTGGGATCAGACGCTTTTCTTGTAAGAAGTATAGGGCTTCTTTCTCTGTGTTAGAAAGAACAAACATAGTAAGCGATGATGGCGAAGGCATCACTCTTGCGACAATGAGAATTGCAAAGAGACGATAGTGCTATCACGTAGAAAGTGATCATTGTTCATTTTATCCTCTTTCCATCACCCATCATTTCCTAGCTGGCTACGTCGGTGTATACGTTTGGGCAGGTCAACTTTAAATAGTATCAAGGAAATGCTCAACTGCTGAAGACCATACAAGGCGCTATCTACGACGGCACTCCTTTACCTGTTAGATCACTCATGGTGTTCTAATAGGTAAAAGAGTGCCGTCGTAGATAGTGGCTTGTACCCATTTAGCATTTCCAGCTGCTCCCCCTCCCAACTGTACGCTGCCTGTACAGAGCTAAAAAATGCGACGATTATTAATTAATCGTCTGAAGGGCCACCACGATGAGCGCAGTTCTTGCGCAGTCGGCAGATGGCGGCTCGCTGCACATCACGATGCACTTGGAAATGCATAGCTGAGCGATGATGTGTGGACGGAGGCCAGCACAAAGGCCAAAAGAATTCGTAGCACGACCACCCTCCTTTACAGCACTTCAGCTGTACATCACATAGGAATTTGAAATCATTTATCATCTTTTGCCTGCCGAATTTAAGTTAGCGTCTTTTAAAATCCTTTTGAATTTGGAATTTGAGTTTTATGTGTTGTTTGACCTTTGTTTTGTACACCATAAGCGTCCCATGTTGGAATATTTACTAGTGAAGCATTCTCTCGCAATGGATCACGATGTTCGAGAAGGTATTTTTCTTGAATTCCTGCATTGGTAGTCAATCGTACAAACGCAATTGCAAAATATTTTTTGCACTTCTTCGTCCTACGAACAATGAACTCATCTTCCACGCTCACGTCATTTTCGGTGATTTCAGTTGCAAATGAACCGCATAATTGTGAAGGCGTTAGCTAGACACTGGTGTGCCCAAACGGTCCACACCGAGGGAATCCCTCTCCTTTTACTCTCCATCAACTTCACTTGGAGAACTTCCCGCTTCAGCTACACAAAATTCTTTGTGGTTTAGTTACTTTTACGGCGCCCAATCAACCGAAACTTTGTCAGCGAAAATTTTTTCAGACCTGTTTAATATCACCAGATAGATAACGCGTTTGCTTATCTTCTCTGCGTGGGATCAGGAGGAATTTATAGCAGCCGAATGCGAAATTTTCGATCAAAATTAAAAATCAGTTTCGATCAACGCTTTTCGCACTCCAGAGACGATTTTGCTAGTGGAGCGTACTCTTAGTAGGTAGACCCATCAGGTCCACCAGAAAGCAGCAGAACAAAAGATAGCTTGCGTTCTTCAACGTCCACATCCGACACTCGCGAAGAAGCTTTCACACTGGGTGAAATAGGAAACACCCCGCGAGCCCTAAAAGGGCTATCCTTCATAACATGGTCTGCATGGTTACGGTCTGCATGGTTACCTTGTACCCCCGGTCAGAATTACCATTAGTTTCATCTGACTGGTAGTACAATGCAACGTCCAGAGAGCAGTATCACAACATCACACGCCAAAACGGATATCCTAGTGTATAACCTTCAATCGGCGGTAGCGCATCCCTCAGTTTCGCATCGAAGAGGATGTGGTTATATTTGTTGGAATTCCTCCTACTCCGCTGAAGAAAAAGCTAGTCCTATGCGACCTCTCATGTTCCTTACTTTCACGTGTGGTATATGCCTCGGTGAAGTGTATATACGACTTTTGTACACCTCGAAACATGTCAACCGTAGAAGGAGGAGTATGTTGGGGAGACGCATTGGGGTCAGGAGTGCATAGGGGTTACTCAAGAGTTCCCGACCCCCGCGGACTTGACTTGGCTGGTCTCTGACATTGAGCCAGCCAAGGCGGGTGTTCCCTAGAATTCAGGTCATTCACCCACGTTCTTCCACAGCTCAGGTTTACTGGTGGTCTGTGTTGGCAATCGCTATTGAGTCTAGTGTCCTCTCTGCAGATTGCTTTCTCATTTCCCTTATCTTTATAACTGTCTGTGTTGTATGATAAAACGGTGTTTCGACTAGTCTCCCGAGTATATACATACTGGACCTTCCAGGCTCTGACGAAGGCGCCATCGTCGAAATATAAGCCGAAGAATAAGGCCTATGGTATACTCCGGCAACGGGCCCGTCGCAGCGGAGCTAAAAATGCATGGCTCGCCTCTATACAGCACTGCAGCTGGGATTTTTGTATGCTGCTGTGTGCGGCGACTCGTATAGTTTACCGCAAGAGCAAAAAGGATGGTGCAGATCCTCTCAGGGCAGTACTATGGCTTTTGTCGCAGCGAGTTGCGACGCCTGTCGCAGCTAGCTGCGACGGTCGCAGCGTAGTGCGCTGCGACCAGCCGGCGCCTGCTGCGACAGGTCGAGCAGCACTGCTCCGAGTCCTCGCACATAGCAGCATACAAAAATCACAACTGCAGTGCTGCGTAGAGGCGAGCCATGCATTTTTAGCTCCACTGCGACGAGCCCGTTGCCGGAGTATACCATAGGCCTAAGATGTTATCAATCTTGATCGATCGCTTATTACATCCTAATGCTGAGGGCATTCATGCCGAGATTCGTTGAAAGTCAAAGTATTGACTTGTATTTTTTTTGTCGTACTCCTCGCCTTTTAGGCTCAATTTTATGACAACTGGTTCGAACCATCCTGGAAGAGCAACCTGACAAATGTTCTTGCTGACAATCGCCATTGTCGTGCGGTTGGTGTTCTCTAGCGACTATGGGATATCAGTGCACGTGCAGAGGCGGTCGCCACAGTCGGCGACAACTGCATCTGACCTGTGCCAGGTTTATTATTCCGTTTCTCAATTTCTCTACAATAGTGTGTCTTATGGAAGATCAAGCGAAACAGCGAGAGGAACACGTTTTCCATTGCTATTTACACCGTGAGCCTAGCGACACATTGAAATTGGCATTCGTACCAAATAGCACTATCAAGTTTGCACCGTACCTCATTTTCCTATCACAAAATGTGATAATTTAGATGGCAGTGGATAAAGGAACCTGCAGTCGAGATCTGATAAGGTACTATTACGATCCGACGGTTGACGAATGCAAACGTTTCTCATATTCGTGAGTGCCTAGCCATCCATTGTTTTTACGTCGTTAAAATTGAAAAGAAAATCAGTACTATCCAGTGATTAGAAAGGAGTAGCGTAAGGGGAGAGGGAAGTGATGAGACTGCAATAGACCAATTATAAGATAAACAACTCAGCCAAAATGTAGAGTGAAAATCACATCTTTGCTCTTTTGATCGCTTCGCTGTCGTTCGTCATCCTTCGCAATGCGAATGCCTGCCATTAGCGGGGCTTATCTGTTCTCGAAGGTCCGTGGCTTACCCTTTTTTCATCGCGTTTCAGAATGAATTGAAAAATGAGGAAGCTTCAAAATGTAATGAATTCAATGAATCCTTATTCAGCGGTTGTGGAGGCAATGCTAATCGATTTATGCGACGGACGAACTGTCGCAGTAGATGTGTGAAAGGAACAACCCACAAGCCTGTGCCGCTAGGCGAGCCGATAACAAGAAAATCAGAAGTCCTAACAAATCACATTGTGAGCTAGTTTTGCCTCACTTTAGTAGTAACTCTGTTGTTGCATGATTTTTTAGTACAGTTATCATTGGTGAACTCACTCTAGACGACACACAAAATGAATGTTACTGGTTTCCAAGTGTGCAGAAAACAGTGGAAAACACCAAACACGGTTGTCTTCAGGAATCAAAAGTGCGAAGAACCCTGAGGACAACTACTTCAACAGCAGCACCCACAACCATCACTGTCAGGACTATGAAGTCTGTCAGAAGGACTGATGTTACAAAGGTAGGAATTACGAATTTCTTTTACTCGTTTGCATGATGAGGAAAGTCTATGTACGATTAAAACCTGGAAGCGTGTATTTTCGAACACGTTTTTTAGCAGCCTTTAGAATTAATGAACCTCGCCAATGTTCTTAAACAGCACACGTTATACATAGGTCTTGGTAAAGGTAAAGGTAAAGGTGCCGGCGTTGATCATTCCCTGAGGACGCGCCGCCGCATTCGTGTTCCACTCAAATCAAAGAGGCTTGCTGATTGCGTATTTGTCCTATGCAATGTCTTGCGGGGCCAGACGCTATACAAAGTTAGTATCTACGTTCCCATATAGGACTGGTCCAACTTACCCCAAAGTGAAGTTGTCTTCACAGGCTTCGTAGTTCAACTCAACCAATTGACTGTGATTGAGTCGAGTGCTGGCAGCACTTACAACTTTCTTTGGAGGCCAGTAAAACTCAACGTGTTTTTTTGACCAGGCAAATCGCGTAATTCTGGAGGAGATATCCTTCTGCATTAGATTGTTTCCTTTAACCTTCTGAAGAACTTCTGTTTTCCAGGCAACGGCGAATATTCGAAACTGCCCACATTGCGATCCACTTTTCGGTATCTGCGTCGACGGCGAATGCGGCTGTATTGCCGGTTTTCGGAAACTTGGAAAGATATGCATCGGTCAGTCTTGACCTGTGCTATCGAGGAGACGAGATCAAACTCATTTTGCTGATAGTGCCTAATATCATCTAGCCATATCATGAAAGAAGCATGCATGTAGGACTGAGATTCAGACATCAACGAATGTGACGACAAGACGACTTGTCCTGCGAATTCTCGATGCGTGAACACAATGGGGTCGTTCCGATGTGACTGCGACGCTGGTTTCACTACCGATGGGAAGTGTGCAGCTCGCAGAGGTCAGTAACATCTTCAGCACAAAAAATACAGAAGCCACGGTCACTTCAGATCCCGCGGTGTAGGCCTGTCAAGCCAGAGTGACATAGTAAGAAATTATACCACACCCGTTCTCAGTAATGGTGGGTACTCACAATGGTGGAGCAGTAAAACAGTAATGGTTAATGTTAGGATAGGGCCCCTTCGGGTTCTACTGCAGCAATAAACCAAACTAGAGCAGTAAAAAGGAGGGTACGCCTATTTCCGTAATAGCTGCAGGCTTTTCCGGCCGTCCACTGGACTGTCGTTGGTCAAAAAACTATTTAGTGCGTAGTTGGCGATAAGGCTGGTTTTCGCAAAGAAATTGGAAGTCGGATACTACGCTACTGCGCAGCCGCCGCGCGGTCCCTATGTTTCATCACTACTGTGGCAGCAACGCAGTAAATTGTGAAGAGGCTTTTACAGTCGCATTATCAGCAGTAGGGTAGTAGGTAAATGCTGCAGTACATTATGCGAGGGCTTCACTTGGTGCTGCTGCAGAGGGGTGACCTGAAGTGTTCTGTCACTGATGGTCCTAACGCGAAAATTATCGTCTCCCGGCAGCGTTGGCACAGGTGCAGATATTACGGACGCACACCTACACTCCCTGTACACTCCCTGTACCTGTGCTGCTCTGGATTATCTGACGCGTTCGAATGTGAACGCCTCCAGAGCAGATTCAGTAGAGAGACGAGCATCACTTCCTCAGCAATGAAGGAGGTTGCGACGTTTTCCCAGCAGATGCATTGTTGGATGAGATGTGTATAAATATAATGTCACACACGTCACTCGTCATTCCTTCTTTACGGATGAAGAAAGGAAAAATAGAAATAATATACCCATCACCCAATGCGACACCGCAAGAGTCGCTCAGCAAAAGCGTGTACGGGACGACTGAGCTGCCCTTTTTGCGGATCTAACATAACCTACTACTCTGCTGTCAGTCCAAATGGTTGTCACGCTTATTCTTGCCTCTGGAGCGAGGAAATTCTCAGTGAACATGACTTTTGTGAGCATCGTTGATGAGATTTCTCGTTAGCACATTGCTTTTCAACATGTTGAACAATTTTCAGAAATTTCTTCAGTTTGTCATCCTTCGTCGATTTTCATCGAAACTTTTATAATCAATAAATCGCAATCTCTATATTAGATTTCTGTATTCGTTTTAGTTGCCAAACCAAACCAATCATCCATGCTCTTTAGTGATTGCATTTTTGCGTGTGCCACTAACTACTTTCACTGTTAGCGCGCCTTCATATGTGCGTAGGAAATAGAAACAATCACCTGTATCACCTGTCGTCCCGTTGATCATCGATTTGCTCGAGCGGGCGCCAGTAACGTCTCCATTCGTCCCCTTCGCGTGCCATGGTAGACCAGTGGGTCCTGCTCGCTCGAGGAACACGAAGAGCATCGAATCGGTCGTTCAGGGATTTGACGAAGAAGTCCGACCAGCGCAAAGGTGGGCGACGTGGTGTTCTTCTGACGTCCCGTGGAATCCAGTCAGTAACGGCTCTCGTCCAACGGTCGTCACGAAATCGCACTACATGTCCGCCCCACCTGATCTTCGACAACTTGGCCCATGCGACAGCGTCTCTAATCTTCGACTGTCGACGTGGCTCGGAGCTCCGTATGCCGTCCCTCGCCTGGATGAAGCGATTCACTCCGAGCATCCTTCTCTCTATACTTCGTTGCGCGACGCAAATCGCATGTTCATCCTGCTTGCGCAACGCCCAGGATTCTGAAGCGTACGTCAAAGCAGGAAGAACCGTAGAGTCGAAGAGATGGGCGCGGTGTCGGGCGTTCTTCGTCCTCCTCACTACTTCTTCAACACTCTTGAATACGCCCAAATCGCTCGTTTCCTCCTGCCCAGCTCTGGAGTCAAATCGTTGGTCATGTTGACTTCCCGACCCAAGTACACATAGCTGGAGCATTGAGAGATATTCGTTCCGTTAAGCGAAAATGGGGCATCAGAAACGTATCCATTTTTCATGAACATCGTCTTCGTCAAGTTCATCTGCAAACCGATCTTCCCACACGCATGATCGAAGTCGGCCAGCATGCGTTCTGCCTGGGTGATAGATGGTGTTATGAGTACGATATCATCCGCAAAACGAAGATGGTGTAACTGCCGGCCGTCGATCTTCACTCCCATGTCGTCCCATTCTAGTGTTCGCATGATGTTCTCGAGAGAGGCGTTGAACAGCTTCGGTGATATGGTATCACCTTGGCGTACACCCCTCTTCACGTTGATGCGAACGTTGTTGTAGAATGGTGTGATCACGGTCGTGAATCCCTTGTAGAGCTCACTGATGATCTTCACGTACTGAGTGGAGACGCCTTGTTTGCACAGAGCCTCAATCACCGCTTCCGTTTCGACAATAGAAACAATAAAATGAAAAAATTGATGTATTGTAATCCGGTAACCTTTCAAGCTAAGGCGATCTCTACCCATTTTTACCACTGACTCCTTTCTAGTCGATTCGTCGAAATAGGATGAAATTCGTTGTTTTCTCATCGCTTCCTGTTTAGAGGCTTGTGAAGATCGCTTCGATGTGCGCTATACGGAGGAAGACTGCAGTGGAGGCGATCAGGAATTAAGGTTGCTGGAAGAATTCTGCTTTTATCGACAATTAATGTGCTTTCAGATTCTACTTCGACCATGAAACAGGCTTTTGTCGTCAGTTCTTCTATGGCGGTTGTTTAGGAAAATCGAGGAACATTTTCGCCGATGCCTATGTAAGCAGATTAGAAATTGTTTCAGTCTTCTAAAGAATCTAACAGTACTACCAACCTAGTAGAATAAAACTTTTTTGGGTTCATCCTGCTTTTCGAGGTAGTTAGAGGAGACTCTGATTATGCCGGCCTGACGATTTGGCGCTTGCGTCTCGAACCGTTTCACATATTCGAGAATGCCACGATATAGTACACGAAAATTCGAGAAAAATCTCTCGTCCAACCCTTGAGCCTTTTATCTTCAAATCGATCCTCCTATGAGCACTTGCCAAAGCAAGCCCTGCAGTTCATCGTTGTCTAGCCCATTTGCCCCTGGAACGTTGCAAGTCATGGAGCAAAGGTAAAAAGGTAATGGTAGAGGTGTCGGCGTTGATCAGCCCCCGAACGGCTTCGTGTTCCATTCAGAATCGCAGGTGCTTGGTGAATGATGCGTATTTGTCCTATACAATGACTTGCGATGGCGGGCCGCTATTCCAGGCCAGTGTTTTCACCTTCCCAGAAAGGTATGGCACCAGTTCACCGACCCCGGAGGTATGGAAGGCTTGGTTGGCCCCGGGCGAGGGTTGATCGACCGTGCGGGTGTCAGCAGCGCCTCTCACCGCTGCACAACGCGCGTCCTCATCATTTGCTTTGTACAAACTGACTTCAGCTTGTGAGAAACTATCCACTAAACAGCATCAAATTCCCCGAAAAATTATAAGCCAATTGTATCTACTGACGAGATTCTAATTAATTTGTTCCTAATTACAATCTCGCCATTTGAGACTTGTGAGAGCCTCTGTGCCAATGGCCGGAAAAGCATCCTGCTGGACTCATCGACTCCGCAGATGGTCGCAGGCGTTTCAACAAAAATGCTTGGTATGTGCCACTGAACTTTTTATTCATTTTAATTTATTCAGCAACAATTAGGTCAGAAAAACATTTTAAGGTAGTATAACCACAAAGAAACGGATGTAATATAGGAGCTTTGGTTACAGATACCGTGCCGAGTATCCGGCCCAAGATTGGAGAACACATGGTGGCGGAGTAAAATCAGTTACATATTAAAAATAAAGATGACCTATAGGACCCTAAATAAGGACCTATAGGACCCAAAGCTTGAGCGGCACCCGTACTTCTCGCTCCGATTTACTAATGAAACAGCTACCAAAATGTTCTAATCCTAACATAAAATACTATTGTGTAGATGATCACTGTTTCAACATCGAAACTACTTCCAAAAATGTAGTACGACCCTCTCCAGCTGATACGTTTACGTCGTTTTACTGGATGTTTTGGAAGTCCCGTGCATTATGCTCATAAGATTAGCTTCTTCAGATTCTTCAGATGTCGACAACGATCACATATCGGTTACTCCAGCGCTCGATGGTGGTGGCTCACAGCTCACTGGTGCTATACAAGGTTGGTTCGCCTGAACAAAAGTCTACTGCCGAAGCTGAGGGTTACGTAGTAGCCGAATGTGAGGTGTTCAACCTGCAACGCGCAGCGTAAAATCGCCGCCTTCGAAAATCATGAACATACCCAGTACGCGTTATTGCAATCGCGAACAGCTTTCATACTTTCAGATTACTCTCCTCCCGAGTTCTCGATAAGCTTTGAAAGCCAGGATTCGGAGAAATGCACTAAACCTTTTGATGGAGTCTTGCGACTTGAATGCATTGATGCTTCTTGGGTGGAGCGCTTCTACTGGGATGACAGTAAAAAGGTGTTCGATCTAATTTAGAATCTGAAGCTTATCAGAATTTCATAGTGTAATCGCTCTTTATCTCTTGCAGAACTGTGAAGCGTTCTGGTACGACAGTTCATGCGATCCAAGGGACGTGGTAGGAAAGAACTTCTTCGGTTCAATGGAATCTTGCAAGGACCATTGCAGCACAAGCAGGCCAGCAACCAAGCCGACAATCAAATCCACCACTAAATCGACGATCATCACAAGACCAAACGAACAGCTAGTACCAAAGGTGCAGACAAAAGCTGAACACTCAGAAAGCGATCCCTTCAATTTGTTGTCGCAGGCGAGGCAGTCGGAAGCAGGTACTGAAGTCTATTTATCGTTTTTTGATCGCAGTCGAAATTTGGTTGCGTTCAGACCTCTCTTGGAATCTACCACTTGTGTTTATTTCTGAAAACATACGACAACTTCGCGATGTGTTGTATGGCTTCTTACAAAAAAATCGCCAACAATTTCATTATTGAGAAAATCGCTGGCTCAAGCTCTGTAGTCAATTGAAAAAACTTCTTGAATGACATCGGAAGAGAAAAGATTTGATTTGACAATCTATGCTTATTTAGTTTAAGCTGAGGAGAGAAGCCGCCGAGGTGTTTCCCGCCCCTTTGAGTTTTTATTATCCAGAATGATGGTAGACTCATTGGTCTACCTTGCCACACATCATATTAATGTGAACTCAACCGCATGAATGAGATGTGCCACGATTTTCAGAAACAACATCTCTTTCTCCCGTTGAAGTACCGCGGGTGGAACCTCGTCAGGAAGTGAGCAACTTCGAGGCAAAGACGCCGATTCTACCGTTTGATCGCAAGAAGTACATGGAAGAATTTCGAAAGAAGCTAACTGCTTTGCCAAGTGGTTACAAGAAAAACACTTCGAGTTCTACGCTCTCAACTATTATCCCACATTCAAAACATTTCGAAGAGCAAACATCTTCTTTTGATGGTGAGTTATGTTTGATTATACTAGCGTACGTACAATCCGTAAATCATGTCCCAAGCAAGAAAACACCGGGCTCATCAAAGATCTTGGACACATTGGCTAGTACTATATAAGTTCATCCCGATGTGGAGGGCCGTCATACGACTCGGATAGCCACCGCTGGCGTGAAATGAGAATCCATCTGATTTCAAGTTTACGTAAACAGATTTATTTTCAAATTCCTCAACATGTTTCAGCAGATGAATCCTCACGGCCTGCTAAACCTATAGACAACATCACCGCAGCTGACAATGCAGACAAAGAACGACACGGTGAAATATTTGCAAGTATCCTTAGCACCTATTTTACAGCACGTTATTCATGATGACGACATTGCGGTGAAAAACGCTGGTTCGTCGCCGGACGAATCAGCGCTTTTGAGAAAAACTGACGGCTAATCCTTGAATGAGCGATAAAGCCGATGAAGCTCATCAGCCGGAGAGTGATATCCAGAATCTAACATAGAAATGTTATCCTTGTCTTGTAGGGATGTTCGAGAACACTTGGATTTCATAGAATGTTTATTTTAGGTACCTGTAGGGTGAAGTTATTCGGCTCCCACGCTGTCTTGGAAATTTTGGCGATTAAACTAATTCACATTACTTTTGCATCGTTTCTCAGCAAACTATTCTTTTCGTTGGCGATCCTCGTTTTTCTCATCTTTCCTTCACTTTCTAGTAGATTCTTAGATTTATCGTTGTGGAAAGGGGAACTTGCATATATGCAATATTTTTCATTCTTTTTCTGAGAGCCTGATGAGGTCCATTCAGGGGCGGGTAACTAAGCAGTAATGCTCATTTCATTAGACAGTGCTCTGATGAGATGTTACTCAACTCTGCCCAATTACTAGGACGTAGAATTTCATAACTTGACTGACTTCTCTCATGATCTCAGTTCTCATTCATTGAACACGATTCAGTTCAGGTATTTCAGGTGGTTTCGCTCTAACAGCACCCTCGCCTACGAAATCAACCATTGGAATCTTTGCGACAAGCACCTTCGATAAGAAAAAGTTCGCTGAAGAGTTCAGAAGGAAGCTTATGGCCCTGCCCGATGGAACCTCTAAAAAGTCAATCCTCGACCTTCCGAAGACGTTCGAGTCCAGAAAAACACCGTTCACGCTTCCGCCATCGATATTTTTCAATGCCAGTACCACTGCTGTGCCAGTTGTGGCGAGCAATAGGGAACATACGGACATGGTGAGAATTGAACCAGAAGATTTGCGGACAAGTCTTTCTGGACACCCGGACGTCTCCGAGTCACATAGTCACACCACTACAACTCCTACGACAACAGCTGAAGATTTTGTAGTTGAGACTAAAAAGTCGGTGAGTTTTCGAACGAACCGAAAATTTCTCACTATTACCGTACAAGTTGTACATATTATACAAGGCTACGGGAAAGAGCAGTTATCGAAGGGCTGATATTTAGATCGTGGAAACGCTAGAATATATAAGCAGACCCAAGGATTTATGTGATGAGCCTCTACAACCTAAGCTCGAGGAAGACTGCAGCAATGAGAACTGGGTGAGTTCCTAAAAATCTACTCTCACATCAGTACCATAGCATCACACGTATGAGGTGATTCCACATAGACTTGTCCGACAAAAGATTTCCCCAGCTTAACCCTTGTTGAGGCTTCCAGATTGCAGCACTGTGCAAGCTACACTGTTGAGTTTCTAATGCATTCTATTGTTATAGGAACTGAAATGGTTCTTCAACAAAGAGAAGGGCGCATGCAAGTCATTTTGGTACGGCGGATGCGATGTTGAGGCCCGTAATTTCTTCGGAGATGTAAAAGTTAGTGTTCTTGTAATGTTTTGACTTTCTACATTGCTAAAACAATGATTTTTGCTCAGAGCTGCCGGAAAACTTGCGGACACAAGTATGCACTGCCGGAGGAGGCTTTCAAGCCTCACTATATCCTGACTCCATCCAGCATGAACCTTCTTGCACCAACATTTTCTCCTGCACCACTCACTTCGACTTACCTGGAAGATGTTAACCTGTTTCCTACACGATCAGAACTTACATTAGCGACCGCTACGACGGCACCGACTACGGCGGCATCTGAAACGACTACCGATTTTGTGAGAAACGTAGACGCAGCGCCGCGTACAGCACCAGTACAGACTACGGAGGAGATCAAAGTCTTGAGATCCACTACATCCGTCAAAACCAGTCCAGATCAAGATGTTTGCAACCAAGGATACGATCCAAAGTGGGACGAGGTGAGATTATAGATCAGAAGTTCGGTTTTGCTTACACTATGACTACTGTGTTCTATAGGGCTCACGATGTGCAGTGGTAACAGGCGCTACTGACACCAGCCCGGGTTAACCAAAAACCAAAAACCAAAAAGTCTTCCATCCATCTGGGGTCGGGTGAATTGGTACCAGACTTGTCTGCGAAGGTAAAGACACTGACTTGGTAGAGAAGCTTGCTTCCGCATGTCATTGTGTAGGTGATTCACCATGCCTCTTTGATCCTGAATGAAACACGAATGGCACGGTGCTTCCTTAAGGGACTGTTGAACGCCGGCACCTTTACCTTGACCTTTACCTTTACCTCTACTTTGTCCTTTAGTTTTTATCACTCTGAAGACTCACCAATAAAATGTGTTCGTACCACCTTTTCAGGATTGCGACAACGACAATTGGATTATTCGCGCATACTTCGATCCAGACAGGAACGGTTGCAAGAGAATCTGGTGGGGTGGATGCGTCACGGAAAACAAGAATCTTTACAGTACAATGGCGGTACGCGTGTTGATGCTACTTATTCACATATTTATCTACTTCTTCGTTTTGGATTTTCGCAAGGAATAGAGTTGTGAACGATAAAATGAGCGCCTTTCGAGAAGCAAGGTTTTTTGCCTTTTACGTCGTTCCGAGAACAATTCAGAACGAGGGATGTGGCTAAGTCACATCCTACAAATCGGTGGATCTCATGCTAAGTCATTCACTTTCCATCGGCCTGCAGGATTTCGAGTAGATTTAAGAAGTTGCGAGATTTCACCTGAGTGCTAGAGAAGATTTGGCCGGATAGATCAAGTTTTAGGAATTTCCAACCAATTACATAACTGAAAACGACGGAAAGGTGGTAGCGTCCAAACAAACAAAATTTAGTCTAGCTGCTAACCTCGTAGGACATAGCAGCAAACCTAAACGGAATCCAGATATATTGAAGCAAGAATTTGCAGGTCATAATGTTCTAAGGATCTATATACTTCCTACTGCACCTAATTTCTTTATTGCTTGCAGGAATGTCAGCGTGCTTGTTCTCATAAAATGGATACCGAAGCGCCACATTATGGGCCTCAAAGTTCCCTACGTGAAGCGACCTCCTCACCTCTGGCCACAACTTCCAGCCACAGTACGTATCGACCAACAACCGATTCTCCACTAATCAACGAACCACTGATGCAGCCTGTTGTCACAGCCGCTCCACTAACGCTTCCTGCATTTAGAGACTCCTTTACCGTTGTTTATCCTCACACTATCGAATTTAGTTCACCACGGAATTTTACGAAAACTTCAACCAACTCCGGATTCACAATTCGCCTCAGAGCTACTTTAACCACGAGAAAAACTGCAAAACACAGCAAACACCATTCTAGCCTTAGCACCACAGCTTCAAGCACCAGCACCAGCGCCACTACCTTACCTACTCGTGGTACTCGTGCTTCAGTACTAAACGACGCTCCAGAAGTCAGCGATCCAGTCTTTCAAGCAGATCTCGCCCTACAGCTCGCCAGCGTGAAGAGAAAGCACGAAGGTCGAGCCGATCTCGCCTACAGCAGTCTCGTCAACCACCCAGTCACTGTCTCCTGTATGTTCCTGATGTTATTCATATTATTCTTATAAGAGTACCAAAATAATATTGCAAAAGATGGCTAGTGAATTGGAACGAGCGAAAGTACATACATATTAGACTAATGTACTACCTGAGTGTAGGTCTCCATCATAGTTAAATGGTGAACGCTATCCACTTCTTCTGGGAAAATTACGGCTGATACAGCTGCATCGGCTTTCGCCTCTGAGGATGGAAAACTCAGGTTTCGCTTCTCCATAAAGTGATGCAGGATGAGTAATAACAGCGCAAACTTACATATTGAGAACGAGGAACTGCTTGGAGCACAGGTTTGAAGCAGTTCCTCATTTTTAATATCTAATAGGACCGCGTAATGTAGGAGAATCAGCCACTTTCTCGTTTGAATCGGCAGCCAGTGATTCGCGATAGCACTAATTGTAAGGCGAGCATATGCGTTGATACGCAAAAATCCTCAGACCCTGTTCTCACTTCTCCTCTGCCGCAGCTGAGTGAAAATGAGCTTCAAAATACCCCACATGCACAATAAGAGAGTAAAGGTGTTGCAGGTTCGTATGCGGTAAAGCAACTTCTTCAAAACGGAAACAGAAAAGCCTCTCGTTAGCTATTTCCGATCGCTACTGTAGCCGCGAAATTGTAACATTGTTGATAATATTTCCTATCATGGCCAGCGTACTTGGCTTCCTTTCAGAGTTCAGGGTTGATCATAGGTAAGGGCTGAGCCTTCAATGAGCACTTTAAATAAAGCCACAGTAGATTCGACGAGGTGGAATAACCGGCGCAACGGGTATGATAGTAAGCTATCCGTCGATACACTGATGGTAATTACGACCCCTTATCGTCGTACAAGAACCTCGCTTGCAAAAACCGCACCTCAGACGGGATTCGAACGCGTATCTGGGGCCTTTCGGGCAGCACAACAATGTTAGACCACAGTTCCGATCCACCAGCTCTCCTCAGTTGTGCCGGTCACTGTTTACTCTTATCTAGCACCTTCCTAGGGCCGAAGCCTCTTGCTTTCGCTTTAGTATTAGGAAAACCGCACTCCCATTTCAAAAACACCACTCCTCAGATATCTACCATCTCTTCGATGTTGTTCGGCGCCTCTAAACTGCAGCATAGCTGAAATCATAATTGCTTCTGAGAGAACACAAATCTTTTGTAGGAGAAGAAACTATCGAATCTTCCGAACGTGCACTTCGTAGATCCATGAGTTGGCTCGACCTCTGCGCACAAGCACAATGCCCACTTGCCTGACATGTTCCATCGCCTGCCTCGTTTCGTACACTGCAAGCCTGTTCGCTTCGAATCACGCAGCCGCATCACCATTGTGCGAAGAAAATTGACTGTTATTGTCATGAACTTCTGTGAATAAATCGTTGTTCGTACGACTACAAGGCTACAGTGATCGAACGAGGCAGTCGGAGGCATGAGATGATTATCGAGCGCTCGATGAGAGTCCCTATAAATTCTCTTCCCTCCTAGAACGTTATTTCGCGGTTAATTTTTGGGAGTATCGAAAAAATGAAGCCCATCTTCTTGCTCTCACCGTCGCCTTTCTTTCTGAGCGCGTGCCGTGGCCGTTTCGGATGCAGACAAAGATCTAAAGCACCTTTCTTAGGCTCTACAGTACGTACATTGGAAAACGGGCAGATGTATCTAAATCACAATTTCTCTTGTTTTCGTTAGTAAAACACAGTAAACTGAAAGAAATTCAAGATAATGCTTAACCTTCTTTTCTCCTGCCGCGTGTGTCGCTCAATTGAAACACCATAAGAAAGGAGAATACTCAATTTTTCAGAAACGTTTGTGAAATAAGTGGCAACAGTTAACAATATCGCAAGGTATCCGCAGGCATTTGCGTTGTATATGAAAAATAAGGAAAAGGTTGGATTGCGAGCATGGGTGACTTCAAAAAAAGGAGGGCACAAGGTGGTACGACACAACAGCAGACGATAGTGTCAACAAGTTGCACTGATCTCGGAAACTGGAATAGGATCAAAATCAGAGAGCGGAGTAATAGCAAAATATCTGCTGTTCCATAACAAGTTGTGGTAGGTTGGATTGCGAGCATGGGTGACTTCAAAAAAAGGAGGGCACAAGGTGGTACGACACAACAGCAGACGATAGTGTCAACAAGTTGCACTGATCTCGGAAACTGGAATAGGATCAAAATCAGAGAGCGGAGTAATAGCAAAATATCTGCTGTTCCATAACAAGTTGTGGTCTATCATCCATCTTCTTAGCGGAATGCCTCGAGCAATTCGATACCAATCTCACCGCGTCATGCAACGATGGAACTGAATGGAAGAACAGGTACGCTCTCCTTCAGAGTGAACTTCGCGAGGAAGACGCATAAGTGGCAACATTCTCATTCCACAAACGGAAACAATGGAAGTAACACGTATAGAAGAAAATCCTCCTATATTTGGATAGAAGTAGACGTACAGTACTCACCAAAATGGTGTGTCACTTTACATTTTTCAATAGGAATAGTCGAAGCCAAAAGGAATCCTAGTCGAATTAATAGTATCAGTAACTTTACTCAAAAAAGGTTGATCTATGCACTTGCCAGAAAATCTGGAGCTATCAAAAAAAAATTTGAATGCGTTTTTATATGCAATTCACACGACTATTTCGCACGAACCGCCACACATAAATTCAATCCAAAGTGATATTTCGACAGTGTATGACTGATTTGTCATAAAATGCTACAAATGAGTAGTTCAGATTACCAATAAACTATACTATACGAACTGTTTTCGATATGCTAACTAATATATATTGTTTCTTCTCGGAAAGTTTCTATGGCCAAAAAATTGCAAAATTTCGAGACTTCACATTCAAGAAAAATCTTTGCATCAGTAGAGGGTTAATGGAATTGCACCAAACACAATGTGATTAAATATGTTGAACAAGGTTTTATCTTTGTGGTGTTCGTTGAAGTACCACACCATGCTCATAGGTTTTCGAGAAAACGGCCTATAAAAATGTAACTGTCATATTAAAAGAATCCGAGGAGGGATCCACTTCACTTTTCCACCTCCTAGGAGACCTTCAAACCTTCAAACAGTGAGTTAGACAGCAAATAAGTCCGACTCCTTCGTCGGAAAATTTCATCTAATTTCACACGTCGAAAATGCCATAAGCCACCAGTACAGGACACCGTGGCGGGGTAAACTATGAATACCTAGGCGAAACACAGGAAACACACTAAATTGGTCGTTGATCGGGGTCAAGTTCGTATGTGTTCGGCTGTGAACGATAAAACTGGACAAGAAAATATCAAAGCCCAATGTTGAATGCTTCCAGCCACTATACACTACAGTACTCATTAAGATATTTCTACGACGCCGATCTACGCGTGTGTCGCATGTACTGGAATGGCGGCTGCTTCTCGACATCCAAAAACGATTTTCCCGACCAAGAGTCCTGCCAGTGGAAATGCATGGGAGCTCGTTCTGCCGACGCCGCTAGTAAGCAATCACATATTCAACTCTATATTCTCACGTACGGGGTATTGTTCAGAAGCATGTCTGGACTTTTTCGACCAAACGTACAAAGAGGATTGTCGACATGGAGAATTCACTACTCGCTACTTTTTCAACCACAATCTGTGAGACATTTTGTTTTCCATTGTAATTGAGGAATGCCGGTGAACTGTTCACCGACCAGTCGAGGAGGTGCTGACGAGAAGACTAATCAGCTATGGCTTTTTAGAGTCTTAACCTAGTTCTAGGGCGCGCGTGTGCAGTGGTAAGAGGCGTTGCTGGGCACTTGCACGGTCGATTGATCCTCGAACGGGCCAACCTAGCCTTCCAGCCCTCCGGGGTCGGTGAACCAGAATTTGGTAGCAGAATTCTCTGGGAAGGTAAAAACACTGACTTAGTATAACGGCTGGCCTCCGCAACCCATTATATAGGCCAAGTACGCATTCACCAGGCCTCTACGATTCTGAATTGAAACCGAATGCGTCTTTAGCGGAGTGATCAACTCCGACACCTTTACCTTTTACCATTCAACCTAATCCTGCGACTGGCATGCAGAGTACGATAAGAGTCTACTTGATTTATGAGAGTACCATACATGAAGGGGTTGGATATCTACTGTCTATCTATTATTACAATGTCTGAAAAGTGGTGATTCTGCTTCTCTTGCCACGCTGGACTTGTCTCACTAGGGAGGTCAGTGAGCGTGCCCCAAAGATTCCGAACGAGACCTACACGGTTTTGTAGGGCGTCGAGCGGGCATCACAGCAATATAGTTTATTTTTGCTGAGCGCCAATGGGTGGTCCGAAAATCGCAAAAAAACCACCGTCCTTGAGACACATTGGAAGCGGCCTCTCACCCCCTAGTCTCTGTGTTGAGAGCCCGCCCCTACTGTGCCTCGATGGCTCAGTGGTAGTGCAGTGAATTGCCGGTCAGAGAGTGATGGGTCTGGATCCTGCTGCTGTGTTTTTGTTTTGCGTCAATCGCATTGATACCAAAACGTGCTCATTTTGCGATTTTGCCATTGATGTGGAAGAAAATCACGTTTGGAACAGCTTAAAACACATAAATTTTTAGTAAATGACAACATTAGTATGGGTAGCCAATATCCATCGTTACTTACCTTAAACAGACGCAAATTCAAAAACTAATATTAGATTCGTGATCAGCGCCCGAAATAACGCCCACTGACGAAGTTTGAACGAAATCGGTTACTTTGACCCAGGCATCTCACTTACACACCCTTGTCATAAGCAAGGGCTCACCAGTCAGATTTCCAGAAACAAGAGTGAAATTCGTAATCATCAGTCTAGGTGAGACTTCCAAGCAATTTCTGGAACGAAGGTAGTGGATGCTGAAAATTTTCTGACAGCTAGAGTCTGAATGGTGGCATAATATATCAGTAATTCGTCGGAGCATGGACCTTGGACGATTCTCCGACACCTGATATGTTGCGCAAGACGTCATGCTCACTCGTTTCGCCAAAACTTTGCTAATGAGGCTATTTGAGGCGCTGGTCACGAATCTAACACCGGTTTCGTGATTCGCAACTGGGATGGTATCTTACGGTGGGTTCGGTTGTGTATGGGCTGGTGGTCCCTTGCTATGGGTGAGCAAGTGAGGTGCCTGGGTCAAAGTAACCATTTTCGTTCAAACTTCGTCTGTGGGGGTTATTTGGGGCGCTGATCACGAATCTAACACTAGTTTCTGAATTTGTTTCTGTTTAAGGTAAGTAACGATGGATATTGGCGACCCATATTAATGTTGCCATTTACTGAAATTTGTGTGTTTTAAGCAGTTCCAAACGTGATTTTCTTCCACCTCAATGGCAAAATCGCAGAATGAGCACGTTTTGGTATCAATGCGATTGACGCATAACAAAAATACAGCAACAGGATCAAAACCCATGGCCCTCTGACCTGCAATCCACTGCACTACCACTGAGCCATCGAGGCACACTGAGGCGTGCTCTCACCCCAGAGACTAGGGGTCTGAGAGGCCGCTTCCAATGTGTCTCGAGGACGGTTTTTTTTTGCGATTTTCGGACCACCCATTGGCGCTCAGCAAAAATAAACTATATTGCTGTGATGCCCGCTCGATGCCCTACAAAACCGTGTAGGTCTCGTTCGGAATCTTTGGGGCACGCTCACTGACCTCCCTAGTCAGTCTGATGCCACACAAGAGCACGATGGATCGGGAATGCGCTTATCTTAGAGTTGAGTAATTAAGCCAAATAATGCATGACATGAATACACTATTCATCAGCGGATAATGCGATAAACATGATACAAATATAAGCACAAATAACACACAAGTACAAACAAAAAAGAAGAATAACGGGGCGGGATTCCTCGAGTCGTAGTTACCGTATCATGGACTGTTGCTCCGAGAAAAGCTTCTATGTTGTTTTTGTCTCGGCGTTGGAATGCGGCGTATATGCGGCGGCGTAATACAGTAGCCTGAGAAATCGCGGTGTTACCGTGATAATTTCTATTAAAGTTTCTCTAAGTACCTGCTCCCCATAACTCGACACTGGCATTGCAACAGCCACCATTGGTCGACCTGTTGTACTGCATAATCGCAAATCGTTTGCAAGCAAAAGAAGGAGTAAAATTCTCATTCAGGAAAAAGTGCGAAACATTCTATTGGGGCGGATGCAAGTCATCATCGCAGAACTTCTTCAGCTCCCTCGGCCAATGCGAACAGCTGTGCGAATCGCCTCCGCGGGAACTTACTCGTAAGTTCCGATTCTACTGAGCAGGGATCAAGCGCCACTCTACAGAAAGCAGCTGCGCTCTCGGGCGTCGATGCACTGTTTTTTGACGTAGCATCACATTTCGCTTCTATTTCCGCTGGATTCTCCTTTGTTAAGGAGATTGCTTGTCATACTCTTTTGGCGCAGAGGTACTTCCTTGTCGTGGGAGTGTGTGGACGCTTCTTAATGCAAAAACGAATGCAAATAATTTCTCGTGATGGACAGATTGAAGAGATTCTGAAAAACTTGGAAATAAGGAGGTCGAAGTTGGTCAATTTTTAAGGGCGCGCAGCCACATTCGCGAGCCATTCAGAATCATAGAGGCATGGCGAATGCGTATTTGGCCTGACAATGACAAAGGTAGACCAGCCTCTATACCAAGTCAGTGTCTTCACCTTACCAGGCAAGTCTGGCATCAATTCACCCGACGTCGTAGGAATGAAAGGCTCGATCCCGGGCAAGGATCGATCGCTCGACAGTGTCAGCAGCACTTCATAACCCTGTATCCCCTTTTCTAGAAAGACGTTGAAAGAAATTTTTTCGTGAAAGTTCCAAAGGCATATTGGAGACCACACTATATAAAGGCGATCAAGGAAGCAAAGGAAGTAGAGAATAGGCGCAGCCAAAATTGCGAAGAGGAGAGAATGGAGCGTTGCGAAGTGAAGGAAGCAGATCCTGAAAATTTGAAAGTTACTACAAAGCGCTCTCCACTACCATCAACAACACCTGGACGGCAGTGCCGCCTTCCACTTCTACTAAAGATGGTTTCATCACTTCTCCGCTTCAAGAAATGAAGTCTAGCCCCGTCTAGGTAGAAAATCCTACCAAGTTTCCTTGTTTTCGTTGTCATTCATTAACTCAATTGACTGACGCACGATTCAGAGGCCTGCTTAGAGCCATTCGACGATGGCTATCGTAAATCATGTTCACCCGATGGCCGTTTCAAGCAGTACTACTACTTCGACCTTGGCACGAGCACTTGCAGAATGTTCTGGTGAGTTGAATTTCTTGCACTTGTGCCTCTGAATAGAAAAACTGCCATAGGTTCGGCAACTGCCGTGGAACTGGTCAAAATATATTTCCATCGTTGGAGTCGTGTCAATGGATTTGCGATCGCCATCGCGAAGAAAGGATACCTGGTGCGTTTTTTTTCGAACATCAACAAATAATGACAGAACTAACTGTCAATCCGGAGATATCGCTCGGTTCATTTTCACCGCAAAGCTCGGTTCAAACCGCGAATTCGGTTAATTTTCAGCATCCTGTAGCGACGCTTTCGACGACAAGTACAAGGAGTCGTGCAGAGGTGGCCAATGGAAGGAAAAAGTGTATTTTGATGTAAGCCTGTGTGTCACATTTTCACCCATAGGGAGCGTTAGTGGTAGAAGTGTTAACATGTTTCCTCTTCATGTCACTGTTCGAGCGACATGAAACACTACGCAACTGGTAGATACAGGGCTAATGCTGAAGTTTTTGAAACGCTGAGAAAACTGTACTCAACGATAGAACGAGAGAAATAACAGTGGGAAGTTACAAAGTCACTCCGCCGATGTTGAGAACTGCACTTCTCACGTTTCATTCTAAACATCTTATTTCAGCACGGAACGGGAAAATGCACGCAGTTCTGGTGGGATGGGTGCACGTCGACCTCGCAAAACATTTTCAGCAACATGAAGACTTGTGAAGCTCATTGTGAGAATCCAGGTGAATGGTCATAGACTATATATTTATTTATTTATTCATTTATTTATATTTATATTCATGTATAATTCAACTATAAATGACTTCCATATGCATAACTTACATATACATATATGTTATTATATACAATATATATGTAAGTTATTTAAAAATGAGTTGTATATAATTCAATTATAACTTGCCTTCCATCCCTCCGGGATAGGGTATCGAAGGTAACAACACTGACTTGGTGTAGCGGTTAGCCCCAGTAAGTCACTGTATCACCTGTATCACGTGTCATCCCGTTGATCATCGAATTGCTCGAGCGGGCGCCAGTAACGTCTCCATTCGTCCCTTTCGCGTGCCATGGTAGACCAGTGGGTCCTGCTGGCTCGAGGAACACGAAGAGCATCGAATCGATCGTTCAGGGATTTGACGAAGAAGTGCAGCGACCAGCGCAAAAGTGGGCGACTGGTGCTCTTCTGACGTCCCGTGGAATGGAGTCAGTAACTGCTCTCGTCCAGCGGTTCTGGTGGAATCGCATTACGTGTCCGTCTCACCTGATCTTCGATAACTCAACCCATGCGACTGCGGCTCTGATCTTCGACTGTCGACGTAGCTCGGAGCTCCGTATATCGTCCATCGTGTGGATGAAACGAGTCACTCCCAGCATCCTTCTCTCTATACATCGCTGTGCGACGCAATTCGCATGCTCATCCTGTTTGCGAAATATCCAGGATTCTGAATCGTACGTCAAGGAAAATGCAGAAAGAACTGTAGAGTCGAAGAGATGGGCGCGGAGCCGGATGGCCTTCGTCCTCCTCACTACTTCAGAGAGATCACTGGTCTCAGTATAGAGTTAAATTTCGATGTTCCCGAGAATTAGGTGACTCAAAAGAAAGAACCTGAACAGATACTACCCGGCCCAACCGGTGTTGTTCGGCGTGGTACGGCACAGTGCTCCAGGAAAAGTTTATTCTAAACACGAACACAACGAAATCAATACGATGTCTATGTCACGATAAAAAATATTAAAAGTCACAATAGGTTAAAAGTCACAATAGGCAAGGCTAAGCGATGAGGATGATGCGATGGCGACGGCCCCGGCAATGGGCCACGGAACTGTCTAGAACGACGGCCGTCCTAAAAAAACAACTCGAAGACAATGCCCCGACCCCCTGCAACGGCCCTCCCCCATTTTCGGGCGCGCGCGGTAACTTTCGATGTGGGTGGTCATCGCGGCCTGCCGCACACAGGTCAACTACAGCTACGCAACATGCCTCCCCCACGCTCAGACCGTTCCACTCGGTCTAACCCTAAAACCAAACACTAGCGGTCATTATTATTAACACAATAAACAATTACTATCACCAGCAACACTAGCGGTCATTACTATTAACACAATAAACAATTACTATCACCAGCCTCCACAACCGAATCTGAATTTCCCTCTTTCCTCACCAGCTACCCCGCCTTACACCGTGCCGTCGCCATCCAGAGTGTCGCGTGTTTCGGAAATCTTTTCTCACCTCCCCAGCATGAGGACAACGACCACCTTCTCGACGGCATTTGTCGGGTAGCGCTTCCAACCGCACATGCGGCGAGAGCTGTCTCCTCAGCGCACGGTAGAAAATGCGGGCCTGCCATTCTTGGATCGTCTTCGCACCATCACCAATGACGCCGGTCTCATACCATGGAGCATGGATATCCACGTCGTCGGGGCGAGCCGGCATACTATCTATAATCTTCATCTTGTGTTGTGGCAGGACATGAGCCTCCATGCATTCCCTTGTCCTCCTGGTTACAGCGAACCATGCGTTGTCATCGCCGGTCCTGGGGCCCGCCACAAGGCAGATCTTGCGACCCCCTGCGAGCCACACGCTCACTGCCTCTACGAGTGCGGTCCATGAGCCGGCGCCCGCTTCTTCAGGAGGTAAAACGACGATGACACAGTCCGCCTGGTTGACAAACAGCGCGGCCTTTCCCATATGTATATCTCTAAAGCTTCGGTAGAAGAACATTTCCGTCGACTCAAAGCCTCTGATCCGTTTTAACGCACGAAGGACCGCGGGAATCACTATGATCATGCGGCACTGACTGCCACCAAGTTCTGTGTCTCTTGCTTGCAGCTCCTCCATCCTTCCATCTTCCCGGCGTTTGTATGAATCCTGCATTCCGTCACTCTGTAGTGTGTCGCTGAAATAGCAGCCTTCAGTCCAATTTTCTCTAACCATTGCAGCTCTGACTTCTTGCACACATCTTCTCCCCCTTCGCTTCCTCCTCGAAATTACCTTCACTGGGTCGTTACTAAGTTCCTCTGGGCACACCCTCAATAAGTCCATTTGTATTCACAAGGGTTCTTCCTCCTTTCCAATCCGAGTTATTAGCGCAGAGTTTTCACTAGTTTCCAATACCCGGAAAGGACCGTCCCAGTCCACCGCTAATTTCGGGTGTTTACTCCGCGCACACTCCCTGGGCAGTTTCATAAACACTCGCGCTCCCACCCTTGGCAGTCTACGCTGGTCCACGCCGTGCTTGTTATCAAAACATCTTTTCATATCCTCCCGGTATTTTTCCGCATGTCTCTGGACCTCCTCGCTAATCAACCGGAATCCTCGGAGCAACTCCGTCTTATAATCGTCTAGATCAACGGGATACGCTGCCACGATTCCCTCCGGAATCACTCTCGATGGGATATAGGGGTCAAATCCGTGCACTAGGAAGAAAGGGCTCTCGCCTGTTCCTTCATGTGGCGTAACATTATAGGCATACACTGCGTTAGGCAGCCAACTATCCCAATAGTCTGGAAAGTCTGTTTTTTTCTTCAAGATTCTCTGGAGAGTACCAATAGCTCTTTCACATAGTCCATTAGCACGAGAGTCATACCCCCTTGTGGTCGTGGTCTCGATTCCCGCTACCTTCGCCAATTCCTCCATTGTCTTATTGAGAAACTCCGTCCCTTGATCCGAATGGAGTCGCCTGGGCCACCTCCCATTCTCGCAGATCCACCTCTGGTATATGACGGTAGCTACTTCTGCGGCGCTTTTATTTGGGATCGCATACGCCCCTAGCCACTTCGTAAAGTGATCTACCAGAACCACCACGTACTTCATCCCCGATGCACTCATCCCCATCTCCAAAAGGTCGACGCACACTAGTTCGAACGGTTTGGTGGCCATCATGGGTCTCAGACCAGGGCGCAGCGCTTGGCGGGGGTTCGTCAAGAAACACTCTCGACACTCCCTAACCCATTTGGCGATGTCCTGGTCCATGCCCTCCCAGAACACTCGCTTACGCAACAGACGTGTAATCTTCCTCGCAGCGAAATGCCCGGCCAAATTCCCTCGATGGGCCTCGTCGAAAACCTGTCTCCTCCTTGACTTGGGGACCACCGCTACTGTTTCGCCGTCTTCCTTAATCACCTTAAGTATTCCGTCTTCCAGAACGAAATCAGCAACCTTCAATCGGCGACTCATCCTGGGTAGCCGCACTTCTCGGTCCACGTCGCCTTGACGCACCCATTGCACAATGTTGCTATACTCCCTATCCACCGCTAGCTCCGCCAGCCACTCCGTCTCTGTACCCACTGAAACAGCACACACCACTCGGTCACTCTCTTCATCCTTTGCCACCTCCTCCTCAACCCCACAGGGAATTCCTCGCGATAGCGCGTCAGCCACAGGATTCGCCTTCCCTTTTACGTACTCTATCTTCACTCGATACTGCTGTATCTCCAGCGCCCACCGTAGCACCCGCGCCGATATGTTTGTCCTCTTAAAAAGTGCCGTCAGAGGGAGATGATCCGTTCTTATGATCACTTCCATACCATACACGAAAAAGTGAAACTTTCTGAATCTCAGAGTGCAGAGACACAATCTCAGAGTGCCGTCCTTCTTCCTTACCAGCACGACTGGAGACGCCCAAGGGGAATGGGACCGCTCTATTATACCTCGCTCAAGCAGACCCTTAAGAATAGCTTTCAACTCCGTCCTAGCACCAATCGGCACGGGTCTTGTCCTCTGTCTAATCGGCGCTGTCCCACCCGTATCAATCTCGTGCGTTACTAGGTTAGTTTGCGTGAGCTCCCAGTCGTTCATGGCGAACACATTGTGACTTTCCTCCAATACTCGCCACAGCTCCTCAGGCATTACCTTATCTTCCCGATTTTCCGTCAGTATCCCCTTTAGAGCAGCCAGCCTATCCTCATTTTCACCGTTCGGTGGTAACCCCAGCAAGTCGGGTGGCACCTTGCCCCGTGTAACTTCATTCCAATCTTCCTTTTCCTCCTCCCATCTTCCGACCGCCTCGCCTACTCGGAAAACTGCGGGTTCCGGACCTCTATTTACCACGGGTATCTCGACAATTCCGTCGATTCCCACCCTACATACTCCAGAATGTATCAGCTCATGGCATGATGTTAGGAAACAATCCGCCCTCTCCTCACTGCCGCGCAACCTCACCCAGCTCGTTGCCCCAGGCGCGACGTACATCCGCTGTGCCACATACGCGACCCCGGGCTGGTATTCCCTCAGTTGACCTTGTCGCGCACCAACTCCCTGTCCTATCCCTCGTTTTCCCCTCTTCCAATCACCGGAGCTTTGCCTACATAGCTCATATCCTAGCGCTGGCAGCACATTGGTACCCAGTATGATAATGTCGTTCATATCCTTGGTAACGTACATATTCGCTACTACCTCTCGCGGTGGGTTGGTGCCTTCTTTAAGTTTAACCTCAACGACGGCAACAAAACTCATAACCCCGCCTGACGCGTCGCACACCCGCACCGAATGGTCCATTCGATGTTCTGTGACCTCCCGGTCGATGTCTAACCCATCGTTCTTAGCCGCCAGCAATACTGCAGCAGGTAAAAGAGACACCTCCGATCCTGTGTCCAAAAGGCCCGTCCACTTCCTGCCAAATGCCTCTACGGTTGTGGTATGCTTCCGCCCCACCAGCGGACACGTTACCCCCTCTGAATCATCCACTTCTATTTTATTACATGCTAATTGTGCCAATCGTGCGGACAGGGAAGTAGCTGGCTGCCGCTCAGTGCTACTCAATTTCTGTCCCCTTGCCGTGCAGTCCTTCGCGAGATGCCCAGGCTCGTGGCAAATGTAGCACAGCTGCGGTCGCTTCCGCGTTCCAAACCTCCCCGTTCCTTCGTTCGTATCCTTTGGGGTACCTGCTTGAACCTCCGGAACCCCGGACTTGGATCGGCCCCGCTCAGCATTGTTTCCCCCTCCGGTCCGGGTCGACACCCCTGTGTTGCGCAGCGTCCAGTTACGCCGCTCGATCCTTAGTGCAGTCTGCTTCAGTTTATCGTACGCGTGCTCCTCATATTCTAATGCTTCCAACAAATGATATGAGTCGCTCCAATGGGCAAGCTGATCGTACAACAGCTGGGCTCTCTCCGTGTCTAGAGCTGCTTCATCCAAATGCGGATGTGCCTGGCGCGTCAGCCGCTCCAACTCTAGACAGAAATCTGCCACAGACTGCCCCTCCTTTTTACGTAGCCTTCGCAGTTCCCCTAAGGCTAGAATCTTATGGCTCCTTAGCTCGGCTCTACATTCCCTACGCAGAGCGTCAGCCTGCGTCTCAAAACAGCCTTCGCGCACTGCCAGCGGCAACGCCTCGTATTGGGTTTTTTCTTTGCCTGTGAGTTTCGCTCTGAACAACGCGCACAGTTCCCTGTCCGACCATGCGCTTCTCGGGTATTTCAAGGCGAAACTCTCTAGGAAAGCGCCGAAACTATAGCCTGGGTCCTCCCCACTAAAGGGTCGCACCTCCGGAAGGGCCAAGTACTTGAGGTAATGAGCCATCTGACTATCCCTTTCTAGCCCGCTCACGCTTGCCTCTCTCGCACTCATTCCAGTATTCCTCGCAGACATCGACTCACCTGTGCTGATCCCGTCCTTCCTTTGTCTGCTGCTTCCCTCCAGTTCCATTGTCGTCTGTCGCTGGGCTGCGGTACTGATACCGTTCTGCAACAGATCTGCTTCGTACACAACTTTCTTCTCCGGCCGTAGCACATTTAGCACATCAATGCTTCGGTGCTTACCCGACGCCTCAGGCGCCTCGCTGTCCAATTTTCGACGCATTTGCTGCAGTTCGCGTTCTTGTGCCGCGAAACGACTCTTCAATTCCCGAAGCTCCGACAACTCTTCGAGCTGGGCCCGCAGCGTTTCCTGCAAAGACTCATTTTCTCTGAAGACGCCTTCACACCTTCGCAGAAACTCGCGCTCACCCATTCCCCGCTCACCACTCAACCTCCTTAGCTCCTCCCTAATCTCTAACAACTCTGCTAGCTGCTCCACACCTTCTGCTCTACTGTCGCACTCCAAACTCTAACACTACCTGCACCCACTTTCCTATCACGGTGCTTTCCTTACACTTCATCCGTAGAAGCGCCAGCTCCTCTATCGCAGCCTCTGTAGCCTCCCGGCCTACCTGCTCTATCCCCTCTCGGCCCGGATGCCCACAACGCATGTACTTGGCCACTTCGGCCATCACTAGCACTTCCACATTCCTTATGGCTTTTCCCACCCGCATACATACCTGCAGGCTTTCAGCTTGATCCTCTCGCCCGCATAGACGCTGAAATTCCTCTTCGAGCTCCATCGCCATCGTCTCGTCATCGGCCGCCATGTTAGTTCGCGTCCTGCGCGTTTCTGCAACAACTCCAGATTCAGGACAATCCTGTACAACATTCTCAACCTGTCCATTCACGACAACTTCTTCCATAGTGCTGCGGTTCACCGAATGCCTGCCTCTGCCGCACGCGCAGTCCACAGTCACTTATAGGGCTACTCCACTCCGCCCTTCACTATGAACACACAGTTCTCACGACCGCTCCGCAGGCGGCACTCGACAATCGGTGTACAGAAACACCCCACGAATAAACGCTTCCCCGAGCTGTACCTACTACCACGCTGTTCCACTTGGGTCACCGGCTTGGCCCCCAAGTTAAATTTCGATGTTCCCGAGAATTAGGTGACCCAAAAGAAAGAACCTGAACAGATACTACCCGGCCCAACCGGTGTTGTTCGGCGTGGTACGGCACAGTGCTCCAGGAAAAGTTTATTCTAAACACGAACACAACGAAATCAATACGATGTCTATGTCACGATAAAAAATATTAAAAGTCACAATAGGTTAAAAGTCACAATAGGCAAGGCTAAGCGATGAGGATGATGCGATGGCGACGGCCCCGGCAATGGGCCACGGAACTGTCTAGAACGACGGCCGTCCTAAAAAAACAACTCGAAGACAATGCCCCGACCCCCTGCAACGGCCCTCCCCCATTTTCGGGCGCGCGCGGTAACTTTCGATGTGGGTGGTCATCGCGGCCTGCCGCACACAGGTCAACTACAGCTACGCAACAATAGACCAAATACGCAATCACCATGCCTCTATTCTGAATTGAACCCTGATGCGGCGGTACGTCCATAGGGGACTGACCAACGCCGATACTTTTACCTTTCCGATTTTATATGTCGAAATTGTGAATAACAGAGGCTGTGATTTGCCTGTGATCGTTGTGAGCCACTCAGACCACCAAAGTGCTTATAGCTTGCAATACTTGGACGAAGGTGCAAAGAAATTCCTGGAGAGTAAATTGTGTATCTCGAAAACAGACCATTTTCTTTCAGTAATATCAATCTTTTCAGTTTGATAGACCCGAGTCAACTGAAAATCACTGCTAGAACTAATCTATTTTAGGATATGAAATCGCTGAAAAATTACCTGATCCGGAAACCAAGTTCCGCTGTTTGCAGTCGCTCAACGCTGGTACATGCCAAGAAACGTATGTTCATACGGCCATTTGCAGTCTCTAAATTTTCTAGTTTCTGTCTAGTTTTCAGAGGAACAGTGCTTCTGAAGTGAGTCTTGCATACGAAAGACTTTACAGCGAATTCTTTGATAACTGCTAAATATTAGCTGCTAAGGCGCTTTCATATTCCTTTTTTATTTATTACGCTTTTATTACGTTTAATTGCTATATCATAAAGTAGTTGAAAATTTGGTGAAATTATTACTGTTTCAATCTAAACGCGGTCGTCTTCACTGGATTACAGAGCAAAAGGTAAATAGCTTACACAACACATTATATAACTGGTAATTCATCCACTCGAAAAAGCTTAACGTCATATCTCATGCCAACAGTTGGCGTGGGATTTTCAGAGATAGGGTAAGCGTTCACGTTAGGAACAAAACAAGTTTCATATCAGTTATTTTAGGCAGTATTATAGCAGGAGGAAAATAGGAAACTCGGAAAAATCTACCTTCTCTTCAGGTACCCGTTCTTCTACTTCGACCGGAACAGTAAAGGCTGTCGTCCTTTCTCCTACTCAGGGTGCGGTGGTAACGACAACCGTTTCCTAACATTAAGCCAGTGCCAAGGGTTATGTGAGCCGTTCATGCATCTTACAGGTAGAACTTTAAAACTGCAAACTGTAAACTTCGGCTTTGTTTATTAGTACGTTTTATGTTTCTCTATCAGAGAAAACTTCATAGACTTCGTGTCAGTGAGAGCGTTTAGACACTGAGATGGACTGCTATGAGCCACTCGACCAAGGATCAATCGAAAATGGAAAGGGATGTGCAGAAAATGCCGGCTTTCGATTTTACTTTGATAGAGATCACGGTAATTGCATCAGTCTTCTCTTTAAGGGTCCAGGTGTGATGTAAGAGACAGGAACTTCATCTCCATGACTTTTTCCGTTCTTCAAGCCCACCACAATGGCAACAAACCTGAATTCAGGCAAATGCTCACGATTCTGGTACCTCGGCTGCGGTGGGAATGCGAACAATTTTTATAGCTACGAGGTTTGCCAGAGGTCCTGCCGATCGCAGATGCGCCTCCTCCAGCGACGACCGCGGGCCAACAGCAATGGTATGACTTTGGTCTAGGCGCATACCCTCAACCCAATGCACGGGGCCACTCCGGGCTGTGTGCGGTGACCTTTCCGATGGATCTCAATAGGAGCCCTCTGACTGTCAATTGCCACTGGAACGAAGGTGGAATCGTAGGAAAACAACCCCCTTTCCCCCCATGTCCCTAGCACTTTCTCCCTCGAGAACGTTGCAAGGCTCCTTGATCATAATCATATTATGTATTTCAACATATTTTTCAGCTTCCCAAGCAACCCATTGACGATTCTAAGGGAATGTTACCCATCCAAAGAGATCCGAAATTGTGAAGCAAGATAATATTACCACTCTTTTCATGCTATTCGTTATGCATACTCTACTATCCTTTTTTTATTATTGAAATCTCGATCAAAACGCCAACTTCTTCTCCTTAGCAGTTTATTCCCTTGCCTTGTCAAGAAACGCCATCTATTTCTACAACGAAGATGGATATCGCGGTTGGTGTGCACCAATGATCAGCACTGAGCCTCTTCCTCTTCATCCTGACGCTTGATGGCCTGGTCAGTCACCTGGTGGAAGATCCATTCAATACCATCCTCCGTGCAGACGACTTAGCTCTGATAGCGGATAACAGAGAAGAGCTACAGGGTAGGGCTGAAGAGTGGCGAAAGGCTTTGACCAAAAATGGGCTCCGGCTGAACATAAGGAAAACCGAATTTCTCAGCTCGGAGGGAGGCTCAGAACCAATGGTCGAATAAAGCCATAGAGAGAGCGGACCACTTCCGCTACCTCGGGACTGGACTGTAAAAGGATGGTACTCTAGATCATGCAGTGAAGGGATGGATAAATGCAGCCTGAGTAAAGTGGGCAGAACCTGCAGGAATTCTCTGTGACAGAAGATGGTAGTGGTGCTCAGAAGAAAAGTATACAGTTGTAAGATTTACGGAGCTATTCAGCAGTGAGTGTTGGCCCGTAACGAAGGCCCACGAGAAACAAGTACATTCTGCAGAAATGAGGATGCTCAGGTGGTCATGCGGATGGACAAGATTGGATAGGGTACGAACAAAGGCGTGAGAGCGGTTGTGAGAACTGCTCCAGTATGCCTGAAGATTCGAGAGCAAAGGCATATTGCAATGGGAGATGGTATGTTCATATTGTGAAAAGACTTGATGACCATCCAATAGGAAAAGTACATCTACCAAACGGTCGGTTTCCAGGGCGACGCGGGGAACGGCTGGGTATGGGACAAGTCGGGTCTTTCGCAAAACTGGTTTTGCATTCGGCTTCAGTACTGTTGCCTTGATTTTGTGCAGCGTTTTAGCTTCAAAGTGAAGACCGCTGGGAACTGTTTCCGACGATGGTTGGCGAGCATGAGGCAGTGTCATCGAAGTGTCAGTTACCTAGTCCTTGGTGTACATCCACAACAAATTGCATTTGAAGTGTCCATGGACACCGATAGCTCCTCTATTGACCGCTTTCAGCGACACAAGTGGCGGTAACATTGATAGCTCCTGTGTTGGCGGCTTTCAGCAAGACAAATAGCTTGGATAAATAGTTGTGGAGATCCAATTTTTATAATATCTTGATGGCTGAGCAGTGTCACAACGGCTCCAATGACGAATCGCATTCGAAAAGTAATCCCGTTTATTTGTGCGTTGCGATAGATGCGAGTTCCATGGATGGGAAGTGTTTTCTGTCGCTGCATGCCCTGAACGTCGAGGATGAGCGTAGAAGATCAGCATCCATCGTAGCGGAATAAATTCTTCACTATTCTGATCGCCAGAATGTTATATCTATAGGTAGAAGTGTCGAATAGAAATACTTTATTAACCGATTACCGAAGAGTACAGATGGTATTGCAATCGCTACACACAATACTAAATGCACCACACATGAAGTTTATGTAGGTTTCCTAGTTTATCAATGGCAAAAGATCATATCCAACGAATATCATATCAGAACGATATCACAGAACCGTGGCCCACAACAGATAGACTCCGAGATTGCTGCGCCTACCCTTGTAGAAGTGTTCGACCCCTTTTTCAATCTCTTTGGCTTTCTCTGCTCTCCATCGCGTTTCATGCAGACACACAGACACATGATCTGGATGTTCTTTCTCTTCATCGGATCAGCGCGCTCTCCGGTATTTCCACTAAGCGTTCGACCTTTGAACGTTCCTACTCGAGCTAAGAACAGACTTCGTTACCAAAGTAGGTTAACCACCGCCAGTATTATCTCGCAGCGTTGTGTTATCGATCGCTGAGCTTGTGCGACCAAGTAACTTGGATCTATCTAATCTTCGTAGAAACAGTATATGTCGTTGCTCGAACAACTCCGCTTATGTCGCGTCATCTTCAAAAGTGGAAATTTTTAAACGGATGTTTCTCGTATAATTGATCATTTTCAGTCCGAAAAAAATAGCGTGATTCTAAAACCTCCTATAGCAATGTCTTTTCATTTGTTACGCTTGGATAAACAACATACCTCTTCCGTTTTGCGCCGATCCTTAACTCTGGTGTTTTGTGGGTTGGGAATGCACTCGAAGGACGCGACGAATCCACCTTGCCATGAATAAACGTGTTCATATTCGCTACACCACGTCTCTAGTTACCACCTGGGTGTCTATTTTCTTTCTTGATGTTACTATTTTATATTGTTATAGCTGTAACCCAAAGACGAAGACGATGTGAAACGTTTATTCATCGCAGAGGGTATTTATAACATCTACTATCACTATCACTCACTATCAGTATCTTCCTACCATTTCCTCTACTACCCCCCCCCCAACGTTCCCCCTAGTGACTGTTACAGGATCACTCGTCCGAACGTAGGGGCTCCTCTGCCACGATTTCTTCTTATTTTCTTTACTCTTCATCCAATACACGCCTTTTTTACTAACATTTATTAACTCATACGTCATCACTAGTTCGTCCGTTTGCCGGGCTCACACTCCGGCCACCATTATCGCCCAGGTTCCTTCGCGACCAGCTTCTCGTACGAGGTCACCCGGAACGTGATGGACTCTTCGATTGTGTTCTTCTTCTTCTGCCGCGAGATCGGCCCCTCCGGTATCGGCCGGCGTCCCGCACGATGGTGTACCTTGGAGGGGGTCCTCACCCATCCTCCTCCTGCGCCGCCCACCCCATCCACCAGACCAGCACGACATCACTGGTACCGGCGCATACGCGGCCGATGGCCCATTACCGGCTGATGACACGTAGCAAGGCATGGGTGGGGGCGCCGTTGGGTGCCGCGGTGCCTGCAGTACGATCACCGGTGGGATAGGTAGTCCTAACCAGTTCGTCGGTAGTGTCGCTGCTGTCCACGGCCACGTGAACTGACCACCTCTCTCTATTCCTACCATTTCCTTTACTACTCCCAACCATTAGCAAAAGGCTACTTCGTATTTTAAAAAAATGGATCTTATGTACAATTCACGCGAAGGAACATTTTTAGAGGCCGCTTTTCAGGATTCGTAGAAAAGATTCTCCTCGTTTCTCTTCCAGAACGCTTCGAAGAAGTGGTTGTCCCACAGTTTTCCCTGTATCAATTCTTGGTCTTTATCTTCTGCTTTATCTGGCTAAAAAGACATTTCACACGCTGAGTGTACACCCCACTGTCGAAGCTGATGAAGTTCCCATTGTGGTTCACAGCCTCATGGACGTGACCCAAGTTGTTCAGATTGTCACGGCCTTCTCAGAAGTCGGTTCGGATTAACCCCCATCGGAGCCACATACTTCTGAACGACGGATCCGATTGTCGCCATATCACGCTTATTGGAGAAAGTGCTCCACTGAACAACAGTTTTTACGTCCATTTCACAAGAACATGCGATGTCCTCGACGGTTCCCATGTGATTGATATAGATGTATGAAGGCAATAAGGCTTTCCTGGGATCAGTGTGACATCTCTCAAAAAAGTGTCCTAGAGAACTTCTGTGTTCCTGTTCGAGCCGGGGACACGGCAGTGAACCTCGTCACAAATCTACTTTCTACTCTACCCGTCATTGACCACCTAAAAAAATCAAAGAGCTCCAGCTTCCTATGCTGTTGTTGACTCTGAGCAGTGGGACTGTTGCTGCCATCATAAATGGAAGAAAGTAACTTACAATTATTCGGATACCTCATACGCAACGTCTCTAAGTTTCCTGCGATTTGGTCAAGTGCTGTTCTTCCAGAGTAATCGAGTTCTCATATCGAGACGAGGCCAAACCGATATAAGGTTGAACTCGCGCAGTTCCAGTAGTTTCGCTTGTGCGTCCATTTCTAAATCCTACTATAAATTTTTTCGGTGTAAGTCACTATCTACGACGACACTTGCTCACCTGTTAAGACGTGATAATGAACCTTTCATTCCTAGCAAAGAATGCTCTACAATCGATTTTTTGAAACGGCATTCGGCAAATGGTGCTTGAAACAACGGAGCATGAAAAGGAACACAACGCAAAAATAGCACAAAAACCGAAAGCTGATGCTTCAATATCGTCCACCGATCACTGGAAAGAGGTTAAATCACAGGACAGGAGTAAGCAATCAAGCAATATTATTAGAAATCATCTTAACTAGTTTCAAACGAAAGGAACGCCACCGCAAAACCTAAAAACAAACAATTTTAGAACACTGGAAACAGGTTCTTGTTAACTTTAGGGCGATCTGCGAGCGAAACACAGCGCAGTTATAGAAAAACCCGATAAGGCATTTCTTCGCTCGCATGGGGCGAGTCCCCACTCTTCTGCGTCTGGACCTCCACCGTCGCCCGCGTCTCCTCCCTGCGGGGAGCTCCGTCAGGGTGGGCGGTACGGTGGAGGTAACGGGCGGGTCCTTCTCCATGGCCGGGATTGGCCTCTTCTTCCGTCACGTAGCTAGGGTCTCACGACTCTCAATTCTCTCTCGGGCACCACGATAAACGTGGGCGATGTGGTCATCGGAGGGGAGGGAGGACCCCACTACCATCAACATGGTTCCCCACCCTCCCATCTTCGTCGTCGTGGCAGGAGCGGCCGTTACTGCCGGCGCCGGACTCCTTGCCGGCATTGCCGGAACCTCCTTCATCGTTGAGGGACCATCTGTCCAGCGACTGCGAACATTTGCAACTGGAGTAACCTCACTCTGTCTCGGCCTTATATACGCCTCTGGCTGCTTCAGATCACTGTTTGCCGCGATTGGCTATTTGCCGCGATTGGCACCGGTTTATCCTTCATTCGTTTGCCATACCTCTGCTCTCTCACAAATTCTTCCATCCGTGCGGTAGGTTTCCTTTTACGGCTGGAAATCCTCCGTTCCGCCGTCTCTCCCGGGTCTCTACTCACCATACCGCTCCTTATCTTCTTCCGTACCGGAGAAGGTTCTTCCTAAAACGTTACCCGCTTTTTTAGTTGCTCCGTATGCGCCATTCGGCTGCTTATCCCTATGTGCACGCGATATGTATCCGATCCTACCAGCTCCGTCACTATTCCTGGTACCCATTTATCTTGATTCTGCTGATAATTGCGGACACACACCTCTTGTCCGAATCTAAACTTAGTGTCTATTCTTATAACCCAAAATTATTCAATCTCCTGATCGCCAGTTGAGACTACTCAGAGGACCAAAGGGTATGAATCGTTTATTCACACTCGCATCTCTTTTTATAGTTCCCTTGTTGTTGTTATTGTCCGCTTCCTCTTTATTCTGCCTTATCCCTACCTATCCTCGTCCACTTCTTGGCTCATCTGAAAACAACCCTTCATTTCTCCCCTCTGCCGACCTACTACCAGCCACTCCCTAACAATGGCGTCAATTAGCGATCCAAAGGGATCCGCTTTTGCGAGGTGCAATCAAAAACATTGATTACGCTGATGTAAACTAAACAACTACACACTCACCCGGTGCCGCCACACAAACTCCGTTATGTAGAATTGTAGCTGCGCTCTGTCTGTTCCTGGGCAACGCTTATTCCCCCATTTCAACGAGCCTCATAAGCTTTCTGTCGTTTGCGTATGCACTCCCGTGCATGGGTCGCTGAAATTCAAACGGTGGTTCACCGTAAAGTGCTGGAAGTTCGCTTTACTCAATTCCTCTAATTTATATCCTTTCCAGCGGTCGGTGTATATTGTTGACCCATCAGCTATACTCTCCTTGATGACGTTCATCAGTGTTTCTGCTTTTATATCCTCCACTAACTTGACGAAACAATCCTTGGTTTCGCGGCATATGCCGCCGACAACCCATTGTGGAGGTAATATTCTTCCTGCAGGATTCCTATGCTGTACAAGCTTTCATCTACCTCTACGGTTAGGCCTGGTCCTCTGATTTTGAGCGCACAGCTCCGCTCCCAATGCTGTGCTACGACGTCCCTTATCCGTCTGTTCTATCTGCGCTGTGTTCCTCGACATGCCTAATTGTTCTTCGCACCATTTATCGGTAGTCATTTCCAGGGACCAGCTGTAGGGAAATCAGATCGCTGATACGAATGAAACTCTCGAGTTGCAGAACCACGTCCATATGCGACTCTGGTTCTTACATACTCTTCTGTCACACCGCCAGTGAGCTCCGTCTTTCTTTTCTTCAATCACCAGCTTCATATCGTGGCCCTTCTTACAAGTTTTCTTCGTTGGGATCAGACCTTTTTTGTAAGAGGTACAGAGCTTCTTCCTCTGTGCTAGCAAGTGTAAACACAGTAAGCGGTGATGAAGAAGGCATCACTCTTGTGACAATGAGGATTGCAAGGAGACGATGGTGCTATCACGTAGAAAGTAGAAAGTGATAATTGTTCATTTTATTCCCTTTCCACCACGCATCATTTCCTAGATGGCTACGTCTACGTCGGTGAACACGTTTGAACAGGTCAGCGTTGATGTTCACCTGTTAGAACACGATAAGTATGGTCTTCAACAGTTGAGTATTAAGGAAATGCTCAACTGTTGAAGGCCATACTTATCGTGTTCTAACAGGTGAAAGAGTGCCGTCGTAGATAGTGGCTTGTACCATTTTTTCCTAGTGTTAAAAGATATCTAATAGTGTTTCGAAGCTACATACCTATAATTTCCTCTTCATCGTAGTGTGTACGTTTGTGTAAAGGCCCATTCAGAGACTGCGGTATAGCGACGATGATTAAAGATGGGGCAGGGACGTAGACTGCCACCGCAGCACCATTTACGGCGACGCCGTGAACGAACGTGTTTAACGAACACGATAGGACCCTTGTCATTCGTGAATGTGTTCAACGTCAACGAATGAGGAGGGTCTTGTCGCGAATGCGGCAAACGCCGCCGCTCCGCCTCCTTTCCCGCTGAAATTGGCGGCACCACTGCTGCAACCTCTGAATGGGTCTCAATGCTTGCGTAATAAACGCACAGTCGAATAAAGTGGAATACAACATGGATCCACCACGTCCTTCCGGTGCCCACGCTGCACCACTCAACCCACATAATATCCTTCATGGTAATGTGCTCCTCATGTCGTTTGCAAAGGCAAGTATCGCCCGCAGTTTTGTCGCTTCCTTCCGACTTTGATCAGAAGACTCGATTGAAATGATAAAGGTGATGGAAGGAGGCAATTTAATCACCTAGCACACTATTTTGATGATCTGAAAGAGTAGTAGAAAGTAGAAACGACTTCAAGAGATCATTTATGGTTGAGGTGCAGAGCATCCATTCTACCATGTTTAAAATCTAGTGATGCGCAGAATTTTAGCATTGGAAGGCAGCGCGGCAGACGATATCTTCCCAAATTTCTCTGCTCAAGTTTTTTTGTGTTCATTCTGATCTGTGGACAAATTTTATGAATCCATAACTTATTAATAATCAACTCGATGCGTTCCAGCGTGCTTCCGACCACCGGGGGATAAAGGAAACTGCCCGGGAAACTCCAACTACACCGTGCAGGTGAGCTGAAACATCGTTGGAAAACAAACGTAGAAGAGCTACGTTTTTTAGTTTCCGAGCTTCTGAAAACTGCAACAAAAACTTGAGAATGGGCTGTCACAACACAGGAATGTGGTAGAAATATGTAGGCGTATTAATAATCCGTTTTGCAAACAAGCACAGCAAATCCAATTCAAAGCGTTTACAACAGCATTGACTTTTTAGATTGTTCACTGCGGAGGTATTATATACAAGACTAAAGGCCTACGGTATTCTACGGCAACGGGCCCGTCGCAGCGGAGCAAAAATGCATGGCTCTTCTCTATACAGCTTTGCAGCTGGGTTTTTTGTATGCTGCTGTGTGCGCGGACTGATAGTTTACCGCAAGGGCAAAAAGGATGGTGCAGATCCTCCCAGGACAGTACTGTGGATTTCGCCTCTTTTTAGCGAGATGCGACGCCTGTCGCAGCTAGCTGCGACGGTCGCGCAGCACTGCTCCCAGTCGCCGCACACCCGCAGCATACAGAAAACTCATAAGCAGTGCTGTATAGAGGGGAGCCATGCATTTTTAGCTCCGCTCCGACGGGTCCGTTGCGGAGTATACCATAGGCCTAAATTAAATCACTATAACACTTCTTTTGGCATGTTGGCAATGCCCGATTTTTTTGCCAAAACGCCAGTTTCACAGTATGCCACTAAGCTTCAAATGTGGTGAAAGGGAGAAGCTCCAGCATAAACTACTACCATGATGAGGCCGCTCTAATTCGCCTTTTACCAGAGATGGACCTACTCGGCACAGCTCAGATGCGTGCAGTTCACCTATAGTGGATGTGGTGGAAGCGAGAACAGGTAACATTGCTGTTGTCCGCATTTTATTTATATTTATTTATTTACGCGAGTTTAAGACCCACGTCAGAGAAGAAAAACAAACAAAGAAAGACGAGGACAGTAAACCACAGCACAACAAAATCACACTAATAAGCAAGCAAAGCACGTTTGGCTAAACCCTTAAACTTCTGAATCGAAAAACAGGAGGTCGGAACGCCAATTTCCAACGCAGAAAAGAAAAAACACTTCACATCAATAGATCGACGCTTAGTGTATGCCAGGGGTGTGCGAAAATTTTTTTCAAAATAGAGGAAGGCGGAAGACGGAACGGAAATGGCCAAAAATGGGCGGAAACCGGAATGCGGAACACGGAAGCCGGAAATAGTGTAAAAATCACTAAATTATTGGAATTTAGCCAAAACTGGCCACAAAAGTCACAAAAATTTTCATTTCTGTTGCTTAAGGTATCCATAGAGGGCTCGTTTCGTTTCCACTCGAATGTGCCTATTATTTTGGTGAAGGTGCTCAACGTTTGGTGATAGCTTCGAAGTATACGGTGGAAATTCATCTTTATAAACTTCATTATAAGAGGAAGACATATACGTAGAGAAAGACAGACTTTTTTGGCATGACAGACAGAATGCCTTCAAAATAGAATTAGAACTCCAAAACAAACGTGTTATGGTGGAGAAACAGCAGTTTTTTCATAATTTTGGGGAGGCTTTTTCTCTTATCGCTAACAATGAAACCAGCAGAAGAAAACAATCTCTCGCACTCGGACGATGTGGCAGGTGCCGACAAATACCTCATTGCAAGTTTTCTTAGGAGGAGGGGGGAGTATACTACACTGCATTGCTTTCATTTTACCAGAATTCGAATGGATCGCATCGACTTCAGCACAATGACTTCAGAATCCATTTTGCTAGCTTGCAGAGTGGAGGTCTCCGATTTCTTCTTCCGTTTCCGTGTTCCGCCCGAAAACAACGAAACGGAACGGAAGGGGCAAAAACGGCCGGAAACCGGAATTCGGAACACGGAAACGGAAGGTCCGCACACCCCTGGTGTATGCTCATGAACAAAACCAGCCAAAAACAGGAGAAATCAGTATGATCGGCATGATTTGTGAACGATCGCAATGTCTTCATAAGCTCACTTCACACCGACAGTAACCTCTAACATCACTAAGCTTGGCTACAATTAGTGTTTTGTACGATTATCCCCATAAGAACATTCCTGTTTTCAATTCAATTCATCACGTCCATGAAAGGCAGTGACCTAGACAGCAGAGAACGAAAAATTCAATTTGAACAATTTGAACAAATATCCAGTTTGATTTTGAACACAGATACAGTGCGTTTCAAAAGTATGTATCCACTTCATGCTCGGCAGTTTCACGCTTCGCGTTCGTTTTTACGAACGGACGTTAGGCGCACTAGATTCCTCGTGGTGGAAAATATGTGGGTTGCTCTTTCCAGCAAAAAGAATCATCTCCTGCAAAAACAGAGCGTTTTTGAGTTTTTTTCGTTTGTTTCAAAATATGTATCCACTTTGCGACTCCACGTGCTTTTACTTTCCCCTTCAAACGATATGATTCGTTTTGGCGGAAAACTATTAACATAAATAATGCTCTTGTCCAACACTACAAAATAACCACAATGCCCATTCGTGGAACCATGTTGTCATTGGAGGAACAAGCTCAGATCCGAGCCCTCAAGGAAACCGGCTTGTCAATTCGTGACATTGCTCTCCAACTCGGCCGTTCGCATGGATTCGTGAACCGTTATCTTCAGAATTCTGACGCTTATCTACCAGCACCTTCAATCGGACGTCCACGACTGCTTTCGAGTCAGGATCATCGATAATTGATCGCGTGGTGTCGAATTCGACATGGAGTTTCAACAAAATCCGCTCCAGTACGGGTCCAGATGCATCGCGAACCACGACCTACCGCTCAATGCGGATGAGCGACCACATCTGCAGACGGACCATGCAAAAGACAGCTCGCCACATGGACTTCTATGAGCGTTCGAGTTGTGCGCGAAAGAAAATGGTGACACAGTAAGGCCTATGGTATACTCCGGCAACGGACCCGTCGCAGCGGAGCTAAAAATGCGTGGCTCGCCCCTATGCAGCACAGCAGCTGGGATTTTTGTATGCTGCTGTGTGTGGGGACTCGAATAGTTTACCGCAAGAGCAAAAAGGATGGTGCAGATCCTCTCAGGACAGTACTGTGGCTTTTGTCGCAGCGATCTGCGACGCCTGTCGCAGCTAGCTGCGACGGTCGCAGCGCACTGCGCTGCGACCAGCCGGCGCCAGCTGCGACAGGTCGTACAGCACTGCTTCGAGTCCTCGCACACAGCAGCATACAAAAATCCCAGATGCTGTGCTGCATAGAGGCGAGCCACGCATTTTTAGTTCCGCTGCGACGGGCCCGTTGCCGGAGTATACCATAGGCCTAAGATGAGGTTAGACATCCTCGTCACATTAACATCGCAAGATTTGGCGGAGCTTCAGCGCTAGGTGATTTTCTGTGATGAAAAGAAGTTCGACCTAGATAGTCCTGATGGCTTCGGGCACTACTGGAGAGACCTGCGACAATCTCCCATGGTGTTCTCTCGACGAAAATTTGGAGGCGGCTTGTCAATGATATGGGGCGGCTTTTACAGCAGAGGAAAGCTGAAGCTCAGCTTCCCATCTTGTCGATTGGACAGTCTGGAGTACCAACGTGTGCTGGAGTCCAGCCTTCTTCCCTTCTTGGGAAGCAGAAGGAAGCAGATACGTGTTCTGCAGAAAAATAACGCTGCGGTGCATGTGTCTAGATCGACTACTGATTGGCTTCAGCGCAACCGCATTCGGACAGTGTACTGGCCAGTTTGTTCTCCTAACTGTAACCATATGGAGAACATGTGGAGGATTGTTGTCCGGCAGGTCTACGCGGACAACAAGCAGTTCAGCAGCGTTGAAGAGCTGAAGAGGGCAGTGGTGACCGCTTGGGGCAACATCAGCGACGAGGTGACCCGAAGCTTTGTTGGTAGCATTGGTAATAGAGTGTTCGATGTCATAAGAGAAAATGATGTCCAATCGACTATTAAAAATTAGATAAAAATTGTGTTTTCTGCAGGTGGATACATATTTTGAAACAAACAAAAAAATTCAATAACGCTCTGTTTTTGCTGGAGATGATTCTTTTTGACACGACTATAATTGCAGGTCGACTCATATGAGACACCGTCAGCATAGGCGTAATTGGTGCGCGTATTGTCACTGGAGCGCACATTCCGCGCCCCACTCAACTAGCGCGATAATACTGCACGCTAAACGTATTCCATTGGCGACGAAATAGTGTGCACAGAGAGGAGTGACCGAGACCGCGTGGCTTCGCCACGCGGTCAGGCTAGGGGAGGAGTTCCGGGGTGGATGAGTCATCCTAAGCATTGCAAAACTGTTGACTGCGAAAGGATCCGAACCCTGAACTATCCTACGATAACAGCCATCACTGCCACTTACCCTTCTCTACCGCATGGGAAACTCTCTCGGATCCCTTATGACGGGCCGCTCCCAGTCCGTTGCCGGTCAGGCAGTTAATGGGGAGTGATTGCACCAATTGCGCCTAACATGACGCGCAGTGGCACCAATTGCGCCTAACATGACGCCAGTGCGCAATATGAGTCGACCTGTAATTATATTCCTTTCTTTTTGCTGGAAAGAGCAACCCAGATATTTTTGACCGCGAGGAATCTAATGCAACAAACGCCGGTTCGTAAGAACGATTGCGAAGCGTGAAACTGCCGAATATAAGGTGGATACATACTTTTGAAACGCATTGTATAAATACTACAAAGTGCGCTAATACTTGAGAAGAGAATTCTCCGGAGGATCCAAGAGTATCAGGAGAAGGTTCAATGTTGCTTTTTCGGATCAGGTAGAATGATCCGATCTCTAATGTGAACAAAAGGGTCCTGGTTCCCAGCACTGCTATTGAATACCATATTTTGAAGTGTTCTTCTGGTCTTTGAGGGAACGAGTTCAAAAATGCCATTGGGATTTTACAAAATTGGCCAGATAATAATTCATAATCAGCACCTTTGCTTCATGATGTGAACTCCCAGGAACTTACTACGAATTGTTGAAAATAGAACTTTTTATAATTCCGCGTATTGCAATCTACACTATTATGGCTTTTCTGAATGCACATAAAATGAGCGAAGTCTCTCAGTCCTTCCAAAGAGCTGACTCAGTAAGGCAAAACTTTGCAGATTCGCTACGCAGATGGAGTGCGAGGAGACCTGTAAAGGTCGTCGACCAAGCGCCAACGCAGGTTCGCCCCTGAATCTTTCTTTTTTGGCCGTTACATTGTGAAATAAATTGTATTGTATTCTGAGAAAAATGATAAAGAGGAAGCAATTTTCAGCAATTTGCTCCTATGATCCTGACTGGGGTAGCTGTAACCAGCTGCGATACATGTGGTTCTACAACCACACCCGCGGAACATGCGATCAGTTTCTCTACGGTGGTTCGTTTGCATTAAAACGACCGAATTGACCAGATAGCGTTTCGAGTAGCTGATCAAAATTTGTCATTTGTAGGTTGTGACGGAAATCCAAACCGATTCGAAACGTTCGAGCTTTGTCAGAAAACCTGCGAGCTATCGGGTTTAGGTGGGCACACGCTTTCCTTCCCATTTACTGTGTGCAAATTACTAAGGTGCCCTTTTGTGCGACAATGAGGCAATGGAGGAAATAACAGATCTCAAGTTTTTGAAGTTTTTCAGATCCATGTATGGAACCGCTCGATAGAGGAAATTGGTGCGAGGCTATGTCAAACAGGTACGTTGGTGTCAGTGATTTCCAGCGACTTGGAAGTAGGTATACTACATTACCATTAAATATATATTATAAACTAAATTCGAAAACATGTGAAGAAACTGTCAATTATGCTCCTTGGAGATCCGATAAGACGCATCTTCAAGGAGCATAATTTTGATTTGATAAACGAGAAACGTAGAAATAGCGAATTCAAAATCAGGAACATTATAAACACACACTGCAAATTCATCCTCGCGATTGCGGGTACTCTTGCTGGCCAAAAGGATAGGCAAATATTGGCTTGACCTTCGAGCCCTACCCGCTTCATTGCGCGTCCGTAGATTTCACAGTTTTCTCATCACGCTACGTTTTCAGGTACTACTTCAATAAACGTTCAAGGCAATGCAAAGGATTCCATTACACCGGATGTGGAAAGAGTGGCAACAATTTTCTTACAAAGGAAGAATGTCACGAAAAGTGAATGCCTGATTTTTCATGAGTCGCACTATTTAATAATTTGGAACACTGAAATCTTGGTGAACTAGAGCTCCTCAAAATATTACTATATAGCCGTTTGCTTTTCCTAACTTAGGCGATCTTACGAAGATCTAATTCTCAAGCACGGGATTGCAGTGCACCTACAGTGTGGCATACTTCACTCTTGGGACACCAATACGATATTGTTGTAATGCATGTAGGTGAAGAAAAATAAACAAGCGAGGCGTTCTCTTGCTCGATAGATTTTCTTCGAAAAAATTCTACGTTTTTTGTTGATAACAGATATCACGTTGCCCGTTGATAAAAAAGGGAAAATAAAAAATAAAAGAGCGGTAAATGACTGACGTTTGATCATCTCAACTGGGGAGCATTTCTATTATAGATTCTCAAAGAAGGTTTTCTCAAGGAGAAGATTAATTTATTCAGTCAAGCTCATAATTTAGATGCGAAAAACGCTACCCACGTAGTGTTGAGTTGCCCGCAGCAGCCAAAGGAAAAGGAAGAAAAAAGCCGTCTCGACTACAAAGCGGCTGTAAGTTTTCACCCTTACCCATAGAAGTTTCCATTGATATCTGATTTTCTTCAGACTCTGGTCAGAAACCTCCCGAAAAGGCGTCAATGCTGCGACACGTCGTACTGGACGGGGTCAATCGGACATATTACAAAACGGAGCCTGAATGGGCCGATTACGGTCTTTGCCTCGGCTATAGGTAGATTTAATCGCATTATCGTTCTGCTACATAGCTTTTCGAACGTTGCTGTACAAACAGAGCACTTTCCACGGTCGTTAGGAGTCATAGGTCTTGAACTTCATATTTAATACAAAGCAAACACCATACATTCTGAAACAACACAATAAAATTTCTTACTTTTCCCAACCATGGCAAAAATACCTCACCTTCTTCATAATCTCGTTGAGTCACGATAGTGTTTCAGATACAACGTAACCGGTCGCGACACAATTCTACATGTGCATTTCTGTGCGCAGAGCGAGAATCCTGACTGCATCAGTGAGGTAACTCTCCCCGCGACGGTTGGGGGAGTCCCCGCCTGTGCCCTCCATCCGGAATAGTACGCAAACGTAAGAGGAGGAACGGGGCGGGGACTCCCCACTCGTTGCAGGGGAGACGAGCATACGGCCCCAGATTATAGCCACGGGGCCCACCCACCCAAAGGCAAACATCTTTAGGTTTACACGGCGCTAGTTGAATAGGAAAAGGTGGAGAGAGCAGTTAATATACGCTGAGCAAAAACAGCAATCTGCCAAATAATGACATGAAGTAGAACTTGTATATGCTTGTTTCGTCTCTACCTTAAGACGAGTATTACCTAAAGAAATAATTCACCAACCCCAAGACTTCAGCAAGGCAGGGTTGACCAGCAGACTAACAATGAAAGTCAGTGAACATCCCCAACGTTCTCAGTGTGACCTATAGGGTTCGGCAGGTGGGTCACAGAATGTACTTCATTTTTGATGAGCGGCTCTGGGTGGTCCAAAAATGGCTTGAAACGCCTTGCCACCGAATAAGTTGCAAGGTGAGAGGCGTAAACGTGTTCGGGTGGCGAATGACGGCACTACCACCGAGGATGTTGTTAATAAGTTCTAAAATCCATAAATAAATAAATAAATAAATAAAATCCCTTCCTCTTACCTAGTCCATCGCCTGGAAAACGAACATTATAGAGCTACAAGAGCACAAATGGCGAGGAATTCTGCAACGTGCAGCGCCCATTTCTACGGGGAACACACCTGTACACTTGGTACTTCGACATGGACATCAAGGTACCACAGAAAATGATACAATCGATAAATGAAGAAACTTAATTGTTTCAGGATCCGCCGTACATACTCTCGAACCCCGCTTCCGGTCGCATACAAAGAGACAATGAGACAATCGCTGCCATTTTAATACTCAAGCCAAATCATTGTGGTGATATCTGCTGATAAACATACTGCCGTTAGCTCTGAGAACCTCTCAAACCAAAACATAAACTATCGTGAGCAGAACCAGTATTGGATGTTTATTTAGGATAATTTCTATTCGACCAACTAGCGTCGTAAACAAGCGACAAAGTACATACATTATGAACAGAAACCAACAATAACAACAAAAAGAATTCTGGTAGCAGCTACAAGTATTCAATGCTTGCCTTTTTCACTTTCTTCTTCTTTTTACCCACAACAGCGAAATCTGCTTCGCTGAATACACTCGCTTCCTTCTTCTTAGCTTCTTTCTTTGGATCACGAAGACCTGAAATCAGAATAGAAAGAGTGGCTAAGAACACTAAAAAGGAGTCGAAAGTAAATCCCACATGTAATTCTGTCGCGCTCCTTCCTAATCAATTCCTTTGATGTTTTCTTTCTCAGGTGCTCCATCACTATGTTCTTCGCTTTGACCGGGTCAAGCTTCCTCTTCTTATCCATGTATTTCATGTACTTCAAATTTCTTTTCCTCAAGTCCGCTCGCCTTTGAGCACGAACTTGTTCTATGAGAGAAAAACCCTAAAAGATGACATTTATTGTGTTTTCCGAATTATTACAAGATAAAGATATTTAAAGAGACCAACGAAAATTTCTGATCAAAAAAGGCTTCGCCATAGGGCATGTTCAAATGAAATACTTAAAGGAAATAAAATTAAGATTAAGAATTAACAAACAAGACACGAAATCTATAATTATTATTAAGTAACTAACCTGCCCAGCAAGTTTATTGTCCAGCTCGTCATCTTCTTTTCGCTTACGATGCTCGACTATGAAGCTCTCCCCTTCAGGCAACTCTACCTGGAGCAACAATGAGTAATGAAAGTTCTACCAAGTACGTACCTTCAGCCTTCTCACGTTCACTATACGAACCTGTCCTTTTGTCGCGGCTGCTAAAATCCTCTTCACTTGTTCTTCTTGTACCTCCTGCTTTGTTCTTTTCCTCTTTATTTTTTTCGTGATACCATCTTCTGAAACAGCAAGTCCTCCACAACGAAAACTCTAGAATGTCACAATCGACTTTCAACGATGTTCTGTAGTCACGGTAAAAGACAGAGAAGATGGACATAAGAAACCTCTCCAATGTACAATCTTTTGCTCTAGCGCAGGCTACCACGACCACCACTTGAAAGACCTTCTGCAGAAGGGAAAATGATGTTAGAAGCCGCTCTGAAGGGACCAAGAAACTCGGCAAATCATTGAGAGTTAGAACAGAACCAGTTCTCACACGAACGTAGTGAATACCAACTTGTCGGCTGCACAACGGAAAACCTCTAGGTGAAGAATAATATGAAGAATGCATTCGCAGTCACATCACACTCAGTGTGATAGTTAGGAATAACGATTTGACTGAGACTCCGTTATGGTGGTAATGTGGCATGTTGTAGCATACGTATCCAAATTTTCGACTGCCTAGGATATGTTCTAGCAGATTTGAGGAAAATCAAGGTATGTTGCAGAAGGTTGAAGTGTCAGCCTCGCTGTGGGACCAAACCAAATTGGAAGAATTGTTCAACCGGATATGGAAATCGGGTGCAGCGTGCAGAACAATCCCCATAGACGGGTATTGGAGCAAACTCGTGATCTCAAATCGGCCGCCCTTGCCTTTCCGTATCTGACGAAATCGGTTGGAATCTGCGAAATGGACATCAAGCTCAGCATCTGCGTTCTAAACAAATCCTACTGACAAAGTTCCCACCAAACCGGTAATCATGACCTGATCACCTTAGCTAGCGATGTGGCGGATCCTAGGGCGAAATTTGCAAAGCCAAAATGTAATTCGTGCTCAGCAAAATAACCACCGTAGGCCACATCTTCGGAGAAGATCAGCACATTAAATAATATGGGTAGATTTGAGCCGGCATTATAGAAATCTTATGCCAGATTCGTAATCTGCGTCCCAGGAGGCTCCCCCTACAAAGAATGGACGGAAAACGTTTTTGACCAACTTGGGTCGATGGAGTCGAAACTTGTGACAACATTTTGGATAATTCAATGCAAAACAAACCCCCGTGTTTTCATTTATAAGGTGGGATTCATAATTCCTACGAAAAACCAATTGTAAATTTTAAAATGTCAGATCTCATATCAGTACCTTGAAAAAAAAACTAGCAAAAGATGGGTGGAATCCGTGACTCTGTGACGGGCTGTAAATGCAAAAGTAGATCAAGGGCATGACCAACATCTCAAAGGATTCCCAGTTGCTATGCTTACTTCCCCCTCACCACTAGGACGAATAGTAAATTTCTCACTCACTACCTCTCCTTTCAACTATATGAAATGTTTTTTCCTATTACTCGCGAGCAAGTAAGGCAGTACTACTTCAGTTCCGAAACAAAGAAAATTCTCAAGGAAATAGGTTAAGCTCAGGCATCTTCGACCTTTAAGTACCGTCCCACTACTAATAGATATGGAGCCGTATGCTTGTCTCCCGAGCTGGGGAGATCTCCCCGCGCCGGCATGCTGAGAGGCGCCGAGGTGGGAAGATCATCAAGCTCGGGAGATGGAGCCGTATGTCAAACCCCCGTGTTTTCATTTATAAGGTGGGATTCATAATTCCCACGAAAAACCAATTGTAAATTTTAAAATGTTAGATCCCATACCAGTACCTTGAAAAAAAACTAGCAAAAAATGGGTGGAATCCGTGACTCTGTGACGGGCTGTAAATACAAAAGTAGATCAAGGGCATGACCAACACCTCAAACGATTCCCAGTTGCTGTGCTTACTTCCCCCTCACCACTAGGACGGATAGTAAATTTCTCACTCACTACCTCTCCTTTCAACTACATGAAATGTTTTTTCCTATTACTCGCGAGCAAGTAAGGCAGTACTACTTCAGTTCCGAAACAAAGAAAATTCTCAAGGAAATAGGTTAAGCTCAGGCATCTTCGACCTTTAAGTACCGTCCCACTACTAATAGATATGGAGCCGTATGCTTGTCTCCCGAGCTGGGGAGATCTCCCCGCGCCGGCATGCTGAGAGGCGCCGAGGTGGGAAGATCATCAAGCTCGGGAGACACGAGCAGAGTCCACGAAGTTCCAACAATCAAAGCCGATCACCCCTACGCATATATCAAAGTGGCACACACTCAACAGGATACTGAGCATGGCTCAATCACTCCCGTTCTGCGTAACATTTTGCCTTGTACAAATGGAGAACCAAATACACAGAACTGACCCTCTTCAACGTCTTCAATAAACTTCTGGAGCAATTCTTCTGACATCGCAGCACACTTATCACAGGCAACGATGAACCGGAAAAGTGAGTAGTCAAAGAATCCCACTAAATAACAGTTCACTGACCCTCAAATAATACCAATGTTCTCCAAGAGTATTTACAGTGCTAATCGACACATTGTTATGCGATACAAAAAAAACAGTAACAATTTATCTTATTCAACAAAAAAGGGATTAGGCGGCGTTCGAGTTGGGTCCGCGCTTCTTGCCTGGTCCAGTGGCTACATTGACGAATCGTCTGGTATACTGGATTCGGCGAGCCGCACGTCCTAAACAGTTTGTATTCAGCGTGACTTCCATTTTAAACGTAGAAACAAATTCAGACACTTACCCTTCTTCTTCTTCTTTTTCTCCTGCTTCTCTACCTTGGGCGTCTGAGCACGTACTTTTCCGGCACGAGCCAACGATCCGTGGACCTTACCTAGAAATCGTCATATTTAGAAATTCATAAAACTACTATAACGAGCCAGTCGATGGACAGAATTGGACCTTGTTGACTTCTTCAAAAACGATCTACACGAGCAATGTCTACCGTAGACTGTGCAAAAAGTAAAATTCGAAAACCATCTCAAATCACACTTGTACGCGCGCTCTCCAAATGGAGCGCCTTCTGCTTCAAATATGTCACAGGAAAACTATAAATCGAATGGAGTCCAATCGGTCGTAGATGTTAATGTAGTGAATCACCCACTAATAGAACTGCATACATAATACCCCATTGATTCGAGAAAAGAAAAGCTGTCAATTGTCAACGCACTAAAAGACATTGAAATCGCTGTGCATCACCAACCTCCGAGAAGTCTGGCGTTGACAGCAAGGGAAGCTCCCTCAGAGATATCGAGGCTTGAGAGGGTTGCAGCATCAACTAGGATTGAACTTCCATGGGAAAGAAGAAGATGCTCGGCTCCAAGTTCCTTCTGAAATAGAACATCTAATCAATTACTGATACCGATTTCATCCAAGTTTTGAACACTATAAAAACAGACAATTTGTGCAAAAGAATTGCAATAGAACAGAAAAATAGTGCAAAAACACGATTTCCCTACTCGGGAACCACGCAGTTCCATTTCCATTTGGCATCATTTACGAAAGGACCGCAGACTATTTTTAAGAACGTTGGCATTAATAAGTTCTTCAAGGACGGATTGAAAATAGGGCAGTAACATTTTGGAATGCAGACACAAGAGAGACCGACTATACTGATTTCAGCATCGGAAGCAGAAAGGCTACCAGGTGGTACCGGTTTCGGTAGGCCATAGCCTCTGTTCTAGCTTCGAAGACACTAGTCTTCGGCTTCACAAAGGCTTTACATACATTTTACTTTCGGTGATGAATTGCAAGCAGATTGAACATTTTTCTCATCAGTTAGAGTGAAAACCAATTTGGGAAGGTCAGCAAGCGCCTTTAACGCTCCGTTCCAAACTTTAGGGCGGATGTCATCATGAGATCATAACAGTGAACAAACACTAGCAAAAAAATGAAAACCATGGCGTACCCTTTACGCATTCTTCGGTACTATTACATACATACTAGCATTCATACAAAAAAAACTTCATTGCACGGTAAGGAGGTTGAGGAACGCGAGATTAGCAAGAGACTGCTGGGTACCGCATGCCCGCAACTCCTGAGCTGGGTAGATAGAGAGAGCCCCCTACGGCGCCTCTCTCTATGCCGTCGGGGGAGATAACAATGAACAGGGGCCGTACGCTCGTGTACGCTCATGTTTCCCGAGCCGGAGATTTCTCCCCGCGCCGGCGCCTCTCAATTGAGCACGGTTTATAGCGCTTATCAAACAAGCATTCTGTTCATTTATCGACGTTCTACGCGAAAAGCTCAGATGCCAAGCAAGCTTGTACCAAGGCTGATAGTCAACAAACAAACAGACTTTTAATTTTGACCCTGCATAAAACCCTAACAGACGTCGGATTCAAATATCCTCTTATTTGAAGAATACAAAGCGCTGCCATAACGCCGAAGGCCACTATTACATAATTCGTTTATCTATAAAGCACAGGAAACAGAACCCCTTGGGCCGTATGCTCGTCTCACCCGAGATTTCTGGGAGATGCCTAAACGGGTAAGTTACGGTAACGGGTAGCGGAATCACTTCGCTTTCGCTTCGCTGACGCACCTCTGTAGAAGAAGGGGAGGAGCCAGCCAGTAAGAGAACATCAAACACGGGCCGGCTCCAATCATACTCTGGCTGAAGGTGCTGTGATGGTGCTGGCTCCATGGGAACATAAACCTTGTTTGGTTTAAGTTTCTGTGGAGAAAATTCAAAAAATCGAGGACAACCCCCTCGCCCCATCCAACAGCAATCTGAGACCGAAGGAGTACATATATGTACATTTATTCAGTATCAGTGAGACGCATTTCTTGAATTCAATAAAGGTGAAATAGTCCAAGAGAATTGGTCCTGGTTGTTTGGTAATAGGAATCAAATTTTCTGAATCATTGCAATTTAAGCCGTGGTTTCCTTGCGGATGGCTTTCATCGTAATCAGAACAACAGATGAAAATGCGTTTCAGAGAACGTCCACGGTAAACAATAACAGCTTCAGCGCTACTCTTGCACTTTTAGGCCCCACTTTTCATCTAAAATACTACTATGGGGGGGGGGGGTAATCGGCCATGAGAAGAACGATTCTGATACTCGTTAAGTGCGGAAATGCCTTATAAGCCCGTGATCTTAGATTTTAGAGGCGAGGAAACCTGCGAGATAGCACGCAGCGGCGGGAGACGCAGCCAGTGCACTCTCTTCCCCTGCACATTTCGAAGTGCTTCCACTGCTGAGTCCGCGTTCAGCTCGTTCCGACTGGTCGGAGAGTTTCCAGTGGCACCAAGTGAAGGCTCGGACAACACCACCAAGGGTTATCTCGGCGCGGTTGCGGTAGAATTCGGCCCCGTCCCCATGATCCCCAGACGATACCATGGTAGTACTGTCTGGGTGTGGCCGAGCCTTGGTGGTGCTGTCCGAACCTCCGATGAAAACTCTCCGACCAGTCAGAACGAGCTGAACGCGGACTCAGCAGTGGAAGCACTTCGAAATGTCTAGGGGAACAGAATGCACTATCTGCGTCTCCCGCCGCAGGTTTCCTCGCCTCTAAAACCTAATATAACGGGCTTCTAAGGGATCAGAAGAAGTACACTTAACGAGTATCAGAATCGTTCTGCTCATGGCCGATTACCCCCAATAGGCCTATTTTAAACGAAAAAAAATGGGCCCCAAAAGTACAATAGTACCGCTTCAGCTGCAGTTTAAGTCTTCAAAAACACCAGAGTAAAGAAGAAAATTCGTCCTAAACAAGAAGGAAAATTGTCAAAACCACACACCTTGATCTGAGCGACAGTAGTCTCGGGAGTGACTTCCAAACGGTGGATTCCACCGTCCAAAGAGCTGATGAAAATCTGCATGATTGCCAAGTCGAATCACTAAAGTAGTCGACTGTATAGCTGTAACGGAGACCAAAAAGTTGCGAAGGCGAGATGAACACACTATTAAGCATTCATTCACGAGAAACAGTTCAAAGAAACAGCATTTCATAAATTGGTTAGACCAGAACATGGAATCCCGTACATATGGCTATAGTCAAAAGGTTGGAATTAGACTATAAGAAAAGGCAGATGTGAACAGGTTTAGTAAACCACACAGTAACAAATGATCACGGCACATCATTAGAAAAACTGAGGTCGAAGCTTGGACGATAGCCAACAGTAAATAGACTTCTACTTGAATATGACAACGCATTTCACTACGGTACTGCGTCGATAAAAGTAATCCCTGCTTCAACTCAACAAAGACCACAGCTAACTTTCTCGACTTCACTTCTCTTCAAAAAAAATCCTACCGTTCTCAAAACTGTGATCAACAACGGTATGGATTTGAAGCGAGAAACTGTCAGATCATTCAAGCGTAAATAATGCGTTCAACGTCTTGTTTCAAAAATCAACAACGCACAAATAATTCGAGTATTTAGGTTAAACGAGCAGCATTGCAAGGCGAGCACTACGATGCCTTTATGGAAACGAACATTGAGTATATTGGACAAAGTATACTGAGTATATTGGTTGGTTTTTAGAATCCTACACGAATTCTCACAACATGCACTAATCGTAAGAGAAAACTTCGTGACTTTTTCGAAACAAATTAGACGCAAAATTAATTCACACAAAGCAACGACGGCAATAAATTTGTACGTCTTTTGCTCACATTTGAGAACTTCCTTCAACAATAAGGTCAACTCGGAATACCACCACCGCCTATTCACAAATTTAGGCCAAGAACTGAATAAACGCACAGCTGATTTGTAACTGGCAATAACACCTCCCGAGGTACTTTTACTAACCTCAATTCCTGAGTTCAACAGAATAGAATAACGCAATAAAAACACTTCAAATTGAGCAAAACAAGAGAGTTTGTTGCGAGAATTTGAATAATCGCAGGCACGCTACAATCAGATCTCAACGATTTTAAGGAAAAATCACTTACACAAGAGAGAAGCCTCCACTCTTCCTGCTTCTAGAATTTTAAACAACGAATTCCAACAATACGCCAAATGCAGAAATAAAATTAACGGTTGTCTGACAGGCCTCAGCGAAACGCCAATGCATTAACATTGGGTACTCAGCGAAGCGAATATGCGAGGCGGGTCCTACAGCGATAGCGTTCGAATTGGAGCGAATTATCTCTCAGCGGTCGCGGAATTGTATACCTGCTGCGTAGCTGTGGCTTCATTACTGGATGGTTGAGTGTTTGAGGCAGGCAGATATTGACGTTTTAAGTTGTTATTCACAGAAATTTTAATATTTGCAGCTGGAAAGGTGCTATACGGGTTCTGTGTGCTGTCGAAGAAGACATTATCTTGGGTCGCATTTTTCCACTGAAAGTCGCACAAGTTGGTGGTAGGAGTATGGATAGCTCGAAGATAGGTACTGTCACGATAATGCTATTATCGTGGTTACCCAAAGAGTGACCACGAAGACTAGGGGTACTGTACTGTTACCTAGCGGTTGTGTTCTTTGCTTGTGAAATAGATTATAATAAATTATATTATTCACCTGTCTAGCATGACTGCGATTTCTGGTAGACACGACGCTTCTACTGGCTGCAAACTCAACCCACACAACACCATTGATAAACGCGATTTTTGTTTTTCGCTGATTTAGTTGTTAATTTGGTTTGGAACCAACATTTCTATCATTACAGTAGCGCTGTTAGTCCCTTTGTCAAGACCGGGCCTGAGCATGAATTTTACTCTTCTGTACTGAGTAGGAAAGGATGGTGAAGTTTTTGAGGAACGAAAATAATAATAGATAAATAAATAAATGTCAAAATGTTAGGAAAATCGCCTTGGTGGTATTTAGCTTTTATTTTACAGATGTCCTTAACTTTATGATGTGGTTTCCATAAATGTGCACGGAAAGTGTGAGTTTTTCCCTGGTTTGACTCAGGTTGCTCTGAACGACACGTCTTTTCTCATACCGCAATTATAAGCAATTCTTACTATTCACAGTGGGTTCTTTATAGATTATTGGATCAACACCGGAATTTTTCTGTCCTGGTCTTTTCTAAACATATGCGGAACCCACGAGCTGTCTATCCGGATATCTGAACGATTTCAAATGAGAGCCGTTGATGGTTTTATCACTATTTTTCACTGAAATTATTTCGAATATCACACTGTAGGAACATCTCTACACCTCGTTTACTAGCAGATATCCGTTCAGAGGCCTATCGGCCGACCCATTTCAAATGAAATGAATGAAATGCCACCTACCTCAGCAACAACTGTATTATATTGTTTGTTCGCGTTTTCATATTGTACGGCGCACGTTAAGTGCATGGTAAATAAATAAATGAATAAATAAATAAACAACGTATCTATTTGGTTAATTAGTTATCATATAATAGTATGTGTAAATCGAATATTCGGAATTTTGAAAAATAAATGAATAAATAAATAAACAACGTATCTATTTAGTTAATTAGTTATCTATTTAACGAAGCTCGTTAACGGACGTTTTTCATCCGATGGACCGATGTATAATAGTATGTGTAGTATAAAACGCAGTCGCAGAGTCGTTATGCTTACCCTACGTTAGTGCATATGGACCAGATTGAGCATTCAGCGAGCTAATCGAGCTTTGTCTGCGTCCAAGTGGAGTTTTTGAAGTGTTTTTTACCTGTCAATTTTCCCGGACGCGTCTGCCGCCGTAGATAGAACGTGGTGCATTCTGTCATTTCGATCTCTCCATAAGCAACCTACTTATTCGATTATTCGTGGAATATATTCGTTCATTTTACTGGTTTTTGTTTTCTGTCAATATATTCGTTCATTCGTTCATTCGAAATTTTGGCCGTCGGCAAAACGTCGATCACTTTTCCTTTTTAACTTATCTGTAAATACTTGACGGTTACCGTTGTAGGATGTTACAAATTGAGTATTTAATAGGTTTTATTACTAGACTAAAAACTGGACTGTACATACATGAACATTGCACAACGAAATAACTCTAGCCGGAACTAATGAATTCACAAAGCTCGAATGTAAGCGAACAGGACTTCACTCGGGAATGTTTGCAGGAGGAAAGACAAAGAGACAATGAGTGACGAAACGCTTCAACGCCCTGTGTGTCTGAGCTTTCTATTCAAAGACAGCTTAGTTGAGCGTGTACGAGTGGGGACATTCGAAGGTCTCCAAAGTTGATCAGAACATCTGTGCCACAGGCGTCTGGCGGAAGGCGATGCAGGTGACCAGGTCCTTTGAGGCTTCACAGTACAGATTCGACGAGAACACATAGGAGAAGTGACCTCGCGAGCAAATCACGTCCACATTGCCTCCAAACCGCGCCTCGGCGGCTACGTTGATTTTCCGCTTCGACTCGGACGAGTTGTCCGACATATTCTGAAAAAGGAACACTACTCTTCGATGTCAAGAGCTATTAGGTTGTCAAGAAAGTTGTTCCGATTTCATGGGTTGTCCTCCAGAAACGGAACGAAATGAATGCTGAAGTTCTTTCCACCCACCATATTCGCCGACCTCTCGTCAACAGACTACAACTTTGTCAAGCATATAGATCGCTTCTTAAAGAGCAGAGTGTTTGAGCACCAGCATGATATGGAGTCTCCCTTCTTCGAATTTATTTTATTTTCGTCTTCCGTTTTTTAAAGAAAATTGCATATTCGAATAAGCCTTACGGCAGAGATGCGCTATTTCGAATGTTGGTAATTTTGAATTAGATGGTTCACTTTGAGCTGAGTTATAGCTTCCTAAAGGACAGAATTTCTGATTCCCGATATCAGGGCCTTTAGTTGCCAAAAGAAAAAGGAAAGGGGCGTTTCTATCGTGATGTCATTTCACAGTAGTATTCTTTAGGTAGCAAAGCCTACACTCCTGTAAGGATGAGTTCGAGAAGAAAGGAAAACTTGGGCTCACGTCGAGCATCAGTTTTCTAAGCACGTGGCTGTTGCATTTGGTGCTCGCTGCCGGAATGGCGGTCGTGGGCAAGAGCTGGTCCAGAGCCTCCTCTGCAGCCGTCGTAGTTGCTTCTGGGTCCTCCTAAACAAGATGCTCGTCACGCTCCTGTAGTAGAGGAATAACTAATTCAGCTCAAAATGGTTTAAATAGATTTTTTGGGAAGCTGATTGTAAAGCTGACGTCCGTTTTTCATATTTCGATATATTTCGCCAGGTTCAGGTAAGTGTTTCTCCGCGCGTACACCCTCATACCTTCCTGCCTTCACGGCATAACTTTACCTGCCGTAACGGCCGAAAGTTGAAAAACCGACGTCAGAATCGTGATCAGCATGTAAAATCGCATACCATAAAGAGGTTTGTACTAAATCTGAAATTTTGACCTGACCACCCCACAATATTGGTGACTTTTGGTGGAAATTCGAAAACCGGACATCAGTTTCCTGCTCAGTACCCCAAATAATGCCTATAGGCGACGTTAGATTGTACGTTTTCATAGTTATAGATGAAATGAAACAAGCATACGACCTGAGCTGAAATCGAAATGCAGGCATTTTCTCCAATGCTGGTGTTCTTATTTTCTTAGCGTCAACTCTTCAAAGTTTTCTATAAAGTCTTAGTCGTCAGCATCCACTGTCATCTGTTTCTAAAGGAAGATACTGTTACACTTTATCGACATGAATGGAAATCCTTCTCTCAATTCGCTCTTTTTTTACTCTTGTATCCGAATTCGGTGTTTATCCGAATTCGCTTTAGCAAACTGAAATGTGAACAATATCCATCGACAGTGACGCCTCGGCGAACAAATTTTAGGCCGATTTTAGGTTAACAGCTAAGCACCGACGTCCCTGAAGTTTCCCAGAAGACATCCTATATAGCTTCAAATTGATCAATTTACACTCGAAGGTAGATTACGGCGTTTAGATATTGATGCGACCAAGTGATTGTAACGGGCAAAAACCGTTGCGGCATGTTACGGTGATCAATAGGCGCTAGTGAGGTAAGAATTGACTTTTTTCCAAATGTCCCCGGCAAGACAGACTTCGTTGCTGATCGTAATTTTCAGACCTGCAATCGAGACGATTACGATGGTAGGGGTAGATATATGTAGAGATGATATGCAACATGTAATGCCTCGACTATCAAGAACGACGTACTGATTTTCATGAAAATGCTGTAGAATAAAAGTGTACTTTTTTAAAGCTCTCGTTTTGAGATAACAAATCGTGCGCAGGAATGTTTGAGAGATAATAAGATATACTGCAAAAAGGTAAAGGTAAAGGTGTCTGCGTTGATCAGTCCTTGAGTCATTCGTGTTCCATTCAAGTCGTAGAGGCTTGGTGAATGCGTATTTGGCCTATACAATGACTTGCGGGAGCCAGCCGCTATGTCAGATCAGTGCCATCACCTTTCCAGACAAATCTGGTACCAATTTACCCGGCCCCGGAGGGATGGAGGGCTTGGTTAGCTCGTGCCGAGATCGATCGCTCGACCGTGCGGGTGTCAGCAGCGCCTCTCTCCACTGAACCACGCGGGCCCTTCAAGATAAAGTGCACACGAATTAAAATTTGTATTCGCGAACATAAACGGCCATATGCCAGTAACCCCTAGAAAGTGGATTGGGTGAAATCGGTGGCTCCATTCTACCGATTCTTAACGGAATGTTGGTGGAGAAGCTAAGAGCCGTACGTCGGACCCATGGTTGGCACCACAAATAATGTCATTCCGGGTGGAATGAGACCCTGGTATCACGAAGCAGAAAATTTTTGCCTTGATCGAAGGTAGGCCCACTGAAACACTGGCACTAAAACATAATTCCATATATGCTTTAGGAAAGCATGTATGCTCGTTTCGAGTGAACAATTAGACAGACCTGTCTGCTAAAGCGAATAGCAGGTGATCGACGTCTTTCGGACTGGCTTCCAAGTCCAACGAGCATTTCAGTTTCTTCCTAAATGTGTTTCATTAGAGCAGAAGCATTTCAGGAGAGAGGTAGAAGTTTGTCTACTAACAGTATGGAACGGAGTTTTCATCGGAGACTTTTGAATAATTACACAGAGAAATATAATAATTGTGTAGAGCTCAACTCATGTACGCGTAGCTTTTCACATTTCTAAGAACGCATTAGTCTTTACGCATTAGTCTTCCATTCAGAATCGTAGGGATATGACGAACGGCCTAGTCTATACAACGACTTGCAGTGGCCAGCCGCTATACCAAGTGAATGTTTTTACCTTCCCAGACAAGCCTAGTACCAATTTACCCGACCCCGTAGTTATGGAAGGCTTTGTTAGACCGGGCGGGAATCGATCGCTCGACAATGCGCGGGTCAGAAGCGCCTCTCTCCACTGCACCATGCACGCCGACTAACCTGTTTTGGAGCACAATCAGAGAATCGTTTATTACCTGTGTTGGTGGCGGTTCAGCTGTTGCTGCATAGATGGCCTCCTGACGTTCGACGAGCTTTTCAAACTGCTCCAAGTTCGTTGGTGCATGCATGCGCTCACCGATAGGTACACCGAAGGCTGCCGCTCTCTGGAAAGAGTCAGATATACCTTTGTAAGCATTAAATACCTTTTGTGATGCAAGAAAGCTGAGAAAAAGTATGAACGAACTCTGGGATGGTGAAGGATGGTTTTGAGGAAATTTTCGTTCCGCGGAGTCAAATGCTAGGGAACATAAAGTTCAAGAAGAACTTTCAAGACGTAAAAAGTACAGTGTTCCATGGTAGCTTATACGAAACTAAGTTAATGTTGTCAAAATGCTGTCAGTTGCGACGAATACTGAGGGCTGGGACTGTGGGAATTATGTATTTTGTACGGCTTTCATCTTATTCTAAGTTATCACCACACAACTGTTGAGTAAATGAGCCTACAGCCATAATTGGGTTTATTACATCCATCACAGACTCCATTTAGTGAATTGGACCGCTTAAATTCTTATAGACATAGGTAAACCTTGAGACTGAGCGATTCTGTAGGGGCGTGCTGAGTGGAAAATATCTGGAGAAATTTGATGAAGAAGGAGTTTCGCTGTCATTTTTGTGAACAGAATTTAAGCTTTGAGGAGATTCGGAGGGAAAGGCGCCGGGTAACTAATCTCAACCACTTCGAGTGTTTGATTTTGTAATGAAAATACTCGGTCTTTGAATGTGACGAGGGACAGGAGCAGCATGATACGCTCATTTCGCATGACTCCTTGGACGGCATTCTTCTTTTGGTTGCAAATGATTTCGTTGTGTACAATTCACAGTTGGCACTGTAGCCTGTAAGTGCAGTACCGGTCGATGCAGCACTGAAAACTTGGGCGCCCAACTTCATCGTTATCAAACAAATCGAACAACTCGTCCATATCCCGGAGCATCAATTCTGACGAGACCTGATCGGGCCCGTGTGGTACGATTCATGGCATTTGCAAAAGAATTGCCCCGAACCAGGATCGAACTGGTGACCTTTAGATCTTCAGTCTAACGCTCTCCCAACTGAGCTATCGAGGCGCACGACGTTGCCCGACGGGAGTCGTTGAACAAATTTAAGCAAAATAGCCTTACAGGAAGATCTTTGTCGTTTACTTTTTATTGAATGTATTGAAACTGTGTCATCATACATAGCTTTCAGTTCTTCTCTCTTGTTTTTTAAATAACTAGTCAGCTCTTATAACGGTAGAAGTGAGCCAGCAGGAACAGGTAGCATGCGTGTATTTTGGAGCCAAGTAAGTGCACGATTCAGATGACCGTTGTCAACGTCTGGATTGTGCCAAAGACTGGTAAAGCTGAAGGAATATTGAGCTAGCTAGTCCAGTTAAAGGTACATACTTACCATCTCCAGTTCATCGGGAACGGCGATCGGTTGCATTTGTTGTATTCCCATTGCACGAGGACAACTTGGGTTTGGTGGACAAGCTGGGTTCATCGGTGGACATCCACACGCCGGAGCTAAATGGTGATTCATTCAGGGTGGTTTTTAATACAGACCTTAGCGATTTGCGCATTTAACTGGTGTATCTTATTTTTGACGTAATTATCGTCGCGCAAGGAAGGAGTTGAAACAAACACACCCATTTTGGCTTATCGACGGGTCGTCACTTTAGCGCTGGCACCACAAAACGAGCTCCACTCATATCGAAAGGTCAAAAGCGAGATTAACATGGAAACTTAAGCATATGAAATTCTAGTTTGCATAAGGAACAAAAAAGCGATGAGAAACACGACTGCAGAGTCGGAGGTTGGCCTCACTACAGTACATGCTAGTAGAGCTCCTCAGATCACCTGCTCGGGAAGCTTGCATGAAGGCAAGTTGTCATAACTCAAAAGACAAGGTGTGTTTAATATTTTGAGATTTTTCAGAATGTTCTGCTGTAATTCAAATTAATCACAATGAAAAGATTCTCGCTCTTCTAAAAAGTCTAAAAATCAATTAAAATTTAGTTAATGCATACCCATTGGAAAGAATGCTTCTGCCAGTGATAAAAGCGATTGGATGAGCAGCACTGACGCGATCATTGAGAAACCTGAAATCAGGCAAATTATTTGAATGGTAGCTCGTGAATGATAACGCGAAAGCAGATATCGAACCTAAGGAAGATGCAAGTAAACGACAGAATCAAATTTTCGAACGAACGAATTCAATTGCACATTCATCAACACTCAAAGGTAAAAGGTAAATGGAACAGTGCCGGCGTTGATCTCTCCACTGGAGACGTGTTCCATTCAGAATGGCGAATGCGCATATGGTCTACGCAATGACTTGCGGAAATGAATATTCGATCCCTGAGGGATTAAACTTGGTCCCCCTGGGCGAAATCGATCGCTCGACCGTCCAGGAATTAGTAGCACCACTTACCGCTGGACCACGCGCGCTCAAACTATGGAAAAAGTCATCGAATTTAGGATTCCTCAGCACTAAACGTGAATCACTCAGTTTCATCGACATTGTTGCAGATGCTGTTCCTTTAGAACTAGCTCGTTTGCGGTCACCCCCCAGGCCTTAGGAGGCGTAGGACCGCAATCACCCACGTTTCCCATCAGTGGACTAGTGAAGTCCACCAAGCAACAAGAAGGTGAGAAATTTCTGACCCTTTTTGGTTGCTTTGGTGGTCGTCAAGTTGTTCCCTACTTTTTCAAAAAATTCGATTGAGCGTTTCTCAGGTTGTAATGACCTTGTTCCGGGCTATGGAGAAAACAAGGGCGCCGTAATCTCAGCCTAGATGGGTGTTCTTCACAACTTTGGCTTAGTCGTAGAAAGGTAAATAAGTCGTCGTTGGTCAGCGCGTTAACACGTTGACGACAGCGCCTTTTCCGCGTGTCTGGCGCGTGGGACCAACCGATTTTCTAGCGCGCCGAGGCTGTGGCATGATGCCGGTATACGGCGATTTTTTTCAAAATGGAAGTGAATAGTAAATCCTGAAGACTACACATACAGTCCTGTAATATCGGGGATTGTGACTATTACTTTTTTTGCAACGAAAATAGAAAAATGATAGCTGGAAGCTTTTAGAATTTCCGTTTTCCCTATCCAGGTGAAAAGGGAATTGTTATTAGTTTATTGTTCATTATTTGTTTATTCTAATAATTAATATTTGTTTGTATTTATGTGTTTGTTTCAGTAAACAGAACTTGTTTGCATTTATTTGTTTCTTGCAATGACCATTATTTGTTTTTGCTTGTAAAGAAAACTAGTGCACAATCAAAAATTCCAGTAAATCAGAAGCTAAGAATTGTTTTTACGGACCACAAGGTTTAGAATGATTTCTAATCATGAGGTATTTGGTGGTCAGACAAATATTTCCCAAAAAATCGGGATAAGTCAGAAAAATAAATTTCAAAACTGTGACGCAGCATTGCGTCACACGGTCCCACGCGGCCTAATACGTGTGACGCAGCATATGTGTCCCACGGTCGTCAATGTGTTAAGGGTGTGCCACAACATTCGTGTTCCACTCAGAATTGTACAAGCACGGTGAATGCGTATTCCGCGTTAACAATGATTTGCGAGTTCCAGCCGCTGTACCTGATCAGTATCTCTACCTTCCCAGACAAGACCAATTTACACTACCGCGAAAGGATGGAAGGGTTGGTAGGCTGTCGGGAATTTTTCGCGCTGCCAACAAAAAACCTCATAGAAAAGGAGGAGAAGCAGCGCCTCATTTCCATCAGGTTCCAAAATGTAAGAGTTTCTGTCAACACAGAGAAATCGAAGAATTCCATACCAATTTGGTTCATAAAAAATCCTCTCTCTCAGAGGAACAGTCGGCATGTTCCACATTTCTGCATTATTATAGTCTCTGTTTGCAACGAAAGCGAAACAATTTGTTAATTCAGACACGAACATGGAAAGCGAAAACACAACGTTTTGGAACCGCTTTACATTTATGAAGCGACGTCTCGAAAAAGGCGTGAACTCCATCTCAACTGGCAAAGGGTGCTTACAGTGGGGAAAGCGCTACATCCATCCGTACGATCCAGCGATCGAACTTCGGGAAAGCTGACACAGGCATCCATTACCAGGCTCAAGCAAATTGTTGACAGAGTGATCTGAGGAGGTGAAGACACCGAACAAGCCACCGTCTAGGCCGAAAACGTATTTAAAAAGCCGCTCTAAATGGAATACGATCGCGTGGCGAAGTGTCAGATACTTGACCACGTCACCTTGTACCTTGATAATATAGAGTTGAAAGTAACAGCACAATGTAAGTTTTTCTAAGCACTGTATTTAGAGAAAATAGCTGTTTGTTGGGAACCATTGAGCGCAGAACAGTGTTACAAGGCCAACTAATTATGCTTTCACGTGCAATTTGCCAAATGTCCCAATCGTAGAAGTACCTTTTTGCCCGCTTGGGATTCTAATAGCGAAAAAAATTCCGAAGAAATTGACGAGTTACAGGCAGAGGGATCAAACAGTACTTGGGTAGCCTACAGAGATGTTCTCGGTCTGTCATTAACAAATTTTTGGTACCTCTCTCTACTTATTACGTAGGTGTTACAATACATCTTCTGATAGGAGGGCTATCTAGCCTTTTGTCGGCTAATTTTCCCTGATCTTTTAATGATGAACTTAGGTTTACTTACAGTTTAAGGCCGTAAACAAAAATTAGAAGGAAACACCTTTCTTTTTTACTTTTTCATTGAAAATTTTTTAATTTTTGCTTGCAGTTCAATGCGTAACACAGGAACGATCCGTGGAAACTATAACAGCTACCCAGACCAGATACCAGTTCGTTTGAAAAACCCAGCGTTACTAGTGCTGCTACTCACGACAAGCACCCGAATCAGCTGTAAACTAACATCAAATGCGTATGTAGATGAAGTGTATTTGATTTTTACATGCGTTTGTTAGCGTGCCAGCTGCATACATTGATAGCAGATACAAACCAACAACTTGGGCACAGAGATGGCCTCGCCAGTGCACGAAAATCAGTGGCTGAAGGTGGTCAGTAGAAAAAATGGAACATTCTAGGAAACAAGCGGGAGAAGAAGGCGAAAATGGGCGCTGGGATGATACGATTATGTGTATTATAATCGACAACAGCACATTTGTAGTGTGATAGGCTACAGAGGTATTAGGTTGATGCAAAAATAATGTCGGTTTTGAAACGTCAACTTCCAATAACTATAGCTTTTTAGTTTGAAACTTTATTAAACTTTATTGGTCAAAATGAGAAACCATTGGAATCAACGCACTTTTGCCAACTTCTCTTTGCCAAGCTTTTCTATTCCTGCTCTATAAAAAGTCAAGCTTCTAGGCGCGATGAATTCACCGAAGGCAGTGGCTTTGCGTAGTGCATTGGCGCTTTATCAACGTCCAATCACTGCGACGAACGCTTTCGATTGTCGTACAAGATCCACTTTTCGATTGTGGTACAAGATCGCATGTTACAATGCGGTCCAGAAAGGGTTCCGTGCGGCTTCGTAAAAGGTGAGCAGAAGATGCCTCAAATCGACGATTTCTTTGCACGTCATTCAAATCGTGCGGGACCCATTTGTCGAGCTTTCTTACCTTCCCTATTAGCTTCAGGTGACGAACAACCGTTGAGTGGTCAACGCCAAATTCTTCTGCAACTTCTCGTGTAGTTTGACCAGGATCTGCGTCGATCAGGGCTCTCAATTTGTCGCTGTCCATCTCACATGGGCGTCCTCGACCCTGCTCATCTTCCAGGCTCTCATCTCCTCCGCTGATCTTCTTGAACCAACGCTGCACCGTGCGCTCGTTGGTGGTTCTGGAGCCAAAAGCGACGTTGATATCTCGAGCCGTCTCGACGGCACTTCTGCACAGTTTCAACTGGAACAAGAAAATTGTGCGAATTTGCTTCTTGTCCATGATGAGGTTCGAAGTCGTGCCACAAGCGTCAGTGCCAATAGAAATTGAAATGGGTAGCACAATTGGATAGATAGGCAGGAAGCACGTTCCAACATGGTATACGGGATGCTTGCATTTGGCTGGTAAACTCTTGAAAATACCAGGCGCAAAGTCGAACATGTACAAAACCGACATTATTTTTGCATCAACCTAATAGAACATTGGATCAGTTATAGGTTACAACGGGACAATATTGTAGGCGCCCATAACCACGAACAAGCTTGAAAACTGCCTCAGAGAAGTGGTGAACAGCCATCCTGATCGCAAACAAGAATAAAGAGTCTCGTACACAGCGGGTGAACAAACAGCAATCACAGAAATTTTCGTTGAAAAAAAAAAGCGTCAGAACGAGAATATGAGAGCTGCAACACGGAAGAAAGACCATGGGAAATTTCGCGAGTGAACGCAAATGGAAGCTACAACAAATCCCCATGTTCTCAGTATTAAAATCGCTATTGTAATCGTGAATCTCCTTTTTTGAACATTGCAAACGCTTTCCGTGCGGTAGGGTTGACCATCCCAACTTCGACAACACCAGCAAAACTCTCATGCTGACCTAGCTGGTTTCTACCCTTCAGGAATTCTGATTTTTCATTCTGAAACGTTCCATTTCAAATAAAAAATGGGTATTGATTAAAGGAGTTGAACAGCCCTGCAATGATGAAAACACTCACATAGCCGCAAATGGTTTGCTAACGTAAAATGAAGCATTTAGATGGAACCTCTTCGAAAAAAAAGCGAACATACATATTATTCAACGTACTGGGTATACCTGGTCGCTAGTTGGAAGCCCTCAGGGTAGGCGGGGTATAGCATACGTACGATGCAAGATGATGACCGGCCTAGGCAGAACGTGTGAATAGTCACGCATCATGTGTTCTGTAGCCTTTTCTTTGCTTCGTGAATAGCTAGTTTTTTGTCTCGTAAGTCGTCCATCAGGAAATGACCGATTCCGGTTGATTCTTTCGTCATCTCTACATATGCTTTTCTGTGTGGAACTACACCAGCGCTATTCATAATCAGCAGCAAAACGGCGCTGTAAATGAACTGGGTACGGAAAGGTAAAGTTGTCGGCGCTGGTTTGTCCCCATAAGGACGCACCGCTGCATTTGTTCCATTCACAATCGCAGAGGCGTGGTGAATGCGTACTTGTCCTTACATAATACAATGGCTTGTGGGGCTAGCCACTGTACTAAGTGAGTGTCTTTACCTTCTCAAACAGGTCTTGTGCCAGTTTACTCGACCCAGGAGGGAAAGAAGGCTTGGTTAGCCCGAGAAAGCATTGATTGCTCGACCGAGCATGACAGTAGCGCCTATGGCCGCTGAAGCTACATTTCACTGTTAGTGTACAGTCGCTGTAAGTGTAACACTAATAATTTCAGAAAAAAAGCAAAATGTTCAAACTTCGGATTGGCGACTAGTACAAAACAATATCAACATAAGAAGGATCCTACTTTTATTAGAGTATTAGTCTGTAAATAGAGTTCTGTCCGTTCCCGCATCTTTTTGATGTCATTGAACACAGAAATTGAAGGACATCACGAATAATTTACTACTCATGCTTTTCAGAATAATAAATACTCTTCTTATCAAATTACTTTTTTGATACATTCCTGATTTATTATGAAGCTTCAAATACAACGCAGCTACAATAACTTTTTGAAAGCATTCACTTAACTATTCCGAACTTCTCTGAGTAGTGCAGGTGGGAGCTGTAAATCCGAAAGGAATCCGTGTTGAGAAACATGGCATTTTGTCAAAGAGATGGCTTATGTGTGGGGGTGTCGCTCCCGGCTTAAACAGGAGCGTTAGAACTGGAGCACAGCCCTCGAAGCGTTAGTCTCTTCGTCGAATCAAAAAATGTTAGAGAACGCATTCATTACTTCGGAAAATATGTGAGATTTGACTGCACAGAGATTCTCGATATTCAACATCCTGCACAGGTAAAACGAACAGTATTGTTCGTAATACGCACAGGGTGTAGTGGTAAGATTCGCTGCTTCCACCTGCACGATCGGGTTATCGAAGCCGTACGCCCTTGGTCAGACGAATTGCTACCACACTTGCGTGACAAGGCGAAGACATCAACTTGGATAGCGACATTTCAAATAGACATGCATTTACTGTGCTTGTAATATTGTGAATGGAAAAGAACTGCATTTGTGCGCCCCTTGTGGATTGAACCATCCGGACTGACATTGAAACTAGGGCACCGAAAATAGGAATTGCAGCTCAGAGGAAGAAGATGGTTTTGACAGATTGAGCGTTTAAGTACATATTTCCAGCGGCTTGATTGGCTGCGACTGAGGTGACCCATCGAAAATAAATATTTGAGGGAGAGGGAGACGTGATTCATTCATCAGAAGGCACTTTAGGAATGATAAATAGCTGTTGTGGAATAACGAACGTAGAATGTGCGACACCCGAGACTGAGTCAAAACTTGATTGAAAAAGGTTGACTTTTAGCGCTGTCTCAGAAATTCTGTGATTGACAGTGTCGAGTGAAGAAGCATATATGGCGAATGCTACCATTACAAAGGGCAGGATGGAACTGTGCCTTTCAAACACCTGATTGGTTCCGATGAAAGTTACAAAATAAGCTCTTATACGAACTATCGAAGCAATATTTCCAACGCTGGTTCCACAACTCCGTGTTATGAATGCTCGCTGTTTATACAACTCGGCTAGCACAAGGGACGGCGAAGCGCATGCCGTCTAACTGCTGTCGAATAAGGACGTTCTCCAAAGCCCATTCATAATACTTGGCAACAAAACAGCACAGTAATGGATAACTATAGGAGAAAGACGCAATGGAAGCAGCGTCACAGTGGAAAGCGAGGCTGCTGTTTGAGGATAAATTGCAACAGTAACAGAACATTTTGTGGACATTTGTCAACAGTAAAACGTTCCAACAATAAGAGTGGGTAACACCGTGATTGCGGACTGTGAAACAAAAGCGATTGCGAATTTAAAGCAAATTTTGGCAAAAGGCGTCATTTTTACTGGGAATCCGCCGGCCGCAGCACTGCACGAATGGGTCCTTACTGTTGCACGCGTTCCTAGCGTTAATTTTTCGAAAGGCTGCTACAGCTTTGAGTTGAAATGGTTCAAAATATCTCTGGTCTCTAGTCTTCCATTACGTAGCGTATTCTGTCCATAGCATTTACACCAATGACCTATGTTGAGCAAATGATGGAGTCCGATGCTTCTGTCGAGACCACTGCAATAGTGAATTCTTTCAGCATCGTTTTACAACAAACAGACCGTCTGAGTCATCAAAATAATAAAGAAGGGAAGGGAACAAGCAATGATACATTCCATAGCATCTGAACAATTTTGTGCGCACGACGGGTTTTGCTTGTGAAGCGTACGGCGTGACGTAAATGAACAAAGAAAGCAGACTTTTCACTGAAGCCATGAAAGTACAGCGAATTGAAATTGAATTGGACGCATTCATAACTCGGAAAGTGTTTCTAAACAATTTGATTTCATCTCGTCAATATGGAATAAGAAACGTGTTGAAGTTTAGCAGTGAAAAAATGTTTCGATCTGTCCAGATTCACGAGGAGGCACTGATTGAATAGCTTATTTAATAAGATTGTTTATTAAGTGGGGACCCGCGTGGTACAGTGGTGAGAGGTGCTACTGACACCCACACAGTCGAGTGATTGATATCTGCCAAAGTTATCTCCGAAGGGCTAACAAGTCCATCCATCCACCATACCCTCTGCGATTCCCAATTGAACACGAATGCTGATCAACGCCGAACACTTTTTGGTATTGGATGTTGGTGCAAACACGTTTCGTGTTCTATCTTGGACATTAGATGCGACATCTTGAATTTTTATCATGTCCAACCAAACCGACTAACAAACGATTTTGCTACGATGCTTCCGTTCCGGCTTTGGAGCTGATGGAGCCCGACGCCCCTTGCGCTGCTACCGTGTACGTTTTTGCACCAGTCAGAAAAATGTTATAGAGATCTGGTCCTCAAATGAAATTGCCTTGAAGTCCTTACCATTGATATTAACGGTGCTCTTCCCTACTTCAAATGACTCCTTGCTGTTGTTCAAGGAGACCAGTTCAGATTTTATAAAATGAACTGTTTTGTACTGTAGTAAAGGTCTCGTTTATTACAAATGTCCGAGCCAACATGGTTTTGCATCAACCTTAATTCCAAACTTATTTACGAAGGACCAGCTACTGGACTTGGTATACCAACTGGACCTCCTCCGCAGGTCATTGTTCCAAAACCACATCGACATCGCACGTGCGGTCGACCCAATACGCATTCAGCCATTCGCTTCTTTCTGAATTGAACATTGTTGATTGATAAATGGTTAGTTCGTATAATTTGAATATAACAAAAGTTGATGACGCCGAAAACTTTGGGACACCTTTTAGTTTGCTTGTAGAGTCAAATCTTCTTCAAAGGATATAGCTCAAATAACGGGTGGATATGAGCGGAGAAAGATTTCCGTTACTGATGGAAAGGAAGAATGGGATAACCTCGGACACAGCGGTCGCTCAGTGGATTTTCAAAAGCGATTACGCGAAAGTGTCACTGCGACGTCTGCGACCGACCAGACACGGTGGCGCTTTAATGACTCCCCGCTTTTTTAGCTACCTGGTATCCAGACAACAGATATTTTATCACACGCTTAGTATCATTGCTATCAATGTACATATCTTGTGTGACAGCAGTAATACACATGCAAGAGAGCAATCCATTTGGAAGATTCGACTGACCTCAATCCAAAAACGAACAACGGAAATTAATCTCTAGAGGAGAAGTGAGATCAATGAGACGAGTTCTCAAGCTGTGCGCATGGCGAGACTATAAATTAGGCCAAGATAGAACGAATTGAAAGCATCAATATGCAGTCTCTTGCTGTTCACAGTGCAATCGAATCCTATGATAATAGGTTGTAAACCTTCCGATTAAATATTTTTCCATCGCGTAGTAAAACTTATGCTGTAGGTTCTGCATTTCATTTTCGATAACATTTCAGTAGGATGACTAAAGCTCTTCTGAACTAGTTATCACCCATTCTTTGAAATATCCTCAAATTATGAGGTATAAACCACAGCGTTCCAGCTGCGACAGGTCAATGATGTTCGACGATAGCGTTCTGCTGCAGTGGCAAAGCGCGAAATTTAGTAGTGTGATAGAGTGTGGTGTCCTGTATGTTTTTCCAGAACAAGTTGGGCGTGAAAAGTCAGGGAATACTGCGATGAGTTTCAGAATGAACCGCTCCGCCAAAGGCACCTAGCTTTGATCAGGATTGGTTGAAAACCGCCACAGAAGTCGAATCATCAAGCACGTCGAGCTCAACGCTGTCATTACTTCGCGTACGAAATTTCAAAGTTTTGAAATAACTTCAACTCGCAAAATAATTTGGCCGTAGCAGACGAGAAGTGAGTGAAGTAGGCTACTTATAGCCGGAGACCCCAGCAGCTTGGTCCTCACATACAAGGAAAATCAACCCCAAGTCTGAATTGCTCTTCAAGGCGGAGACTCTTCGCACATTGTGGAGTTCTTCTGAACTTAACGAATAGTAGCTCCTATCTGAACATGCACTAGGGACCGTCAAACTATTGTGTCAGCAATTGGACTGTATGGCTTGCAAACCAAAGGGTAAGGAGGGCTGAGGGCGCTACCCACCCGACATCGCCAAGGACGTCTTCAAAAAGCCACATGGAACAGTTTCGTGAAGGATTGGTGGACTTCGGTATCCCATCGAGCGTAGGTTTCCTCAACGCGTTGAAAAAGAAGCCTCCGAAAAAAATCTTACAGAAATGAGCCCCGAGTTGTCATCAAACTGCTTAATGCATCAACCTGCTTAATGAAGTTGTCAAATGGAAACAACGAGTTTGCCTTTGAAAGGCTTTTGTGGTAGTGTTAGACTGGTGGTTTTCACAGGGAGTGTTAGGCTCGTAGGATAGTGCGAGCGACACTACGCTACTAGCTTAATTCTCCCAGGGAAAACCATCGAGGCGTGACTGCTGGCTCTTCGAACTGGTTCGAACCAATTGTACGTGTCCGTTTTGTGAGCAATAATGGTGTACATGTGACGGAGTTCCAGCCTGACAGTTGACTGAACCTCTGGTGGACGGAGCTGTTGCCCTACTGGTTTAGGCGCAACGGTCACGGAACTTGGACTCTTCTCCTCCCAATTACATTGACTGCAAAATGTTTGTCTTGAAAATCTAGAATCAGCTTTATCGTTCAGATGTGGATTCCTCGAGGTCTGTGTGGCTTGAAGAAAAGGATCAAATGAATAGAGTCTATGAATGGAACTGACCATCGCTCTTTAAGGTGTCAAATAAGCTCTAACGTAACACATAAGCTAATGACGATATGAAGGTGAGTAATGCCTACGGGTCTGCATGCAGCCGCCCCTTTCAGAATTGACCGTGGTCTAGAATTGGTCACGCCTTTTATAGAATAGTTTTAGATGTGGTGTAGGGATTTTGTTCCATTCAACAGATTAATTTTATATGATATTTTTTCAGGGTGAGAATTAATTCGCCACCTCTAATTCGGGATGGGCAGGACTGTAACTGTAACTGATTTATGAACTTCAACAACAAAACGTTAAGAACGACAATGACAGCAGTTGCCCGTTTGCCGTACAATTTGATCATAAATAGTATTTATAAGTAAATAAATAGTAAATAAATAATTAAATACACTGCGTCCAGAAAAGATAGGGACACCCCCTAATTTCTTGATTCAAGGAACTGCTCCATACTATTTGATTCCAAATGTATACTAGTAAATTCAACACGGCAAAAAACATGGGACTAAGCGACGTGAACTTCTGATTTGAACGGTGAAGGTTTCGAGGACGGTTTTTGCATTGAGTGCAACGAAATCACTGTCCAGAAATGATAGGGACACCCGAGAAAAAACTGCTTTACGAACCAGATACTAATTAGACTACTGAAATGAGTAATTGGTGGACGTTTCACTATTCAGTGTAACATAAATAAGTGGAGTTGGGATTAACGCGACGGAGTTTTGGAGAATTTTATTAATTAAATCGTCATAGACCGATGGATCGCTGTCTTGAGCTCTTCAACGCAGGAGTACATCCTGTTAATCGCATTATTCCTCCAATAAAGGTGTTCACGGGGATTTTTCATCATAACTAGCTCAAAAGAACTCGCTTGTAATTCGAAAATGTGGTCGAAACAAGTCCTTAAAAAGCCTGGGGTCAAACTGATCGCATAAGGCGGGCCAAGTTCCTTTTGGAAGAACAAGCTTTGTCCATGCCTATCCTCTAGGAACGGCAACAGATAAGTTGCTAGTACCTGTTGGTACTAAAATCAATCCGTATTTGCTGAACTAAACTTAATAGAGGCTTTTTATTCAGAGTAAAACTGCCACCCACATCAAGGCTGCACCGGACCTTAAGCCCCTCCTTGGTAAAAACCAGTTCTTCTCGACTGAGCCGTGTTGTGTTACTGTACGCCATCTGGGTAGTTCAGGAAAGTCGCTTCGCATCGGAAAAAATCAATTTAATCTCAAAATAATTAGCGTAGGAACCAAGTGGACGTCTATCATGCCTTGATCCAATAACGGATTTTGTTCCTCTAGAGAAATTCAAAATTGTTCTCCTTGTGCACTGTGGCTAAACGTGAAGTGAACTTAAAATTGATGTAAGGAACGTTTCCGTAACGTTTCATACAATAGCTGATAAATTTATTAAAGTTTTTCATGGTAGGCTCTTGCTTACCTGCTCCAGTTAGGCTGTACATCAGGGGCCGTATGCTCGTCTCACCCGAGATGGCTGGAGATGGGGAGGGGCTCCCCCCGCCGCCGCCTCCTCCTCCTACGTTAGCGTACTATCTCGGGTGGAGGGCATCGGCGGGGACTACCCCCACTCGTTGCGGGGAGAGACGAGCATACGGCCCCAGATATTATTTGGCCAGCGTTTGCTTGTTTTAGATCAGAGGCCGACCTATCACCTTCGGAAAACTTCTTCGTTTCATAATCTATCATAAAACGCCAATAATCCTTCTCGAAGTTTCTCCGCAGGCGAAATTCCACGACACTAGGCCTTATTTCTTCAAGAGCCTTAATTTGGCTTTGTTATTTTATTGAGCACAACGATCTATGGTCTATCCTAACAGAAAACATTTTGTTGAAATGAATATTGTTCAAAAAATTAGTTTTTATCAATCTGCTCATTCAACCGGCTATTCTTTGTAGGTGTCCCTATCATTTCTGGACAGTGATTCCGTCGCACTGATTGCAAAAATCGTCCTCAAAACCTTCACCTTTCAAATCAGAAGCTCAAATCGCATAATCCCACGTTTTTTGGCGTGCTAAATTTACTAGCATAGATTCGCAATCAAATAGCGTCAAGTAAATCCTTGAAACAAGAAATTTCGAGGTGTCCCTATCTTTTCTGGACACAGTGTATAAAAATGAATAAATGAATAGCCTGCAAACTCTTGGCTTTTCCAAGCGTGACTGACATTTACACAGGCCGACTTCCACAAACCGCCCTAACGATAAGAGCTAGAAATACTATCAAGCTGCTACCATTTATCACTCTTCACGACTTTAAATAAAAGGAGAATGCGCTAGCGCGTTTTCAGGAGAGAAGTTACCGAAATTTTTGTTCTCCTAGCGGAGCTGTAAATCACGGCAAGCTGCAGATCTACACTGCTTTTGCCTGTCTGCTGTCTGCGGTTTCTGCTGCTCGCCCATTTGGTGGAAGTGAGTTCATTTGGTGGATTTCCAGCTGAGAACAGCTTTTTGGAGCGCACATCGCTAGTCGTAGAATTGACAGCACCGAAAATCGCTTCAAAGAACATCGCAAGCCAGTTTCTTCACAAGAAAAAAAAACAAAAAACGAAGCCGCCGTTTCAATAAGATAGAAACGAAAAAACAACGTCACGTTTACGAAGTCTACGAGTGCTTTTGCCACATCCGGAAGTCGTCAGTGGGCTTAGAGTTCGGAGAAAAAGAAGTGTGAGAAATACTGAAGAAAAAGATTGCGTGTGTGATGCGTGTGTGATACGGTGGTAAGAAGCGCCCCTGACACCTAGCAGTCGATTCCAAGGGGTGACCAAGACTTCCATCCATTGTCTGGGAAGGCGAAGACACTCACAGCAGTTGGCCCTTACAAGTCATTGTATTGGGCAAACAAGCATCCCTAATGGATCTACGATTCTAAATAGGAGACAAATTCGTCGTCCTCAAGAGGCTGATCAACACCTTCATCTTTAGCTCTATATCCGCGGAGGGAATCGAAGGGAGGGATCCACAACGCGCAGAATTGGGAAGATGTCGGAATCTAATATCGCCCGTTTTGAACACGGTTATTACAAACATTAAGAGGTGTTTCAAGAAGCATCTGCCGTCCAAATTTTGTTCCGATCCGTTTCCTTTCCAGAAAAAAATACGAAGGCTAACGATGACTGAATAGAACGCGTTTGTAGTGCGATTTCGAGAAAAGAGGAACACATGCTGCCATGTTGTCTGAACCATTTGACAACGATTTTTATCATCACATCTCGGTGTCAGAGTTGGTCTGACACCGAGTTGAGACCGTTGAAGACAAAGAGTAAAAGTGGGTAAAGGAGCTAACAATAAGTTGTGAGTCTCTAGGAAAGTAGAGATGTATGTATTCTGAGGACGCGTTCACTTTTTGAGGGAAAGTTCTTCCTGAGCAGAGCAGTTCTTTTTTCCACATTGTAAGCGATCTCAATGAGAAGATCGAGAAACAGTGACAAACCTAAGATGAGTGCAGGAAGTAGGGGAGATGCGGATATGGAAATTGCTAGCAGAAGTTCTTAATGTTGGTGATAGCCTGATAGGCGAAGCCGAACGTGGTAACCCAGGGATATCATGACGACGGCCGCAAACTGGAATTAATCAACAAAAACGATGGTCGTTGCAGCACTGAACGAACGTGCGAACAAGTTTCAAATCGGCGACGAGTTTTTGCCAAAAGCACCCATCCAAAAAGGAATCGCAATTACCCTAGTAACGACCAAGCAATGTTTAGACAATGAGACAACAATACGATTTTCAAAAATATTCCGATTATGTTGAAGCGAGATTCCATAAAGAAATGTGCAAAAGTCCTTGCTTTCTTCTCGGGAACACGTGATCCTAGAAGTCAATTGTTGCAATCTAGACTGCTATCTGCTACCGCCCCGTTTTTTGGGCCGTTCAACTGGACAGGCGATAATGACAGAGCTCCATTTGTTCGGTAAATATATTATTTCCGGAAAATATATCGACTTGTAGCAGCTCTTGGTTCAGCGTGGAACAACAAAGTTGCACTTGCACAATACGACAATTTTTTTCTGAATTGAGATTAAAATGAAAGACGACGTTCGAATTTATGGCCATTTTCCTGCAAGCATATAACCCATGCACTTCCAATCAGGTCTAGAATCCGACGATTCGGGAAGGTGCATGGCGCAATCTTGTTGATTTTTTGCTTTTTAAAAAAACAGAGAATTAGTAAAAGCGGTATGTTTCAACATATTTTCAAATAGAGTACTCAGAACTATCAATTGGTATCAGGTTCTTTTCGATTTGAGCTATTTTTGAATGAAAACGAAAAGTGACATATCTTTTTGACCGCTACTGTATATATATATATATATATATATATATATATATATATATATATATATATATATATATATATATATATATATATATATATATATATATATATATATATATATATCGCGAAAAGATATGTCATCTTGAATTTTTGTGTGGAGATCGCTGAAATCGGAAGGAATTTGATTCCAGTTGACAGTTCTGATAGCTCTTATTGAAAATACACTGTTATGTGCCCTTGTTGGAAATTCTAGATTCTTCTATAAAATTTTGAACTCATTTTCGCATGCATTTTTAAACGAATGTATCTTAGGAACCACTGAGCTTCTGCATGTCTAGTGGCGACATTCAAATAGAGCATGATTAGCTTATTCTTATAGCCTATGAATTTTAGTTTCACGTCGTTAAAAATCCATAGATTTTTCTGCGTGAATTTTTTTATGGTCAAAAATGGTGAAATCTTGAGACAGTCTTTCATATAAAATTCTATATCTTAGTAACTAGTGAATGAAATTATACCAAACTTGGGCATGGGATAGCATAAGATATTCTCTTCCTAACACATGTTGAAGTTTTGAAAACTGCCCTCCATTTACAGAGAAAATTTTTCTTGAAGTTATATTTACATGAACGGCCGTTTTAAGAATACCCGGAGGGCGTTCGGCTCCAGATTTCTCTAGTGCATAGTAGACTTGTTGCTTATTAGGTCCTTAACGGGTAGCAGAATATTTTCCACTCCCGTGCAGAATATCGTCTTCTCGTTAGACCGATTGAAACTACCGCACTAACCCGCATAGTGTACGGTGGCGGGAATAGTGGTGCATACAACATTTCTAACTAGAAGACGATTTTCTGCAGAAGAGTGGGAATTATTATGCTACCTGTCGAGGACCTAACAAGCAAAAAGTCCGCTATGCGCTAGAGAAATCTGGAGCCGAACACCCTCTGGGTTTTCTTAAAACGGCCGTTCCTGTAAATGCAACTTCAAGAATAATTTTCTCTGTAAATGAAAGGCAGTTTTTGAAACTTCAATATGTGTTAGGAAGAAAATATCTTATGCTATCATACGCCCAAGTTTGATGCAATTTCATTCACTAGTTACTAAGATATAGAATTTTATATGAAAGACTGTCTCAAGATTTCACCATTTTTTGACCATAAAAAAATTCACGCAGAAAAATCTATGGATTTTTAACGACGTGAAACTAAAATTCATAGCCTATAAGAATAAGCTAATCTCGCTCTATCAAAGTATCACCACTAGACTTGCAGAAGCTCAGTGGTTCCTAAGATATATTCGTTTGAAAATGCATATGAAACTGACTTCAAAAATTTCTAAAAAAATCTAGAATTTTCAACAAGGGCACATTTCAGTGTATTTTCATCATGAGTTATCGAAACTGTCAATTGGAATCAAATTCCTCTCGGTTTCAACGATCTGCACCCAAAAATGCAAGGCGACATATCTTTTCGCGAACTACTATATATATATATATATATATATATATATATATATATATATATATATATATATATATATATATATATATATATATATATATATATATATATATATATATATATACAGTAGCGGCCAAAAAACAATCAACACGCGATGGAGGTGCGATTTTCCCTCCACTTTGACGACTTCGCAATCAATAACTAGAAATCGGTGAGCGAAGCGGAACACGCTGTTCGATAGAACAAATCTTTCTCTTTCACGCAGTATATTTATTATTCCCAAGTATTCCAAACTGGAGGAAAAAAAGAAGTTTTAGGAGACATACATTTTTCGTCATGAAAAATTTCACTTTAATGACGTGTAGCTTTTCAACATTTGAACGATCGGAGAATCAGGACACAGCATTGAATAGAGAAAACAATTTTCTTTCGAATGGTACATCAAGTTTTGCAAGCATTCACTATAGTAGGAAATTATCGTTTATTTTCTAATTTTTTTCATAGCACACTAATAATCCACGGCTGAAGCTAGCTGTTATCACCATTATGTTCCACGCATCCAGTACTATTTATACTATAAATAAGATTGAGAAAGGTTATAAACACAAAGTGATATGAATTTTCAAACGAATTTCTAACGTGTGTTGTGGCGCAAAACTCAGGTCAACAGTCGAAAAACCTCACCTAGTTTTTAAATAGAGAAGACTCACAAATCATTTCTTGTTGATGGCATTTCCTCTGGTGTGAACATTTTTTAGAATCTCATTGGATCCTCTGCTGATTAGTTTAACAATGTGAGATTGCTATAAATTAGAAGGTACACCAGACCAGATGTTCCTGAGGCCAGAAATTGAACAGACATGAGGGAAAAACAGGAGTAGCCCTATATTTTTGTACCAGGATTCGGAACAAGTCCAGCTGTAACGCATTCTGTACTCGACACGTTTGGCGCAGTGGAGAAAGGCGCCATTATCGCCCGTACGTCAAGTCTGGCGATCATTCCCTCCTGAGACCAACCAAGCTTTCTACTCTTAAAGTGTTTCATAGGCGGTCAAACTATAGCGTAACTGCCGCTGTAACGTATTCTGTACTCGACACGTTTGGCGCAGTGGAGAAAGGCGCCATTATCGCCTGTACGTCAAGTCTGGCGATCCTTCCCACCTAAGACCAACCAAGCTTTCTGCTTTTATGGAGTCTCGCAGTTGATGACAGACTTGTCCAGGAAAGTGAAAACGCTGGTTTGCTTATCTGTAGGCTTCCATGGGTTATATATGGAAATCTATGCAACTAACATACAGTAGCGGTCAAAAAGATGTCATTTTTCATTTTTATACACAAATAGCTCAAATCGAAAAGAATCTGATGCCATTCGATAGTGCTGATAATTCTATCTTGAAATCTGTTGAAACTTACCGTTGTTGCAAATTTTTTGTTTTTAAAAAATATTTTGCAGTTGCGCGTCATAAAAGTCAAAAGTAAAAACTGAACGACGTGCACTAATGTAAGTTCAATTTCCATTGTTATAACAGAGATCTCGGTGACATCGTAGTAAGCTGTGGGTACCATTTCAGGAGAACTTTGCTGTTTGCAACTGAAAGGAAATAGCCACCCAAATTTACATTGAGAAAGGATGCCTTCTCCGGGTGAGACGATCAAGAGATAACAACCGAGAAAGTACAACTTTACTCATCAGGCACGAAGAATTCCTTTTGTGAGACTGCTCCACATGAAAGCTGGCAGCGCACCCTACGAGACAATTATGAATGTGCATAGCGTGTACCTTGGTGTAGAAACCACTCCCAAGTCTTGACAATATACTTACAGGAGGTGATTTTCAGTTTTTCTAAATGTCACTGAACTTGTCGGCCTGTGAATGATGTAGCATTCAGATGGCTGGCTCGCAGCGGGTTTATTCATAGCTAAGTGTTAACGTGCAGCTGACCAATATCTACCAACAACGGAGAAGAAGTTGAAAAAATAGTCAGAAATGCTTTCAGTTAACGAGCACAATTCCGAATCCGGCTTACAGGCTCAAGTCTTTACTAAGGATGAGACTGAAAAAAAGCTGCCTGGCATAGGGAAGGTGCTGGGGAGCGCAGACGACCGGTCTAGATGAGGTGGTGACTCGGTCGAGTCGGCGACGTGGACAGGGTCAAAGTTTAGGTTCGAGAATCGAAGCTGGGAAGTCGTATCTGGCTTGCGTCGAGTGGGTGGGGTCGTATCGTATGTGTCGTTTTTTAGGAGTGTAGGAAATCGGTACTCCAGTTGCGCGCAGCATTATTTTATCCCAATTTTATTATTCATTTCTGTTCAATTATTCATTTATTTTTGTATCTTTTCTGACTAATGCAGTCATATAGAAAATTTTGACTTTGCGAAAAATTTACGACTCCCCTCTATTAGGGCAGGTCCCAGTACGACCCCCCTTGTTTCAAAGGCTTGATCTGAAATATTTCGTACCAAACACTTACTTTTCCGGACTCTGAAGGGAGCAAACAAATATTTTCAGGAGAGGAATGGACGAAGAAACATCGGCGGAACGATGTAAGCATCTTCTACTACAAGTCGAAGGGTAAAAATGGAGATCAAGAACACGACCGATATTGAATAATCACTTAATAAAAATTTGACTTTTTTTACAGATATTTTACACCAATATTTAGAGAAGAGTCGAATTTACATTATGCGGCATTTCATTGCGATACGTCCAGTCCTTCCCGAAAAATAGCGAAATTTTCCCACTGGCACTGCTACCGAACTGCAACGCGGCGAAATCGATCGCCCTTCAATTGTGAAAAATGCTGATATTTTGTGTGGTATTGTTTGATATGTATGGAATACGATTACAGTCAAATTCCTATTCCACAGATTTGGAATACAGTCAAATTTCCACTAAGTGCTTATTCAAGATCGGTCGCCTTCTTGATCTCTATTTCTATCCTTTGATTTGTAGTGAAAGATTCGTATATCGTTCCGCCGATGTTTCTTCGTCCATTCCTCTCCTGAAAATATTTGTTTGCTCCCTTCAGAGTCCGGAAAAGTATGTGATCGGTAAAAAATATTTCAGATCAAGCCTATGAAACAAGGGGGTCGTACTGGGACCTGCTTTAATAGAGGGGTGTCGCAAAATTTCCGCAAAGGCGAAATTTTTTATATGACTGACTCCAACCGGTCATTGAAACATTTCGCTTCTGCAACTGTCACGGAAGCGCTCCGATAGGGAATCTCCATTGCCGGTCGTGGTATTAGGGCTACCAAAGCACAGAACTTCAAATCAACGCCCAATATCTCTCTACTTACTGCCAGACTACCGCGTTTCTTGCAACGCGCCCATGTCAATTCTACAATTCTCCAGCGCAGCGGCTAACTCGCTCGAGCGATCTGTCTTCACACTGCTCTGACATTTTAGTGCTCGCTAGCTGGAACCTCGATGTTGTCCTTCTTGCTTCGAGACAACTTCGCTCTGACACTTGCGGATTAGCTTGGTTACCCCTCGATGACGTCCTTGCATCGAGGATCCTCACATACTTTCACCACTCACGGTGCTCTGTGTGTGGGCGTCTGTTACCGCGGAGGGCTTAGCTTTCACACATACTCTTCACGTCATCAAGCCAAATGACTTGATGTGTTTCTCCATCGGCTGGCCTGTAGGCCTGTTCGATAGTCCGCGATTTGCTCACCCCAAGCTAGTTGGAAGTTCCTGGTGGCACTAAGGAGCTGACCTCGCCACCACTGTAACTGGCTAAGTATGGGCAACAGAATTGGATCGTTTCGCCCTCTTCGGTGATGACACAGCCGCCAGAGGGTGACACTACAACGCGTTAAGGTTGAGCTTGGACCGGTTCGTGGCCGTAATACATGAACGATATGTGGAAAAAGTTGCTATCGAAAGAACGTTTTGGCGATGGGTAGGCGCTTGTAGCGGATGTGGGGGAAATGTTGCGGGTAAGCGGGCAATTTCTGTTCGCCGAGCCATGACACCATTGAGCAGAACTAGTGAGCAGTTTCGAGGACGGAGGTAGCCGACAACGCTCCCATTATATTAGAGTGTCTCATGATAAGCTGGCTGCTATATAACCCCATTTTTACGAAAACTAATTCTAATACAGTAGCGGTTCAGCGCAATCAATCGGCAGTTGCACTCTGTGTGGCGACAACATTTCTCCAATAAGCTGAGAATTGAAACCGTTTTCTCGGTAGGAGGATCTTGTTGCCGATTTATAAGCAGATTGTGGTCTAAACGTCACGGTTTTGCAAGAATTGCTTGTCTTTCGAAACGTGAGCGATGCTTATGAATACTGCGCGGTATCAAGTGAGAATACTTGTTGAGGAAGCAGATGTATCACAATTTCGATGGCTTCCTTGTTTCCTGCGATCTTTCCTCTTCATATGGTCGTGTCGACAACTCAAACAATACCGGATATCGGGTACTTCTGAAGCAGTTTACGTTTCTACTTTAACATGGCCTCAATGAGCAAATATACTGCATCGGTTTGTCCATCTGCTAGAAGCGAGCAGCGAATCCGATTCTTCAAAAGGAAGTCTTAATCTCCATCCGATACAAATCCAAACATCTTGGCTATTTGGCTTCAATCAGTCTACCACCTACTACTGCATTCGACATGCCAAGGTTCAACGCCAAGGACCAAGTCAGAATCCTCCTCCTGTTGCGGTCGGTTTCGGATCTCGTTCTAGTTTTATGTGCTTCGGTAATTACCGGATGAAATGTGAGGTGTCATCGTACATGCACTACACCTAGTGCCATGTCACAATTGTGTTCCAACAACCGGGTCATTCTTGGGTGATCAAGATTATTCTGGTAAGTGACCAGACCGCGGAACATCCTCGCGAGATTGCTCTTTTTCTGCTTCGTATCAGGAAGGTAAGAGCAGTAAACAACTTAACACATTCACGACGGCGTCCGCATTTATGTGTGGGCAGCAAGCTGGGCGCGTGGGACGATGTCCACTCATATGCGTGGACAGGAGTGTTTCGCCCAGAACTTTCTTTGGCGACGACTTTTATTGATCGTTCTTTCGGAATCGTAGACTATAATGTAAAGTCAATACTAGGTTTGCGTCGGCATGAAAATGATTGGCTTTATTAAAACTAACTAGAGAACAATTCTTCGCATGGCTGGAACACAATAAACGCAAAAGCTTCTAAGACAGGAGTGAGTATCAGACATGGGGTAAAATTTCAATGGAACAGTTAGACAAAGCAAAATAATAGAGTGCAATCATATCAGCGAACAGATTTCAGCAATAACACTTCTTATCGTTAAAACACAATAAACAAACATATTTTCCGCATCTCGAACAGCGCGCATCGACCCTCCTAACCTTTTTCATTGCAACGTCTCTCTCCAAGCTATCGCTCAGCCTTTTATAATATCCTGTACAGTGTTTTTGGACTCTTCCTGAATTTGAACTTTTCCTGAGCACATACATATGTGTGGACATATGTGTGGACACTTTGCTGGGATGGTTATAACGCAAAATTTTTCTCAAATCGCAAAACTTTGCACAGTTTCAGTTAGACGAGGTCGAGACAAAACTGCCTATAAAAACTGCATCGCTGGGGTTCCAAACCTCGGACCGTCACCTGCAAATCCGCTACCTTAGCCACTACGCCACCGCAACACTGACTTAGGGCTCGTTCAGACGACACGCGTCGAAAATGCAAAATCGAAGCGCAATCAATAATTAACGTCATTGATCGAATTTGCTCCTTTGCGTTAGTGGCGCAGTCCGGTTGCGCCTCATATAGGCAAAAAAAATTAGGCATATAATCACATAGGAAAGAAATTAAACGAAAAAAGTGACTTTCGTCAAAATTCCCTTTAATAAGGAATGGCAGAATTCTAAAAAACCCGAGCGACCAGTAAGTTTGCCTATATGAGGCGCAACCGGACTGCGCCACTAATGCAAAAGAGCAAATTCGATCAAGGGCGTTAATTATCGATTGAGCTTCGATTTTGCATTTTCGACGCGCGTCGTCTGAACGAGCCCTTAGACGGGTGACACCCGGTAGCCCATTCGCAACAGCTGAGCACCTATGCAACAACTGAGATGGTTTCTTGCCTTTTTTGGACCGTCCAGTGGCGCACAGCAAAAATGAACTACATTGCTGCAATCCCCGCCCGACGCTCTACAAAACTATGTAGGTCCCGTTCGGAATCTTTGGGACACGCTCGGTGACCTCCCTAGTAAGGGACTTCTGGGGCATGACTTTGAAGGTCAAGACTACACATGTCGACAAACCGTGCCAGCTCCTTGCCGCTCATCGCTTCTCATCGAGAGCCGGACGTGGAATGTGCTTCAAGGAGACCTATTACCAATTTAAAAAGATGACTGAGGGAGGTACGTACACACGTTGGGCAATGAGCACGTCGCGAAATTGATGGCAGTGGGACTAGGACAGCTGCATGGCTTCCAAAAAACATCCTATGAAATATTTATAGAATACTGCCCTAAAATAGCGCCACTAAATATCTTGCACTTGCGATTATGTTTTATGAAAACCTCGAAATTATGAAAACGTCGGCTTCGGTAATGATAAATACCCAATGAAACGGGAACGATCGTCTTTTTTGTGAACGATGTTTCGAGACTGCAAACTTTATACTGCGAGTAGAGACTTGACGTAAATAAAGAGGTGGCATATATTCTCAAGGGAAAATGGTTTGTTGTTATAACGATGACCTATTAGTAGGCAGCAGATCTTCTAAAGATTATATTCCCATAGAGTGCTGCATAAAACGTAGGTGAAGAATTGACTCAAATTTGGCCAAGACCACAAAGAGAAGCGTCAAGTTGGAAGGCAATTAAGCCCATCATTACTTTCAGATCTGGATCAAAGGGACGAAAACCAGGCGAATTACACAGCTACCAGATCGAAGGTTTCTCTGTAAGCTGGATTGGACGTATGTCTTTGACAGAAAAACTTTCTCGAGAGAAAGGAAAACACTGAACGGCGATGCTTCTATGAGGAAAATGACGTTCGGCGTGAACATTTGTCAAACGTGGATCTCGTCCTCCTACAACGAGTTCCCGAGGCGAGTCGGTGAAGCCGAACACGAACACCTGCTAGGGTAGATGAAGCGGCGATAACAACGACGACCTTGCCCTTTAGCGCTTAACGAGGTGTTCGGATGATGACATTGCTAAGCGTAGACGATCAACGGTGAAAGAACTCGGAGAAAGGGTGCGATAGATGCTTCTTTACTTCCCAATTCTGACAATTCTTCAGTCAGTATAACCCGGCAGATCAGAAAGATAGGCGAATTTTCTTTCTCCTATTACCTACTAACCCCGTCCGTGCAATGCATCTCTTCGAGTTTATAGATTTATTTATTCAAGACGTCGGCGGAAGCCAACGCGTGCCGCAACACACACACACTTAACTCGAAGCAGTCATTAAGAGTAAAAAATGCGTTAGTTCCATTAAGAAAATTACATGAAATTTACACACGAGCTAGTAGGTTTACCGAGAACGTTCATATTTGATTTAAAAATGCGGTTGAATTCTATCAGCACCATTTAGTCTCAACGGTCCTCTTTTGGTTATTGTCAGTGATTATCCGAAGAAGCTGTTTGGATTGATAGAGACCTGTCCGTGAATATTTTGAATAACATTAAGAGGTCAAATTTTTCCTTCGATAGTGTAGACTTCGATAGTAAATTAAGTATTTTTGAGGGTTGAGTTGAGAGTTGAGGAACATTGCTTCCAAACAGTTTGCATGCTGCTGTGCTGAACGAGATAAGTAGGTGGATCAAAGCTTATTGGCCTAATACGTACTATTCCCACTGAATACTACCAAGGAGTAAAGCCTTTAAGTTAAAGCAATTTTTTCCAAAAAAAAAACGAACATTTCGCATAACATTTCTTATCACCAACATCGCATCACTTGCAGTTCTTCTGAATGATTCACAAGCAGATTGAAAACCAAAATGTGAGCTGATTAGAGGTATGTGGAGGAACGAAGATTAAACGACAGCATTGTTTTGGATGTGAGATTGCCTACCTTTCTCTCGAAGGCGAGAAAGTATTATTAAGAATTTAGCTTAAGCAAAACAATCTGGCTTTATCTAGTTTTACTTGTGTTTTCATTGTTGATGAATGGATGTTTCTTGATTTATACACGTTGTTTCGTGTAAAAAATAATATTAATGAAATAATGAAATTTCGAAATTGTGCTGGTTGTTAAAAAAATTAATTTAATAATTAAAGAAGGGTGCGCGTGGTGCGGTGGTGAGAGGCGCTACTGAGACGTTTACGGTCGAGGAATCGATCCTAATCTAAAGTCACTGTATAGGCTAAACTCGTATTCAACTTGCCTCTACAATTCTGAATAGAAGACGAATTTGCAGGTGCGCCTGTAGGGACTGATCGGTTAATCTGTGTCTGATTTCTGCAGCTCAAGAAAGATGGATATGTATTAACACTTGATTCGCGCTTACATTTCGCCGTCCTCGCCTTTTTCAGAGCCTAGAACAAGAAGAGTTCAATCCGAGATAGTATCCACTCAAAGTCGCATTATATTCCCACAAGTGTGGGAGGTTTCTGAATAACCATCAAACAAGCGGGTCAGAAAGAGTCGAAAGAGGCAACTGACCGCGATTATGTTTAGATTCATCGAGAATCGGAATGAGTAATACCAGCCCTTCCCCGTACAAGTAACAAAGCTATATTTATGAGTAGAGGTGCTCCACCTGCGGAACCTTTATGAACGATATTTATCACTGACTTTGTGAGTATAAAATTCCATATCTTTGTATGTCCACGAGAGCCACTACTGGAGAGCAGATAGATGTTTTTACCCAGATTTAGCTAACACATGCAATCTGGTCCCATAGGCAGCAGTCGAAGGCAGATAAAGCAAACGCAGCTCATCCTCATTCCCGTACAAGTCCGGGACTCTTAATTCCAACTTCTCGAAATTCACTGAGAACGTCAGCGATGCATAATAGGAGTTCAAGAGGTTGCACTCGACGAAGCCGCGCTCTCATTCTTTTTTTGCATTTCAAACGCTTGACCCACTAGCTGCGCTACGAAGGTCTGCAGGAAGATCAGCGGAAGCACGATTTCCAAACCATGGGATTGCACTTGACAAAATGACGCTTTGAAACATCGCGGCAGTTCCATGTTAATTTCTAGGGACTGACGAATTCGAAGTTGACGTCTGTAATGCAGTAACTCATGACAAGGCTCAAAATAAATCATATCTCGTTCGTATTCATTTATTAATTCGTTTACTTTACGGGAATGGACCCACGGGTGAATACAGATCTAAGGCGGAACTCCACATTAGCTTCAGTCAATAGTTATATCATTCTATAGGGTGGTAAGAAAGTCTTGAGCCACTTTGCATGGAATTTTCAGAACTTCTGACTTCTGAATTGCATCCATAACCTAACATGTGGTAGTTGTTAGTCATTCACTAAGCAGCGTTACCATGGGTATAAATAACCAAACCCTCTTCTTTAACTTCAGATACGATGTTATTTCCACAAGACCCTATTTGAGACCTCATCTTTAACGGACGGTGGCACAGCACTGGAACGAAAGAAACCATTCGCAACATCAGCGTTGTATTCGCAGAAGACACCACAACCTTCAGCATCGCGGAGCTCGGGTAATCTCGCTTTATAACTTGAGACTTTTGTTTCGAAGACAAGCCGTGATTGGGACAGGCTCCTCTGATAGAAAATTCTGCCTTTCTCGAAGCTGTCGCAGCGGATCCGGAAGAGAGCCCTCGTAGTCTTGCAAGGGGACTTTAACACAGTCATACTACAATTACCAGTTGGCTCCATTCCTTCGTTACAGAGAAACGCTGAGTGGACTGAGCTCGGGCCTCCAGACTGACAGCACGTGGTTTACCCGGGCATTCACTGGTCAGTCACCCCTTCTCCGCTCCCTTGAAAACAACTTTGAAAACGCATAGGTAGGTAATATGAGAGGCGGTAAACCTTGTTCTTTCAAATCATGCAGTGTTGTCCTGCTGCCTTTAGCAGAAGCGCTTTTACGGAGGCAAAACCGGAAGTACATGTTAAGAAGGTTCTCCAGTGCTGCTTCTGGCACAGGGCAGGAATGATGAACAAGAAGAATGTAACGATAGAGGACATGGTCTCTACTGTCGTTATAGCAATTCCGCTTTGGAAACCCGCGGAAGCAGTTCGAGAAGAACGGCCCTTGAGTGCATTCGGTGCACACTCGCAATGATGCAGCAGGACCCTATGTCGATAAAGAGACTAGTACAAATTTGAAGAAATGAGGTTGGCACCCGATTTTGCAATCATCGTATTACACTTATATTGTCCCCTATAGCTACCAATTATCATCCTTCCACGTTGCTTCTTAGCTGAGAAAGGAGGCACTAATATCGATGATGTCATACGGGCAGTCAGCGTGTTCTTTGCCTTCCAGCCTGCTCAGTTCTGCATGTAAAAGATGGCTGGCCTGCCTATCAGGGACATCATGGTTCTGACTAACAATGGTGATAAAACCGTGGAGTAAAATGCACTGTGCACTGAACAAGAAAACCAAGAAAAAGTAGGGGTCAAACGACTCAAGACTTTCTTACCACCCTATAAAAAACAACAACCTAGGTAAGTTCGCCCTCATCATCGCAAATGGAATACATATACAAGCGCAATTTTCCTCGTATAGATCGAGTATGGGAATCGCAAAAAATGTAAGCGTGTTCAAGAACCCTTCATGTCTCAAGATTTTCGACATCATTATGAGATCTGCTGCGATAGATGCCGCGAAGGGAACTTTTCAACCCGACTAATTCACCATTCACTTTGACTTCTTCTCTGACACAAAGGTTATTAGAAGATGGACAGTGCAAAGGTTAGAAGCTGCGGAATCATCTGAACCTTACCACTCCTCGAAGCTACCGCAACAGTAACTTAGAATTGCAAACGCTGAAGAAGAAGGTCGTTTCGGGAGCTACACAACACTTCAAAAAGAAGGTGAAATTAAATCGGAACCGTGAGTGAGTGAAACATCCTAAGCGATAGTGGCGCACTCTAATGGAAAGCGCCACATCGCCGGTTTCTTGGATTTAGCCGTTGAGATGTCGCCAGAGAGTGAGAGGGAGAAGTGAGAGAGCGTTCAGCGAGACAGCTAAACGAGTGAATGTTCAGACGAAAGAGTGAGAGTGCCAGCTATGAAAGCGGGTCGAAGTGTCTCCACGGGGGTTATCACGCAGCATTGTCACAAGACCACGGCGATCATCTCCCTGGTCCGCTTAATCCGGCGACTTTTCACTTCCCGGATCGCAGTGCAACACGAGAGAGTGCTTTGAAATTAGAAGAAGTGCAGATTGAATAGGCTTGCCGCATGATATATGGGCGCTCGTTAAACGGATGCATTTCGAGGCTGAAGTGACAACTAGAAGCGACCTCATTCAGCCAGAATATTGAGATAATGTCCTGGTAACAACAAACCAAAAGCAGCATAGAACATGTGAGGGAGAGTTAGGAGAGGTGATCTACAAAAAAATCCTGCTGAAGAGGAATTCCTCGCTATTGGGCTATCGGGCGTAGCTCGTGTTTTGAAGAGACTGGAGACGACCAAAACCCCCTAATGGTGCAGTGAACGATTTGAGCAAAATAGTAACTAAGTGGTAAGATACTCTGTCGGCTAATCTGATTTGGGATTTTCTAATTCATCTGGAATTTCGTTTATTCTCGCAAATTCAAACAAGCTACTGTGGGTAGAGATTTCAGTGACAGTAGAGTTAATTATGGAAAAAGAACTCATCGGAAAAAGTACAGTAACGTAAGTATTGTCATTCATGATTGCCAAACGGCGAGTATTTTCGTCTGCTTTTTCACGATGGCTTCTACTGCGAATTTTTTCGGTAGGTGCAGCATGAGACGACAGAGGTTTCCCAAAACACTCTACTCAGGCCCATGTACCCCCATATTCCCATGTACAGCAATCATGAGAAACGTAAGTCAAGAACAGAAAGTCGCCAGATAAAATGGTGGTAGCGGACATCAATTTCGAATTTTCAGTTTCCGTTCCAGCAGATTTATGTTACATTATGGGAAAGGAACTACAGTGATTCGAAGAGCACAAAGAGTGGTAAAGGGTAAATGGTAACGGTACTGGCATTGAACAATTCCCTGAGGACGCGCCACCACGCTCATGTTCAATTCGGAATCTCAGAGGCATCATGAATGCGTGAGGGCGAGAAGGCTTCGTTAGCTCGTGCCGGGAACGATCGCTCTACCGTGTGGTTTCAGTAGCGCCTCTCATCTCTGCACCACGCGGGCCCCTCAAAAAATCGTAAAAGGTAAATGTAAAGGTGAAGGTGCCGGCGTTGATCAGTCCCCTGAGGACGCGCCGCATTCGTGTTCCATTCAAGTCGTAGAGGCATAGTAAATGCGTATTTGGCCTATACAATGACCTGCGGGGGCCTGCTGCTATACCAGGTCAGTGTCTTTACCTTCCCAGACAAGACTTGTACCTACCCGGCCACGGAGGGATGGAAGGCTTGGTTAGCCAGGGCCGTGATCGATCGCCCGACCGTGCAGGTGACAGCAGAGCTTTTCACAACTGTACCACGCAGGCCCCTCAAAAAGTGGTACTTGATAGAAAAGACAAAAAATCACCGAACAATCATTGTTTATAGAAAAGTGAAAATCAAAGAAGATCGAAAATTATAAAACATCGCGAGACAAAAGTTATCGAGATGTAGAAGATAGTTCGACCTGGAGCGATACGACATCGAAACCGGCGCGAAACACGCCAACTGTGTCAATGAGGTTGCTACACAAGTCTCGTGAAACGCGCTCGACCACATTCGAAGAAAAAAGGGAGTTGCGATAGAAGCATCCAAGGTAATTGTTCAGGTTATGGAAAAAACTGTACCCTGTTCTAATGTCTACGTTAAGCGACGGGATTATTTCTTCATATTCACGCTTGGAACACAGCTTTAAGTTTTTTTTTTGGTCAAAAAGACATATTTGGCGTTGCTACATTTATTTCCTATTTGTTCACTTTCTGTGGATACTGAGTGAGTACCGCGGTGCTAATACGGTGAAACAGAAGCTCTGTCACTTCTAAACCGTCTAATTAGAGAGCCAACTTCATGATACTTCAAGGTGAGCCTACTTACCTTAGTAGGATGGTTTCTTCATCTGATCGCTCCGAAGAAATGTAGCTTATTTGTGATATGAAAACGTCTTTGGTAGGATCGTGCCACAAGCTTTTGACTTTCCAGACTTCGGCGTAGGCGTAAGCCGAAACGTCAGCCGAATAAAACTGTGTAATACATATCTTGTGTTCAAAAAATCGAAACTAAAGCACTGTGCAACGATGCGAAGTTTAACGGAGAATCGAACGTAAAAGACTATCTGGAGAATCGCGTGTTGAACAAGATGTGCAGGTGAACTGAGTTCGACTGCGTGGATTTTTGTTTCTGTTTTTTTACTACGCCAAAGGATTGTTGCAACGAGGCAGATCACCCCGTTCCTTCGCCGTTGTCCCCAACGGCGAAGTTACCAATTTCATTACAAAGGACGAGAATGAGTTGAAGTGGACAACAGACACATACTAAAAATTGAACTCAGAACTCTCAGGACAGCCTTGAAAATAAACGGATCACTAGGTCTCATTATTGATGAAATGGCTTCCAAGGATTTGTACTGCGAACGGTAACTACCCATTCACATTTTACGGAGGATCGTGGGTGAGCCTAAAAACATTTTATTAGTCATAGTTTTCTGCAGAACAGAGAGGATGTGAAACTACTGAAATGATGAATCGAATAGTACACGAGAATCTCCATTTGATTCTCAACAGTTTCAACTTTTCTTTTATTTGTTTTTTTTTTTAATTTTGCGACTCTTGTCCTACTCCATATCTATTGGAGACTACAGCTTGAGCAAAACCACGATATTATGAGGAAGCCGTGCCGGAGATTTTGCTCCAACGTCCGCGACTATATGTAGATTGTGGAGGTTTGATGATAGAACAATGATCACAGGAGAGAGCTACGAACAGACAGACCTGCGAAACGGATTCTAAAGCTGTCCGTGAGGCACTTTATACAAATCGAACAGCATGTTCCACCAGCAGCAAAATGGTCAGCCAAATTCTCTAGGATTAAGTTTTAAGGATTCCCATTGAATAGACTTTTACGTGTCACGAAAATTTTGCATAATCTTTGGCATTTATTTATATTTATTTGTTGGCCTTTCATTTTTGATGACAGTTGGGTGGGGTAGCTATGTAGAGCTCTTCTAAACTAAAAGTACGGAGCCTACGCCAACAAGAGCTCTTAAATATTATCATAGATGCCGCCTTCACAAATGCCTTGCCGATCTGCATCTTCGACTACATTTGTGTTTTATAATCTGCAACGGAACGTCTGTTTGTTTCAACGGAGAGTTTAGCGACCTCAAGTGTGTCTGAACGACTGAAGCATACTATCTAGCAGGTAACCGAATAAAAATGGAGAACAATAGGGATCGAAATATGTATTTTGCTCCACATATGTCCCACCTGTCTACAAAGCTCGTTTTGATTATCAATACGGTATTCGGAAACCAAGAGAAATGCCAGGGCCTAAATTTATGACGGGTATCGGCACAATATACCCGAGAATGAACCCCAGCCGGCACAATCATTCGCATTCATGAACGCGCCGCGAAGTGGAATAGGCCAGCGATATTCCCCAAATAAACTCCGCGGCGCGTTCATGAATGCGAATAATCGCACCGACCGGGGTTTATTCTCGGGTATATTGCGCTGATACCCGTCATGAATTTAGGCCCAGGTGTATCATAAAAAACGGCGACGCACTCAAGGCAACGCCTGCTAAAATTTGTCGTGGATAAGGAAACGGCAGCTGAATGGAAAGTGGACAAGCCTGAAGAACCGTATTAAGCGACCCGGGTAAGCTGGTTGCGTGATCACGAATGAGCGGCTAGACTGATGGACAGAAGCTCCGAACCAGTTGCAGCCAGCTGAGATGATAAATGGCTATGATAGCTGAGAACACCGTGTGCAATTAGCAAAAAGCCTGAACTGGTCTCTCCTCCCCTTGTCCCCAGTCACTAGCTCCGGGTAAGCACTCATGACGAATATATTGCACATGGCTAATGAAGAACTGGCTTCGGAGGTGGTTTTTGTACCTCCATTTCATTTCCCGAATTGATTAGATCATCAGGGCAAAGAACGACTAATCAGACATGCGAAGCCAGATCTACGGCTAATGAACCGAGAATAATGGGGCTAAATGGCCTGAGCGCTAGAAAGTTCGGTATGAAATGGGAAGGAAAAAAGAAATGGGAGCGTTTCGTTCTCGTCACTGATGAGGATCACGAGGTGAAAGTGGAACTAGACGTTCTGGCTGCTGCGCCAATGAAAGCTTTTAGCCAAAAAGTTCCACAAGCGGAAAAACTAACTTTCCGTGATTGGTTCCAAGACCGATTAAACATTTCTCTGCTCCATGGATTTGTAGCCTAGTACTACACAGGCATGGAGAAGTTTCAACTTTAATTTGAAATTTTCATCATTGTAGGGGAAATAAATGGCGAACCTTCACGTCCCAGTAGAGCGGAGTTGGAATCCGTCAAACAAAACAGCTAGAAAATCGAAAAAAATGACAATCTAGAAAGACGTTTGATTTAGAGATGGGATCACGCTTGCGACTACATGAAGATTTATGAGAGAATCTTTACGTCAGGTGACAGGCGACATGTGAAGTCACATTGTGAACAATTCAGTCCGCCATTGACCATGTGTACGACGTTTTCGTCACTTTCGTCCGTGAAAACCCGTCACCAAAGGATCAGATTTTGCTTGCTAATTCTGTTCGTGTTTGCTACTCCACCTCAATGATGACTAATTGTAAGATCCTTCTGAAATGGGGAGCCTCTACACATATGCAGTGTGGATAGTAGAAGTGGATGACGTGTAAATAATGGTTCCCTTAACAGGCCGCAGTTCTAACCCAAATTTTCGCGATGATTCAGCACCACCCATTATACATTTGTTTCCACTATGCAAAGCAGTGGTTCGAAAAACAAACAAAGTTTATGGAGAATACAGTAGTGCCCAATATTTTTGGGCTTCAACAAGCAGATGTGTAGAATGCTTATCAGAAGCCGCTAAAGCGAACGTGAGAGCGACTGCTCACAGAAAAACATGTGCCAGGCTATTGCTTGAGATCGAAAATCATTTCATCAAGAATTTTGTGGTCGGGACAAAAAAGGTGCCAAATCTCTGCGTGACAGTCTCTTCTGCGAATAGTATAATCGCTTAACAGAGTATTCCAACGTGGTGACATTACCGGAAGATCAATACCTGTCTTAGAGAAAACCAACTACATACATATTATGACGTTGGACAACACCTTGGGCCGGTATCTTCAACTGCAATTCGCCTATTTATTGAACTGCTCTGACACTCTTCTTTTCTTGTTCCGCAGGACTATGAGAAACACCATTACATGAACTCAGGGTCGTCTCATAAACGGAAACAGGGGTATAACACGCTTCGCGCGGAATAAGCCTAGTACATCCTCCGAACTTCGGAGTCCGAAGATTGCGACTTAACATAGTCAGGTCTCCGATATCCCGCCGTAGCAAGGGCAGCGCAACAGCCGTGATCACGGCTGGTGCACTGCGCCTTACTACGGCGGCGCGCTCGATACCTCACCGCGCTAGTAGGGTGCAATAGACTGTCCTTCTCATCGTGCATACGTTTTATTCCACTTCATCGTTTTCTTGTCACTCTATGTTCTCTTTCAAGTTTTTTATTTATTTCTGACGTCTTTTTCAAGATCCCCCTGTGGTGTTCAAGTGCAAATTCTCCGTATAGTCTCTTCTACACGTCTGCACTTGAAAAATAACACTTCGGACGCGATTCTCATCGTTACTTTTATTGTCGTTACTAGCGACCGCGTGAGCTCCGTTTTTCGTTGAAGTATTTTAGGAAAGATGTTGGAGAGTTTCAATGTAAACTGAACCTGTGTGGGTCGTCGTAGAGCTGCAGGTTCGTTCCTAGAAGTGTAGTGTGCCGTTTACTAGTTGATTGCATCAGTTCAACTGTCTTCGGCGAATACCTTCGCCATAGACAGGAGAGCTGGAACATCTAGCAAGGCTTCGGGAATTATCTCCCCTTCAGGCAGCTGGGTTTATATTGATGCGGATGGAAATGAACAACAGGAACATTTTGCATTCTCAGACGAGGAAATTGAATGCATGGAACAAATGATGAATGTTTGGAATGGAATGCCTTCTCCCTTCTCCTGTGACGCTTTACACGTTTGCTCAGAAGGACTGACCACAGATGGACTGCGGGGTACAGTATCAGTTCACGTTCAGCTTTTTGGAGATTAGTTTTTCGAGTTTCGTTTCCAGACCTCTTCACCGGAAGCTCCAGTTTTGCGCAGCTCAGGATCAGCAACGGCGTCATCGGTATGTTGAAGTAGATCCTGCAGAAGACAAAATCTCATACGTACTCCAGCAGCATCATTCTTTCTTCGGAAAACCTACCTATCTGCAAGGCCTCGGAGTTGGATGAGGTTAAAACATTGAAGGCAGTATATTTATCATTTTAGGTATACATATATCAACGCCTTTGTCGTAATCCCTCTTATTCCCTCTGGTAGCCGCTATAGAAGCCCGACGAAACCATGTTGCAACGGCGTCGCTCATTGGATTGTGGCTTTGCCTTCGAATAACGGCTTCGCCTTGACAACTTTCAGCGGATAAGATAACTGTTACACAGCGTGCTGCAAACATTACGGAGGAACTGTGGAGGGCACTGGCACCTAAAATCATTACGATGAAGTGTCACGTGAGTAGTGATGTTACCTTCAAAAACGTCGTCATGTTGTTATTTATGTACTTTTTTTAAGTGGTTCTTCGATCATGCCATGCAAGAGGAGCTGGAGCAGTACAGCTCACCGTACCAGTGGTCTTCTGCTCCTTTCGAGAGCCGCCATTGTCAACTACAAGTCAAAATCAGGCCATCAACGACTACGAGCAGCAGCGTTGCTATCAACAGGTATTAGGTTGTCGCAAAATTAATTTCGGAAATGGACCGTTCAGGTCAAACTGCAATAACTCGGCTCAAACGCAACTTTATGAATCAAACTAAAAACCGTCAGCATCTACACACCTCTGCCAGTGAAGCGGTAATAAATCCAAACTTTTAGAGAACAAGCCAGGATCACGGGAATTAATGAAAGCGAGAGAGTCATTTTCAACATCGGTCAAATCAGCAATTTTTTTCTGACGCAAATAAGAATCAAATGCTTGTAAAAAGTGATAGTCTGTTGGCGAATGGTCAGGAGAATAAGTAGGATGAGACAGAACTTCAATGCCCAACTGGGTCAATTTTTGCCGGGTGATCTTCGCGGTGTGTGCTTTTGCGTTGTCCTGCAGTAGGATCGCACCGCTTCTGTTCGCTAGTGCCGGAGACAATTTTTGCAGTTTCGGGTATATTTCGTCTAAATCACAACAGTATGGCCCTGCTGTAACTGAACCACCAGGTGGCATGAAGCTATGATGGATGACTCCTTTACTACACCCTCACAAAGTAATCATAACCTTTTTAGGATGAAGTTTTGGTTTAGGAAAAGGTTTTGGTGGAGAACCCTTATCAACCCAAGCAAATCCCTGTTTGCTATTATTGTAAGGGATCCAATTTTCATCTGCAGCTATAATTCGGTTGACATACGGTTCATTTTTATAACGATTTAGGGGATTCAAATAGATGCCAAAACTCGTAAGACAAGCTCATCGGTCAATTCATAAGGAATCCACTTTGACATCATCATCACCTTGCCGATTTGTTCTAAACGTCTTGCGACTGTACAGTAATGTACGCCCAAGTCTTCTGCTAGCTTACGAGTATTGGTCTCTGGATTTGCTTCAACGGCTGTTCTAAAACCTCTTCATCAAGGGACCACTTGCGACCACGACCAGCCTTTACTTCGAGATCATAATCGCCAGAAGCAAATTTTCTAAACCAGAGCTGCACTGTCCGTTCGCAAGGACAATCCATCCCAAAAGCTCTGCCAAAGTAACGTGCTACGTCTGTCGCGAGATGTCCCAATTTATATTCATAAATGATGAGCACTCGAAAGTCGCATCGGTTCATGTTCAAATGAAGCCCTGGAAAAAATCGGCTGCGCAAAATAGAGAGACAGTAATGTACGCTTTTGATAGAGCGGATCATCTCCTACCTGACAGTATGCTTGGCTTTCCTTGAGACGAGATAATACGGCGTAAAAAAGTTTTCTTCTGAACACACTCAGAAAACGAAATTAATTTTGCGACAACCTAATACTGAGCTGATTTTCACTAGGAAGGGGATTTTCGCCAGCAACTCATTTTAAATTCCTACTAGCGAAAAAAAAACTCGCAGAGAAGAGTGAAGCATAGCGCAGTTATGTGCGATCATTCACATTTGAATAACAATACGTTGAAAACAAGGTATGCATGTCTTTAATAAGCAAAAAGCGTATCTTGCTCGAACTCGCCCTCGCAGATTCCCGGTGGAAGTGCAAGTCAACGTCGCTGTGTACATCCCAAAGAACAGCGAGATAACCGAACTCTGAGACGTGGATCGACGTTATTTGAGACTACAGGCTGGCGACGTTCCATAGTACGTTTTGTTCGCCGGGCTCTTTGGTGGTTGCCAATACCTGTTCTTATAAGTTGCGAGTTGTCGCCAGAGGTACGGTGTATTGCTCGAAGATATACTGGTATCGGCGGTCATCGTCACAGTAGGACACAGTGTATCTGAGCGGAATAAGTAGCGGACAACCATTTGAGACGTTCGGCGAAGTTACCATGTTCTTGTATAATTTCGCGTCGTTGTTAACGTTGTCCTAGACGAGAACAAAACTTCTTGTCCTTTTGAGGATCTTGAAAATCGGGTGAACCATTTCCAGCATTCCCAAAAGCGTCCAGCACTGCAGCTTATGTGTCACAATTGCTGAACACAATTGCTTTTTCAAGCAATCGTTGACGAGCAGTGTGAATGTGCGGTCCGCATCGGATATACTGACCCCATGCAGTATGATTGACTTCTGTGGTATTTTCTATATCAGCGTACTGTTATGCTCTGTTTTATGATATCATTCAACGTATACGTTTAAGGCAGTATTCAACGTAAGACGTTCCAGAGGTTGTCTGAAGTACGCAAAATGAACATCATATTCGTGTTTCTCTTCGACACTTTGGATTGACTTATGTTGAATATTGCCTAGTCAGCAATGGGTAAAAAAACGGTGAGTATTTTTTCTGCAGTCACCTTTTTTCCAGCCACCAGCTTAACCAACTCTGTTTCAGCGACAGAGAAAAAGGTTGAGGAACACAGGCCATTTGTTCAGTAATAACCATATACCAGTATGTTGCATCCGGTTTTCCGTTGCTCAGTATCAATCACTTCAATACTCTGTCATTCGTTGTGCCTTTACACGGTTTTCTATCACTGAGCGATGCTCCGGTTTTGTGCATTCTAATAGACTTTCTGTTGTACTACAAAAGAAGTATCTCTGTCTTTCTGCTAGGTTTTTACTCTTCCGCTTTCGGTGCTCTTGTTGGTCTCTAACGCAGGTTTCACCTTTCTATCATGTTTTGTGGAAGACGTTTATAAATAGCCTGTTAATGTGACTCACCACAACTGCACACATCTGCGCTACAGTACCGCAACCTACCACTGATATACGTTACCGCACATAACTTGGGTTTTAGCGTTTTCTTAAATTGAGTATTGAGAATTCGAACATATTAGTAGATTCGTCTATCAACACTGAGTTCAAAACTGACGTTATTTTCTCATTTGAGTTTGAAATAACCCAGTTAGGCTAATCTCAGGATAATCTCTCTCGAGTAGCGCTAACTGGAGCTAAGAGTCTCCTCAGGCGGTATTGTCTTCACGAAACGAAAAATTCAGGGATCGCAACTTGTTCTAATCGAATCCGAATTCAGCTTCCCACTACCATTATGTTGGTACCTGATATGTATTTTATTTTCGTTGTTTCAAGCGAAGCAGAGTTCTTGATTTCAACCATTTTTTTTGACAAAGCTGATGACAAGGTATAGAAGCGTGTGGTTTCTCGCATTTGGTATGAAAGACACTATGGCATTCCACCAGAACCCTAATTGTATGTGAAAAAAGAATTAGATTCTGGAGTGCAAAGCTCACCACACGCAGCAACTTTGTCGCAACGATGCAGAGCAAACCCAAACGCCTTTGTCTCCATGTAATAAAGGGCTATTTGAGGTGAAGTTCTTGAAAGAAATTTCAAAGTCGTTTTTTACCCTCAGAAAGAAGTACCGAAACTTTGTTTCCGACAACACTGAACAGCCAATTCTCTATAAAATAATGTGAAAGTACCGGCTTCCAGTGATATTCAATTTTTCATCTCTATTATCCACCAAGGATGATGTAGGCACCGTGACTATGTGCTAGGCCTCCTCCATCCAATAAGGCGAGTGAGTAGCACCGCTCGGATATCTTACCTTTTAGCGCCTATCATGACTGTTTAGCGGTCTTTTATGGTTTCTTTGTCATACTTGCTCATGACTTTTCGAGAAAGTTCAAAAGGCTTGAATTTTTCATGCAGCATGAAAAGCAGCACTACATCTCAGAAAAATCCGGATCATACGTGAGAAATTTGGAGATCTCCTGGGGTCACCTACGTCACGCAATGTATGAGCTCAATCCTTGCTTGAGCCAAATAAGTCGCTGAGCACAAGTACAGAAATAACTCACTTTCCTTCAAGTATGTTAATACTTGTTTTTGTACGGTCTATATATCATCAGGTGTTTGTATCGGATAATATTGATTGTACACAAGAAGAATATAGTAGGACATAGAGAAGTCTGAGAGGATTACGGTCTCAGTATTGTTAGGATCAAAGGGAATGATAGCCTCATCGAGATGAGGAGTGAGCTTCATTTTTAGACAAGGCCACTCGTAGACGGTTGATGCTGGGAAGTTACATCTTCGTCGTCATTAGTTTCCTAGCGCAGGTATGTTGGCTGAAAATGTCCCAGTAGTTTCGCTTGAACATTCTACTGTGACATGACGTTGCAAGCTGCAGTTACTGATTCAGTTCCTCGTCGTATGCAAGAAGGAAAAACCAAGACCAAAAATTAAACAGAGGATTGTTGGAAAGTCGATACTAATACCGACGAACGAAGGTATGAAATCAAAAATTCTAAGAAATCTGTTTACTTCTGCGAACAAAACAAAAACAAAAACTGGACATGAAATTGCAGAACTTAGCATAAGAACAAGCTCTGATAGCAAAGGAAGTTCAGCCTCGCAAGAGCGACCGGCTGTAAAACTGTAGAACGGTGGGTTTCAGATTAGGGGCTTGCTTTTGATACTCTTTAACAGTTAAAACTCCGGAGAGCCCTTTTCTTGCATAATATCTTTTGCACGCTCACTTCGGAATAGATGGATGGGAGCTCTATCTAGCTCAATCTATGCTTATGTTTTATCAAAATGCAAATCCAAAAACTTGCGCTCTATCTGGGATGGTGTGGACCAGGGATTGCAATATTGTGTCGGCTACCAATATTATCATTAGGGTGGCGGGTTCGGGGGTGCAGTGTGCTAGTCTGCAATATTGAGTCGACTCTATGCCGGTTAACATGTTATCATGGTCATGTCTATCATTATTTCATTGTGGTGATGTGAACAATAGTATAGAATTTGCATGTTAAACCACCGAGTTAAAGGTGGAAATAGACCATTTAAGCAAATGCAGAAGTACAACACGTTGAACATAATCAAGGAGCTCCTCTATTCAATCATATGTTTTTTTGACAAGAACTACAAATTTGTGGAAACTTCTTGGATTATATTACTCCGACGAACTCCATACCTGCTCTATGTGTATGCAAAACTATCACGACCTAATGTGGTTTTTGGCGTTGCAGGTTAAGTGTAACTCCCATCCTTGTGTAGAAAAACTAATTACTTATAAAAAAAATCAGAGCATCTCAGTCCAGTCAAGCCAGACATAATCTTATGGATCATCATTGATCTAATCGTAAGATATGAGTCCTGTCATTAAGACGCCAGCATTTGAGTGATTGTCGATTTTCCTCTCGTGAAGTCATGTTAATATGACATTGGTAACTCGCTAGAATGGACTCAACGTTGCGGACCAGCACTCTGCACCCCCAACCTACATGGCGCCCGTTAGGAAACCTGTAATTGTTTCATTGTGGTGGAATGCACAGTTGCGTAGGGTTTTCGTTTCAATTGTGGTGTAGACTTCGTGGAGCCCGTGCGATATCGCTATCTCGCACCCTGACCACCCAATTCACAGAGCATGAGAACCTGTTCTAGGCTTCGAGTGTCATGATCGCAATCAAACATTTGGAGCACTCATACTTTTTCTGGATTTTTCAGATATACTGCCCAAAGGGCTTCTGAATTGAAACAAATCAATACTCTGTCGATGCAATAAACATTTATCATTTTACGATGTTTCCAATAGAGAAAGTTTTAAGTTGTATACAAATAAATTGCATTTTCTGAAGCGCAACTTCAAATGCACTTCACTCATGTCAGACAAAACGTAAAACTAAAGGTGATCAGTCAACTGAGGACCACGTGTCGCCGAATTCGTGGTCCATTCAGAATCGTAGAGGGATGAATAAAGCGTATCTGGCCTATACATGAATTGCAATGGCCAGCCGTTATACCAAGTCAATGTACGTACGTTCCCTAACAAGTCTGGGACTCATTTACCCGATCTCATAGGGATGGAAGGCTTGGTTAGACTCTTCCGGGATCGATCGCTGCACCGTGCGGTTGTCAATACCGGCTCTTACCACTGCTCCACGCGAGGTTATTTGCAAAACACTATCATCGGACGGGAAGTGAACCCGCAAAATTCTGTTTACGGCAGACTGCACTAACCACTGTGCTACCGATGTACGTTCAATCTCCTAGCATCTTTTTTGAGCCCGGTCGGTCGAGCTGCTGCTATCAGCACTCACCCGTAAACACGGGAATGAGCCGGTAAAGCCCCATTCAGAGGCTGCGGCATTGCGGCGCGTCAATGCTTAAGGATAGGGCAGAGACGCAGACTCTGCCACTCTGGCGTCATTTTCCGCGGCGTCAACGGCGTCAACGGCGGCACCGTAAACTGAGTTGTGCGCGGTGCATCTGCAGCCAGTGCACGACACGGACGGCATAGCGCCCCAGTCAATGGAAGGATATCGATCGGATAGCTTCACTTGGCAAACGTCCAAACGTGAGAAGGGTCCTTGCGCGAATGCGTCAAGCGCGTCAAATGACGCAGAAATTTGCGTCAAAATGACGCAAATTTTCGCGTCATTTGACGCAGCCTCTGAATGGGGCTTAAGGCTACCATCTACAGATATATAAGCCATTCAACTAGTTCTCTTCTCTAAACCGCTAAACAAAAGGCGGCAAAAGCGCAATTCGTTTGTCTAAGGCCCGGGTTATACTTCATCGCCCGCCGCCGCCCGTCGCCGCCCGTCAACAACAACGTATTCCAGACAACTTGTCATTACAATAACAAATATAACTAGTCTTGTAAATAAAAAAAAACTAAGAACAATAAACAAACAAACATTATTGAAGCTTTAGGATAACGTAAGAACAACAGACCGAAGGAACACTTGCAATCGGGCCAGTGCCGTCATTATATCCGGAAACAATTATAATGACAATTGTTATGTTGTTATATATGTTATATGTTATATGTTATATGTTATATATGTACATATGTTCTCTCAAACAAAAATGTTCCAGTTCCCTTGAATCGCTAATCCCCGTCCGTCGCCGTCCGCTGCCGTCCGCTGCCGTTCGCCATTAGTATGCCCCGGCCCTAAAGTTCAATCGAAAGAACGGCCAAATGTGATCAAAAGAAAGTAGTATTTCCTTCTCACACTTCCATATGTTTGTTGTGTCCAACAATAGATGAGTAACCTTGAATGTCAGTAGATGACTCTGCTAGGCTCACATAATTTTAGAAACAATTTCTAGGATTTACGCTTGTCTCTACGCGAGCCTTTAAATTTTACTCCAACGTCGTTTGTCAACAGATCATTTCAGATCGTTGATGAATCATCTCGGGTTTTTACAACGACTGTTCGTCAATCGCCTCTCTAAAATGATTACATTCATCACCTCATCATTCATAAGCTATCCCGCTCGTTAACCAATGCCTCTTGCGACGATTTCCGCCCTTTCATCTGTCGCACATGATCGCTACGCTGGCTAATTCGTTTGGCCGCAACTAGTAAGATGAAGAATCATCGTCGCACTTAATCGACGACTGGTCTTGGTGAAGTTTGAAGCCGTTCTCTATGACCAAGAAGTCTCAGACATACCGCGTATGCTCATCTAACTTTGCGAACTTGTCGTCAACTTCACAAGCAGGTTATCGAGGATTTCAAAACAGCAACATTGAAAACCTCTTGATTAATTTATTGTTTCCAAGATTTTATTGAAGGCAAGTCCTCAAGTAAAAATTTCACTGTGCAATAAAACCGTTTCTTCTGCAAGTTCGCTGTAAAAGAAATATGGGATAGAACAAAAACGTTTTCTGTTAGTATGAGTTGTCCTTGTCTGTACTTCTTTATATCGCCTCCATGAAGTTTGGTTCACAGTCAATTTCACTGGAAACACTTCCTGTTCTGGAAAATAAAAGAGTGCCATAACAATTGGGAACATGTAAAGACTGCGCAGAAGCTGAAAAGCTGAAATTTGTCAACGTGGAGGTGATATGATGTTGAAAATAACAATAGTGTACGACCTCAAAAGCAAAAAAAAATTGCGGTTCGATGGTAGCCATTCGGCGACCTATACTTTTGTTTCAAACCTAACAATAAGATTTCCTTCTCAGCCGCCATTTCAGCAAGTTTATGGTCGTGTCCCTACGAAAGAGTAAATTCTGTTGCACAATCATGGTGCGTTTCTGTTCGTTCGAGTCTTCATATCGTTTTGGTTGATGATCTAAACTAAGTAATCGATAGTGTGATACAATTAGTCACGTCTCGCCCAGCGATGCACCCACCGGTGGACGGTGACTCCTCGTCGCTGGACGGTCACTCGTCGTCGCTTCAGAATTTACTCTCTACCGAATAAGTTAGGCAGGAACACTCTTTCATTAACCTTAACGCTTGTGGTTCTTAAACTTTTCCCCAAATCCTAAACCACATCCACATTTTTCACACAAAAGGGCACTTAGCCTCTAATGGAATTAGCATCTTCGTTTTTTATTCCACGAATTATTGATAAGCTCCGTAAGTGTTGCTGAAAGAATGTTTGTTCCTAGCTCAATCGAGATCGAGCAGAGAATAAAATTCTGATGCAGAAAACATGTGGGTTTCCATGCTTTCGAATCCAGTGAGTGCATATTCTCAAACGCTTTCATGAGGTGTTTCATTTATTGAGGGCAGGCACCTCCGAACTCCGTCGGGTGATCGCAGGGCTCCATTGCATCGCGACGGAGCCGTGGAGTGTGTGCTAGCCCGAGCCCTGGCAGTTCTCATATAGTCCAGCACCGCAGGTGTTCTCACCTGCGCCAGCAGATAACGAAGCGGTCGGGACGTTTCCCCTCCCTTCCAACGTTAATGACGTTACTTGAGATAATAAAGTTTTAAATTGAAACTAGGTAATTAGTTCACAACGTGGCAAATTGAGTGCTGAACTTTATTTGTAATCTAGTTCACCTTTCCGAACTCATATGTTCGTACCGCCGTCGGAATGTACGGCCGTGGCATACAAGGCCACAATCCAGAGATCCTCAAGGCAAGCAGTCTTAAGCTAACTAGGGAGGTTGCTCAGCGTGCTCCGAAGATTCACAACGAGACCCATATTGTTTTATAGAGCATCGAATGACGATTACAACGGTGTGGTTCGTTTTTGCTAAATGCAAATGGATGGCCCAAAAAAGGCAAAAAACCTTGAAAACTAACCAGTGGCAGATGGGATTCTAGATCGCAACCACCGGAGATACCACCAGAATCGACCCAAATTTCAAAACAAACGTCAGATTCGTGATCAGCGCCCCGAATAACCCCAGTATACAAAGTTTGAGCTAAATCGGTGATTTTGACCTAATCAGCCTTACTAGTGTTGAGTAGTTGCACGAAGGCCCACATACCGAGAATATCTTTATTCCGATTGTTCCACTTTTTGGACTCTAATCAACGCAGAGACTCCAATTTGAATGAGTTGATTTGATTTTTTATCAAGATAGATCACTTGGGCTGTTGACAAATCCGCAATTCGCAAATCTAACATCGGCTTTTCCCATTGTGTCTGGCGTGAGCTTGCTAGGGTCCGTGGTAACAAAGTTGGGTAGTAGGGTCTAAATCACCGATTTAGCCCAAACTTCGTCTACGGGGGTTATTCGAGGCGTTGATCACGAATCTGACATTTGTTTCTGAATTTGGCGTCGATTTGTGTTGGTTACGGTAAATGTGGGTCACATACATAGCTACTAGAGGACATTGTCGTTCTTGCGTACTCTGCTGGCCATACTCGTCCCAAACGCGATTCTATCGTGTAACTGCGACAAAAATCCATAAGGAGCGTATTTTGGTATCTAGCGTAGGAAGGCAAAAAAGAGGGACAGCAAAGGGACCGATCCACCGACCATCTGATTGAGAGTGCATCATGCTATCCACTGAGCCATCATGATACGACATCTGTTGGTTAACACCTAGAAGTGCTCTCGCCACTAGTTTTTCACCACTAGTTAGTGGTCAAGATTTCTTGCTTTTTTTTCGGGCCTTCCGTTTGCATTTAGCAAAAACAAACTACACCGTTGTAATCGCCATTCGACGCCCTACAAAACAGTATGGGTCTCGTTGTGAATCTTCGGAGCACGCTGAGCAACCTCCCTCGTAAGGATCAGAGTAACCACCCTTCCTTTGACGTGCTGAGGGGTTCACTTTTCTGACCCATGTTACCCGTTCCATGGGTTTTTAAATGTTTCCCAATTTTCGGGTAGTTCGATATTGGATGAGGGGATAATATTTTTGGGTAGAACTCTGTGACTACCCAAATGCGAAGAACCATCGAAGGCCGAATATGCAACACATGCAAGACGCTCATATCGAATTCACCTTTACAACGTGTGTAGCCGTGAGTGACATTAGAAAAAATGTTATCTACGCCTCCAAGCGCCTTATCCGAACCACTTATTCAGCTAGAAGCAGTAAAAACGTCAGGTGTGCTAATCAGCACGTCATTCTGTGCGGCCCGGAACGGCCTCGCGGAACCTTAAGTGATCATGAATCGACTCGTTACATCTGAGCAGTGCTTCCCATTTCCTACTTTGGGATGATTTTGTGACCCAGAAGAAGTTACGCTGCTTAAATAGGATGAAGTCTTATTTTATTTTATGGGAGTAGCAGAGACGACGTTGACAGACAGAATTGAAGTTACTGTGAACTATGTAGGTGTTAACACTATTTCGAAGTTGCTGTGAACTGTGTAGGTGTTAACATTCTTTCGATCAGGATCGTTTTTCTTTTTGAGAATGGCGAAAGCAGATTCAATTTTCTCACCGTCAAAGTTCGGTTAGTTTTTCTACTGAATGGTACCGTTTCTGGAAATGCAAAGATGAGTGGTAGGTGTACAAAGCATTTGCTCTTCATTAATTCTGTTCAAGATATTTCGGTAGGCACTAGATTTCAATTTCTAAATATTATAAATCCCTCGAGTCACCACTTTATTACCACCGCTCCTCCTGTTATTTCGCAATCCACATCTTCTTCTTTGCACAATCAGAGCAATGAAAAGTTCTACCATAGCCAAACGAATGAAGTTGTGTGGGCCACAGTCTATCAGTACGTATGGTGAAAATTGGTTCACTAAATTTGAGGATCCGGCTGTTGGACCATCGAATATTGTAAGGGCCTGCTGTTGGCCACCAGAGCAACGTTAGGAAGTCTCACGAATTTGGAAGGGTATGGCGGACTTTATCGATAAATTTAGTTTTTGGCTTGAAATTTGGAATATCCTCACAAGAACTTTAGTTCTTGTACATGTATACTAAAATTGCGATAGTTGCAGAAAGCAGATTCACAAGATGCTGCAACGTTCTCTATTGAGGAAATAACTTAAGGCGGTGACAAATTTTGATAACGGGGAGAACTTTGTCCCCGATAAGGACCCGCTTCAAACCCTATAAAAACCGCCTGAGCTTGATCAGAAGATCAGTCAAACCATGAGGGCTGTCGTTATTCTTGCAGCTGTTGTTTTTACGTCCGTATTTGCCAAACCTCTATCGGACTCGCTTTTGTATAAAACACTACTCAATGGCGAGGTAATTGTGGTTTTATAATATATATCGATTTCATTATGACTCGGATACTCAAAATGTTTCTCATCATTATTCGTTCTAGAACGCAATCGAACGACGAACTGTTCCTCCACGAACACTACCACCACTGATGACTGATTTCACCAACTCCCACCCCGAACGATCGACTGCGTTTCCACCGTATATTCCCGGCTTCAGTGGAGTTTATCCCGTCGGATCTACCGAAGCTCCCAATCCCAGTGAAATTCCCGATTTCACGGGAGTTTACCCTGCTGTGTCTACTGCTTTTCCACCTTACATTCCCGGCTTCAGTGGGGTTTATCCTGTAGGATCTACCGGAGCTCCCAATCCCAGTGAAATTCCTGGGTTCAGTGGAGTTTACCCTGCTGAGTCTACTGCTTTTCCACCTTATATTCCCGGCTTCAGTGGGGTTTATCCTGTGGGATCTACCGGAGCTCCCAATCCTAGTGAAATTCCCGGTTTCAGTGGTGTTTACCCTGTTGAATCTACCGCTTTTCCACCTTATATTCCCGGCTTCAGTGGAGTTTATCCTGTGGGATCCAACGATTTCCCGATGTAATTCATGTCTTTTGCGAAAATTACCCTGCAAATGCAACGGATGAATTCGGGCAAAATGCATGATTTTAACGAATACAATTCGTGGGTTTAATTTTCTACATGTTCTAATGAACTGAGGTTGATCAGAATGATAACCATTATTATATGATGATAACCACTGCTCATTATAAATATACTTGTATATTTTGGTCCTTGTTTATAATTGTGCTTATTATAAATATACCACCTGGCATATTCTGAGATCATACCTTAATTTCATCAGTTTTTTTTTACCTCAAGATTAGTCCTGAATCGTGAATACCTCCAGTTTGGAAAAGTTCGAAATACTTCTATGTGGGTTGGCATTATGAACTGCAGCTATTATAGTTTCTACCACTTGTTTCTTCCCCTTTGTTGCAAGCACTGCAAGACTACCACGGTTATAGAAACTGTTTACACCCGACAAAATAGAAATTTGGCACGAGCAAAACAAATACACAAAGCATTCGACCAACTGGGTCGATAATTGATAAATTCGTAACATTTGTTTTCAATATGACACAACAGTAACACTTTCATGTGTTGTACATCAAGAGCAGAAATCCAGAGTGCGACAAGTACGAAGACCTTGCTTCGTAGTAGCTGCAGATGAAGAACAGAAAAGGAGCAGGTCACATGCATGACGATACAACAGCAAAAACATTTGTACAATAGAGCATGAAACCCGTTTTACGCAGCTTGACGATAGAACTCTCTGTGCCGTCCCTCAGGAAGACCTTTAGTTCAACAACATTTTGAGTGATCGTTTTCAAATGGAATTGAGGTAAGAAATGTTCGTTTCGAACCAAAAACGCGATGAGACGTTTCTAGATGTTCACGTTGTCTAAAAAACAATCAAAGCATAAAGAATACATTTTCTTGGCATAGGCTACTCGAATTGCGGAAGAATCGTAAACAAACTAGATCTCTTCATTAGAAGCCATACGAAAGCGTCAGTAAAAGTTCGAGATTCGAAAGAGTACATCAGAAACCAGATTGGGGAAATCAGCAACGGTAATCGCTTGTACGTCAGATGAGGCGTTGCCAGGATGAAAGGGTGGACAGTAAAGGTGCCGGTATTGATCAATCCAGCAGGGACACGCTATGTATTCGTCTTCCACTCAGAATGGTAGAGGTATGGTGCATGCCAGGGGTGTGCGGATAAAAACAGTTTCGCGAACCGGATAACGGTGCGGATAACGGAATAGCCAAAATCGACCGGATAACGGATAACGGATAAACAATTTCGAGGCTAAACCCCTTATCAAACTCGACTATCACTCACGCCAAAAATTCCATGAACACTGTCTCTGATATACTTCTTTCAAGTATCAGTTATTATGGAGAAACAATAGCAAAGTAGTTGGCTGATTCTTTGAAAAGATCCAAGAACGACTGCAAATTCACTGCAAAATACTTTGCTATTGTTTCTTCATAATATCAGATACTTGAAAGAAGTATATCAGAGACAGTGTTCATGGAATTTTTGGCGTGATGGTCTCCACGGCTCGTCAGAGGAGTCGTCAACTATGTATATTATGGATTTGGATTTCAATGCGTGAATTTTGTGGGTCAAATAAACATTTGTCGAGTTATACAAAGTGATAGTCGAATTTGATAAGGGGTTTAGCCTCGAAATTCTATTTTTCTATTCGTCAATAGAGCGCGAAATTGCATTGAGTGAGAGGCCTTGCTCGATTTGTATCCGTTATCCGGCCGAAAAAAAACCGGATAACAGTGCGGATAACGGATAAGCCAGAAAGCCTCCGGAAACCGGATAACGTATATCGGATAACGGATAATCCGCATGCCTCTGGTGCATGCCCATTTGGCCTATACAATGGCTTGCCAGCTCAGCCGCTTAATCAATCAATCAAGGAGTTATTACCTTCGCGAACAAGTCTGGTACCAATTTACAGGACCCCGAGGGATCGAAGGCATGGTTAGCCCAGGCGTGGATTGAGGAGGTGTCAGTAGCACCTTTTACCACAGTCTTGTACCACTGCAACTATTTGGAAATACCCGCTGTGAACAATAAGTGTCTGAGCAATATAATTAACAGAAGAACTGCTCCTGGCATAGGTACTGCAACAAATCATTAATGCGCTATCCACCGAACGTGAAAAGGTATTATTGCTGTTCTTTCCATCCTACTCATTGTGCTTGGTCCTTTGTATTAACCTTACTCCACGGTGGTAACGAATATCTTTCACATGTGGTAGCAGAACTGCACGCTCGAGTAGAATGGCTACACTTTACGCGGGATCTACGAAATAACTGAGGGTGATGTTTATCACGCCATCACTTATTTCGTGAATAAGCGGTAGAGACAGGCTGGAAATGAGAATGTAAAGGTAGGATCACCCACTTCCGCATGCTGACCTCAATCATGGTTTGAAATGAAGCGGCTCATTTACGGAAAGATGAACGTTTTCAGGAGGAATGGAGTGTCTACAAAGGCACAGCCGAAGCGGATGAACGGAAAAAGTTACGGATGTCGTTTCGAATGACCGGATTGCAGACGAAATAGATCAGAAGCCGAATGGCTGACGTGAACATGTAGACGAACGACACGGCGTCAGAGAAGAATGTATGAAACGTCGATGACAGAAGAGGGTCGTTGGGATCCTTAAGAATGGGATGGTCCGACCTGAAATGGTATAAATGTACGTCATGACCCATTGTTGCTTTCCGGATGTCTTCTTTTTCAATAGAGTACTGGATAGATAGGAGTTTAAATTCAGCGTAGAAAACCGCTCCATGGATTGTGGGGCGGAGCTGCTATTCTGCCGGAAACAACGAAATTATGAACAGACAATTCGATTCATATATTTCGCCCCACTAAACCTAGACCACCCGACTAAACCTAGTGGTCCGTTCTGTTCAGTAAGCTGTTAAACGGCGTAGTGTTGATTACGAAGACACAGCTGTTAGCGGAGTGGATCACTAATGACTTTGGCAACAACACAGCGTTCGTCCGTTTGAATCTAACAAACGAACCTTTCCATAACGGTGAGAATCAGATGAAGAGTGTTTGATATTAGGTAGCTCGCAACAATAGCCACCATCGTCATGATGGCACTTCGCACTGAAGCCGAGACACTCTTCACCGGCCGAATCGATAACGATATCACTGAAAAAAATGAAATGAGTTTTGGCAGACCTTGAGAAGGTTGCAGCAGACTATTCTATTGTTGGTAATGATCTACGCTCCATTAGGAGTGCTAATATTGGGTGAGCGAAGCGAAAAGGTGCTGAGGTTCTAGCGGTGAGGGGAGCCATTCATTATCTGCTGTGGCAGTAAGGTCAGAGCAGAGCAGCAAAGGAGTGGTGAGAGCATTCCCGTGACCAACAACCTGCTATTCGTGTTGGAGCTCTTTTGGGATGATGCGCGAAAATCGGAAAAAAAATTGCTTGAGAATTCTCAGCGAATGGTCGATTTGCATCCTTTCCATGTGCGAGTCGTTATACTCTACTACTAACCTGCTCTGCCGCCGCAGCAGCGTGTGAATGGGCTTTCAGGCAATCATTAGCAATCGGTCTCTCAAACTTTGCATTCGATCACTCTTCAACTACGAATGAGGAATGAAATCGCTAAGCGCATCTACGTTCGATAAAGGGAGAGGAATTCAAATGCGATGGATGCAATAGCACAGCGGATGACGTGCACACGTCACCAACCGTGCGTTGCTTGTAGCATAGGAGAGGTGCTAGCTCCTACGTCTCCATTTGCGCTGGGAGAATGAGCTGAAAGAAACAGATAAAGAGCCACTGATTTTGACCTCTTGCCCGCGTCGCTCGCCGTGTCCACTTGGGTTCGATGATCTCTTCTGCTTGGAATCTTTCCAAGACCTTATTTATTTACTTATTTCTCTATCTTATTTGGTTTATCTTATGAATGCGCTATGCAGTTGCGCCGAGCGAGCTTAGTAGGTGGGCGAGAGATTAATTTGGCATGACGTTTCGACCTATCCATCGTATTCAGAGAGATCGTGATCCACCGTCAGATCGGTTCGACGTCGCTACCAACTCTGGATATAAACAGGTGCCAAGTATAGGGCGAGATGAAATGTCAGTGACGATGAGAGCTAACATTACGGAAAACCAACAAAGCGCATATAACTAATAGCTTCTAAATAAAACCGAGTTCTCAATACGACACTGTATCTGGGTAATTAGGGCGCGCATGGCACGGTGGTAAAAGGCGTTACTGACAGCCGTGCGGTCGGTCGAACGATGCCCGCCAGGGCTAACCAAGCCTTCCATCCCTCTGGGGTCGGGCAAATTGGTACCGGACTTGTCTGGGAGGAAGGTAAAGACACTGGTTTGCTGTAGACCAAATACGCATTCACCATGTCTCTACGATTCTGAATGGGACACGAGTGTGGCGGCGCGTCTTCAGAAATCTCATTTCACCTGGTTTGCCACCATTCACTAACTAAAAACTGTGGAGCGTTGAGATTCAGCGCTCATTGTGTATAACCTGTACGCTTTTTTCTGAAATTCTTAGAGGTCTTCTCGACCAACTCACCGCTGTTGAGTGAATTGATGTGAGCGTGAGAGTCGCACATGATTTCTTTCTTGTCCGATGTCGCCGTAAGCTTCCTGATTATCACCTGAAACGTGGCTGATAAAGCCATCATGAAGCCTATACTAGAAATCTATAGGATTGAACAGAAAACATTTTTATGGGACGAAAAAGCAATAAAATTCAAGTTAAAAAAGGTGTAAAAGACTCTGGAACACCAATAGAAGCGTGACCGGAACTAAAAACCTAGAACTCACGGAAAGTTGGTCTTCAGAAATGATCTTACAACTTTCCCAAGAAGAAGAGGCCAAAAACGGGACACGATCAAACTATTTGAATTTTTTTAATTTTAGGGAAAATTTTTGAGGGCTTCGTGTGGTACAAGTGATTTTTCCAGCACTACCAAGATTGAGATGTCTACAAAAAGGCTTTTCTCGCCTTGTGTGGTTGAATAGTTGTCTTCATTCGGTATTTTAGACTTTACATCGAAGCTGTACTAGTTGCGTTTTAATTCCTACAAAGCCATCCCTTGTTGCTGTTGATATCCCGGGCCGGCTTTATTATTCCTTTAGTACTGCTCGATGAGGGAAACGAGCATTATGGGTTGATTTATTTGCTTGGTGGAAAAAGTGGCCACAGCTGCACAAAAAAACCCCATTCTCCATTGCTGCCTCGCTGTTGCTGCTTCCAAGCGTTCACAAACCTTATGGTCCCTCTAATCCGCAACTGTGTCTGCAGAACAATAGTGGAATGGCGTAGCCTATTTTCGCAGCAAGATGTATGAACATCCGTTATTTCTACTTAATCTTCTTCACAATATTCGTACCCTATATTCAATCACAGCTAGCATTTCGAACAGAATAGTTAAAGGTTATGTAGCAAAGGAACAAAATAGAGTGGCGCAAATGCCATGAAGTTTGATGAAATTGTCTGCTTCACAAGGAACGACAAGGGCGCTGTACAATGGTAGCAGGATCTACTGACACCCGCACGGTCGAGCGATCGATCCCCACACGAGCTAACCAAGCCTTCCATCGCCCCGGGATCGGGCGAGTGGGTATAGCAGCTGGCTCCGCAAGTTATTGTATAGGCAAAATGCGCATTCATCATGTCTCTAAAAAAGACCTTGCAATTAGAAGACTGACCAACGCTGACACCTTTACCTTTACCATTTACGAAGAACTAATCAGTGTAGGTCCACCAAGCTGCCAATGTGCCCTAATGGTAGTCCGGATGATACATCTGCTAGACTGTTCCGTAACGAGATAGAATACTCGAATGACCACGTCCGAACATCTTCCTGTTTTCTCACTATTGGGAGAGAACCCTTCTGGCCTAAGCGCTATGTTAGGGTGGTATAGGTATGAGTCTCAAGCCAACTGTTTTAGCTTTCAAAATTTTGTTTGTTGAACGCTTCCATTTCGCATGTGTGGTATTAGCGTAACTCTCAATGTTCTTCTATATCGCAATCGTAAAGGTCAATTGCGATGCTGATTACCTCCGATACGTTATTTTCTATGAAAGGGTTTTCGGCACTGATGTGCTAGTGACATTTCAATTCGCATCGAGAAAAGGGCGCTCTCTCGCCTTCAAGCGCAACAGGCCTCAAAGCCAAGTTTTCATTGTAAGGACTTCACACAAGGGACAATTTTCGAGATTGTTTGGAAGCATCTGGATTGACATAACGTTGCGCCAAATCAGCGCGTCGCTATGTTGGGGTTGTGATACGCGGGATAACGCTACCGTATGCCCACATCAGATTAACAACTCTCACCCATCGACATGAATGCACACGCTACTCTTCGGTGTTCCCTGCTCGCTGAAGAAGAGATGTGAGATTTCCTCATAGGTAGTACACTCGGAAATGGACTCTCACGAATTCAGCATAAATTTGCAAGCCCAATCTGTTAACTCGTGACATGGTTTCAAAGTAGCTGATTAGGCTTGCACATTCCGTGGAACTGAGAACAGGTCAAGCTAATAATTAAGCAGATAAGGGAGTAAAGTAGTGAGCAAAGCTTTACCATCTGCGCTCACCACTTATCCATCACACAGAAATGAGTATTGCAGTTTGGAAAATCAGAAAATAACCGCAGTACTTACAATATTCAAGGCGAAGAGAATGACGAACGGTACCAGCGTTTGTGTAATTGTCATAATGTGAAAGTCGAAAAAGTAGTAGACCGCCGAGTCGTGTGTCCACTCTCTGAAATATGTAGAGAACTAAAAGTGATTTCGGACAACATGTGTTTTTGAATAGATACTCAATGTCGGTGCAGAGCCATTTTAGGGGACAGTCACAGCTGTATAGGTCGATCAGTGTTAAACAGATCAATGTTCTTTTCTCCTTTTAGCTACACCCCGACTATCCCGTGCTCCTCGCGGTTTAATGGAGTGCCTGAAGATCCGTAGATGGAATTCAATGCTGACTATTGATGACGTTAGGAAAATGAAAATGATACAGTCCCACCGGATCCGAAAATTTTCATGAGGCAGCATTTCAAGAGACCCAGCGCGAAGTAGAAGTATTTTATGAAATTCAGTTTTCTTAAATGATGTGAAAAGTTTTATTGCCGCGTGTTTGCGGGCTCCTTCAAGTACTAGAAATAGATGGTGTAATGTTGAGTCAGGATCACGTCTACAACACTGTGCCGACAGCTCTCCACCGCAACAGCGCCGGTCATCTGCCCTCCCCTAGCAACTTGCTTAAACTAGAAGGCTTTTGATTCCCCCACTTATTCATAATTACGGTATTGAACCGATAAGCCAGAGTACCGTCTGAGCCGCCATTTTTGAGATGATCTTAGCACCATCAATACAACATCTAATGAAATATCAGTTGACGAAATGAGGAACTACTCAAGCTTACTCACCGTGGTTGTGTAGTCATGGTGCGTAAGAAATCGTCACAGAGCGGGTAAACGGCCACTTCAATGGCGAATGCTGTGGGTAGACGTAGAGCCACGCATACCAACAGTGAAATGATCGCTGTGAAGTAACGACCAGACGTCGACAACATCGCCAGTAAGAAACGACTTCTACTGAAAACGACTATTTTCGATTTTTGTCTCCCATTCAGAATCCTGGGCTCGCGTGGACCGGCTGTGAGAGCGTTACAGACACGGTTCAGCGATCGATGCCCACCCGAACTAACCAAGCCTTTCCCTCCGGAGTTGGGTAAATTGATACCAGACTTGTATGGGAAGCTAAAGGCACCAACTTGATATAGAGACTTGCTAAAGGCACCAACATGATATCGAGAATGTGCCAAATACGCGTTAACCGTGTCTCTATGATTCTGAATGGAACACGAATTCAGTGACCGGCACCATTACCTTTACCTTACCTTATTCAGAACCCTAGAATGACTGGGTGAATGCGTTTCTAGTTTACACAATGACCAGTGGGGTTTAGCCGTTCACGTTAATGTCTTCGGACAAGTCTGCAACCAATTTATCTGAGGGATGGGAAGCTTGGTAAGCCTGGACGAAAATCAATCGTTCGACCGTGTTCAGCCTCTTACCACTGCACCCCGCGCTATCCTTGTTTCTTGAGCGACGACATCTTCTCATACACGAATCACTCACTGCAAGTAAGTTCTACGGTACTGTCCCACACCTAGGATTGTAAGAAATAACTGTCTGTTCAGGTCATTTTTCTTCTAATGGCGGTCCTCCTCGATGTCGGGAAAAGTCACAAGCATGCTTTGGATACGTGTTTTCCGTAGTAGGAGAAATTCTCGTTCGAGCGCAGCATTTCATTGATTTAGCAGTCCATTAGCCAAATTCGGTGTGCTTGAAAAACACGGAAGGTCTCAGTTACTAACTAGCTTATAAATACATGATTGTGATTCGAGGTTTGAATTTCCTTTTGGATAAATTACTATTCGAATATGAAAGCGGGGGTCTATACCCTACTTCTCTTGGAATCCCTCCTTCATTTTCTTGCCTCAATGGTCCATTTACTAACTTCCTTATTTCGAATATGACGGTTGCGTGGCTCTTAAAAGAAAACAGATGATTCGTTGCCCTATGGTCATTTGCCAGCATTTAATTGTAATGAGCCTTTTTTCCGTAAAACGTTCCTACTTTTTTACCTGTATTTTATTGCATTATAGTCATTCTGCTTCAACAAATTCAGAGAGCTTTGGATTTCTTCACTCTTCCTACTTGAAGTCAGTGGGAAATAGTGATCACTCTAGCATCAACGTCAGGATAGGAGGATAAAAGTTTCCATAAAAAGCTCTCCCAGAATCATTCGGAGGCTGTACTCTAAGAGAGACTATAAACGAATATGCTACTATCCATCCTCTATAATGTGGAGTCTTTCGCACAACGTGGACTGTAAACGAAGGATGTGAAATGTCCATTAATATTCTTTAACACTATTGAATGTTCAGTCCTTGAGGTGAGGTAGATGAGAGTCGATCCGTGCTCCCAACATATTTGCAAAATATGCTCGATCATTGTACATACATATCTTTTCAACTGCACTACAAAGTCCAGTTCCCCGCATGAATGGAAGGAATACACGTACTTTTCTCAGAGATTTTCGACGACGATCTATAGTAGCCTGATCGAGAATCTATTGATTAATTGAGGAAAAAAGGATTACTACCGCTTCCTAAACAGCAAATTCGAGGAATCAAAACACGCTAGTGTTCTTATTAGAGGTGATTTTAGAGCGTTTTGCGCAGTGTACATCGAGGATGAAAAGAAACTACCTTCTTTCAAAGTTAGCATCATTAAACCTACAGAAATTCTCCTTTGGATACAGGAAAGGGTCGTTTTCAAAGTCACCCAAAAACGGCCGAATATCCGAATCCTTAACGCTGGCTTTCATACCACTGTTTTTCGTTCAAAAAGCCGCTCATGTCATTGCACAACCTTTCGCCTATATTTGCAATCAGTCGTTGACGAAGTCGGATGGAAGCATTCATTCATCACTCCTTTGTTGAGGATCCATCAAACTACAGACTTGTTAGTATCACTTTTGTGTTTTCAAGTCTTCAATAGTTGAAGTAGGAAAATAATTAAGAGATCCATTACAGAACATCTAGACAAAAACAAGGTAGAACGTTCTACGTTAAACTAAACAATAGCCTAAAACCTAAACTGTTCACGCGTTCCCAATTCCTAAACTCGGAATAAGTTTCTAGGCCTTCACTCCCTTTGTTCACGCATAAGTGCCAATGATGTTTGTTGCGTCTTCAAAATCATCTCGGGCATGTACAGAGTCAAAACTACAAATTTCTACGACACTGCCCCATCTAAAACAATAGGAAGTAACTGAAAAATGATCGTTTACTGTATGATCAGGGTCGAAACACATAAAGTTAAAAAACAAAATTCACCACTCTCCTAAAAACACTAGAAGCTTCAAACGATTCGCCAAAAGAGCTCTCTTTTAGTATTAGAACTCTCTTTTTGCCGCCTCGTTATGGTACTGGTAGGATCCTCGTTATTGTGAAGCTTTGTTTGAGTGTTGATATACAATATTGTCGTTAATCCTCGGTTGTGAGCAGTTGACAGTTGTGTTTTTTTCTTTTTCTCACGGCTGTCTCATACTGCCGTAATGAATAAATAAATAAGTTAATTGAAGGTTTGCTGAATTTGAGCTCTAACATCGAGGTCTTGTACAGTGTTCTTTCTTTTAGAATGGCGTTGTATCTCCAGACATGCTTCCAGATGTCTCCATTATCTTGCAGATAAGGGGTAGAAGGTCTTTCGGCCGAGAAAAATCCCAGCGGATGTGGGAGATTTTCTGCGTATGGAGGAACGTTTACGGCTTACGTGTTTTGTTGGAAAGAGAGGACCAAAAAGCCGCCGTTCAGGCTATTTCGATAACCGGAGTGTACTCATCTGGGTCGTTGTCTGGGCCGGCCATTCGTCAACATCAACACCTTTTAAATTACGCCGCCTTCCACCCGGATTAATAGACTTTTTCTATTGGCCAGCAGAGCCCATTAATGCCACGAATCTGGCCGGAAACACTGGCTTGGCTGGGTATGGCACTCGTATAGATACCTCCACAAATACTTCAAATTCAAAGTGAAACCCACAAAAAGAATATTTAGCCGCTCAGATGGAACAATAAAACCAATTTCCAAGTGTTGTGATATTATTTTCAACTACGAATAGATTCAGAGCCTATGTATGTACCGATGTTTCGCGTTTTAGTTCTTCTAGTATGTTCATCTATGAAAACATTATTTGGCTAAATATCACCTGCACTGACCCAAATCAGGCTGCCAACATACCAATCTGCCGTACATTCTATTCATATTACATGTAATAACGACGCAGTAGTCGTCCAGGTGCTCTCCCATTTAAAAAAATTTGCATGCAAAATGTGCAATTAGTTCCCGTCTACATATGTCAGTTATCGTTAACTTCTGATTACATTAAACAATTTATTGTTTCCATTCCTAATTCTGATTTATTTGTAATGCTGCAGTAAAACAAGCAATACGAAAATTTTGACCCAGGAGTTTAGTGTTCCTTTTCCATAAGGAAATAAAGCTTTTTCCATTTTTTCCAGATGAGTGAATTACAAACCCTGACATACAAAAAATTCTCCATAGACTCACATGCACTCACTAAGCAACGGTTTTTGCGATGATCCTAGTGCCCCCGTTAGAACATCCATTTACATCTACTCTGTATACTTAATAGGAACCCGCTAAGTACGGTAACAACTCGAATTTCACGATTCACTCACATTGTTCCTGACGTCCATACGAGCCTCTCAAGTGTGGCGAACACGAGCATATACGGTATGGCGAGCTGTGTGACACGGCTCGCCACATATGCCGGAATGATATACATGTAGTATAGTGAGAACAAACTCTGTAATATAATGAATCAGAAAGGAAGAAAAGTATTTACCAATACACCGGTTTGAAAAATTCAATTTTGAAACGAATTTCGCAAAATATTTCATCGCGATAACAAGTAGAAGAAGAACTAGGCTCATCGTCTCACTGTTAGAAGAAGTATGACAGTCGTGAGACTGATCAGTTGTCGTGAGAAAGAAAAGGTCAAAAAAGAAAGAAAAAAGAGAGCTAAAATTGAGGATGACAGTGCTTCTAGAATTGAAGTTTCGGGATCGTGATCGTTTCAATTTTTGTGCTTTTTTAGTCGCTGCTTGTGTTGGTGTAATATATTGTTATCGCCAACAGGCGCAGTTTGCGTAGAAATATCTCACATTCACACAACCGAAGGGTCGTGGGAGATTTTGGCACGAGTTTACGTATGAGGCGAAGATTTGAGACTGCGAGAGCTTCAGAGGTGATAAGCACACCACTCGTTCGGATACATTTAGATAAAAGGCGGTAACTGCCTCAAACTCAATCAGTGCAATGGCAAAAGGACTGAGAAATTTCAACTCCGTGAGCAAAATATAATAGTAACGTGACGACTCACCTCCACTTTTACAAAACTAACTACGGCGTCTACTCCAAACAACAGTAGATACTCGAGACAGATGGCGAAATCGAGAAACGCAAGAATTGTTGGATACAAGGTAGCCGGTGTTGTGGAGGCAGGCTGGAGAGTTGCTTATTAGAAATCGAAAAACGATAGATGACTGAATTTTTGCACCTTCTTTATGGCGAATATTCGAATCAACAGCAGATTTGCGGCCGTTCCGAGGCATGCGATCACAGTGGCCAGAGTGATGAAGATGAAACGCACTGTCGTGTACGTTTCGTACTGAAATGTGAAATTGCTTCTGGAAACTATTTGAGGTCTACTGCAAAACTCGTTGGAGTTATGGGGAATTGAACCCCAGCCTTCTCCCGTGCAAAGGAAGCGCTCTACCACTGATCTTTGCCCCACATGTTAACGTTTTGAGAATAAGTGAGAAATTTTAGATAGACTTTTATCAGAAATCTCTTTGTTGCTTATGCAACTGTCCACACTGGCAACGAATCTTCTCGGTCGAAAAGTGAAGCCTATCGCAAAATACACTACTTGATAACCGCGAAATTCATCCCAAATTCAGATACATTCTGAACCGATTTTGCACCAAAGACCCAGAGAAGGAAAATGAGCGCTCCACGTTTCACTTATCTTCCCTTCAGAAAATGTAATTCGCTAGATAAATGTTGTTTCTGCCCGCTTTTCCTCCTCGAATCTCCTTACAAAGTTCATCTTCTAGGTAGGTATTGAGTGAGAGCGAACTCTCCCAAACCCTGTGTTACTCACCTGGGCACATAGTGGATCAAAGTCGTCTGCTTCCGACTGATTACTTGTCATTGTCTGGAAATCAGTCATTTGAATTCCACGTTGAAGAATCGGAGCAAGAACGGTCACACGACGAACGAATGTTGAAAATACACAAATGAACGGAAAAAATCAAAAATCGTCCAGCGAGATATGAGATCTACATACTTTAACGCTTGCAAAGAAAGAGAAAGACATACTCGAACAGAAAAACAGTCTGAAGTAGAATAGAATAGACAGAAACATCAATTAAGAACTTAGGGTTCAAAAAGGACTACGGTATGCAATTAGGGGTCAGTTCTAGTAATTCCAAACTTGTCTAAGTTTTCTGATCAATCTGAAGCTGTGAAGGAATTATTCCATTACCTACCCAACACCTCTCATATTACACATTTTTCAGCTTACGCTACTGCGTGATCTTCAGACTTGTGTTCATCGTTGCAGACGCATTTGAGAAGCATACATATATTTCCAGTGGACACTGTAGCACTGAAAGAAGGCTTTTTTCTCTCCTCCTTCGATCCTGGAGGGAGTGAAGAAGTTGCCTGATGCGAATATTATGTCCAGAGCAGACTAGGAACCACTCTCAAGCTGCCTCCTCTTCATACGCAACCGTCTTAATCTTCCCCGAAAATTGGTCAGTGGTAAGTTTAAACCGTGTCATCGAGAGGTGCCACTGTAGTGGAGACGGTGCTGAGGAACGGTTTACTAATGCTTGACATCTCTGAAAATTGTTTGGCCTTGCCAGATTGTTTTCTCCTGTTTCGATTCATTGGTTTTTGATGCCTCTAAGTCTATTAGGCTGAGTGGAATTTCGAGAATCAAAAACCATAGTTCATTTTTCCTCTAGGCACTTCTGTGAAAAATGCCAAAAAAATGGAAGGCAGGCACATCACACAGACCGCGCATGCCCCTGCTGACCCCATCTTATGCTGTCAGTGCCTATGAGATGCTCGAGGATTTGCTACCACCATCATTGAAATTACACCTTTTTCAATTACGTTCGAGAGCTTTTCCGATAAATCGACTAGATTTACGTTTTCCCGTGTTCTCTGTGCCAACGAGATGTCAAAAACCTTTTTGAAATACAGAACAAATTTGTAGGAAGCAGGATGGTGGGCAATATTCAATCGCTGGTCATTAAGTTCCACAGAAAAATGCACACGAAAAGGATCGCAACATTACGCTACTCTTTGGCAAAATGTTCAGTAATTTGGTTCAAAAGTCGTTGAAAAACTCGAAAGGAACATATCGGGAAATAACATTCATAGTCGCTTGACATTCAGGTTCAAGACATCCAAATAGTCTCCGAGCACGGATGCAAAATGAAAACCATTTCTGTCTTATGAGCGATAGATAACATGCCTTCGAAAGGTGTTTAGTGAAAATGAAAGGTAGGAAAAACAAAATGGTAAATGATGAAGCATCCACTGAACATTATTCGGAGAAGATTATGATGGCTGCTTATGAAGAAAAGATAGTTTGGAAGTACACTACCGGACGCGTCGCCACGAAAAAACAGCGGCAGCGGCGCTTTGTTGTTCCGAAAGTTGCGTTCTTGAATCCACGCATGGTGAACCGGGCGCAGCCCATTCAGTTCATTTATGTAGCATGCCCAACATAGGGTCCCCGCGTGGTAGCCCGGCCGAAGCCGGAGCCTCGTCAAGCGATGAATCACCAGCCGAGGAACCGAAGAAGCAAATGAAAGAAAATCAAAAGGGTCAAAAATCGCTTGTTAACAGTTTCCACGAATACGGAAAATTTGGGAATGAAAAGATAGGGCACGAGCTGCTGAATACAAATATAAATTTATCTTTACGAATGAACCAATTCGAAAAAATTATAGAAAAAGGGCGGTTTCAGAAGCGCCACTTTATCGTTGCCGCACCTCCGATACTGTAGTTGTACTTTCTGCCCAGAGAATAATGTCACCTACTGCAGTCATCGTCGTCACCATCACTACGAACAAACCAGAACAGCAAAGCGCAGACATTCAGTTTCACTACAGTTTCCATAAAATACGTTTTTCAAATGGGTCTGCTACGATGAATACAAGTCTAATGATCATGTATCAGGTCCTATTCTTCATCATACATGTTTTGCCTGCGGAAGTGCAAAAACCCCTGGGTTTGAAGAGGGAATAGTGGTACTGTAGTATTGCAGATACTCAGAATAATTCCCGTTCAAGGCATGTCGTAAGGGAGTTTTATAGTTACGTTCTAAAACATTAAGCTTAAATACACTAAAATAGTTACACGGTTGCATGCCTGATCAATGTATGACGTGAAGATAAGAATGAAGAAAAGAAGGAGAAAAAGAGGAGAACGAATACACTGATAGACCATAGTTTAGCCCTTTGCCTAATTAGTTGAACTGCAAGAACTGACAAAAAAAATGAAAAGGACAAAATATTACAAAGAATACTACAAGTCGGTTCGACTTTCATAGGCAAAGCACTGGACTAATTATGAATCAAGAGGTTGTACGAAGCATTACTGAAGAGGTCGTCCTCTAAACATGACAAAGGCACTGTAGTTAGGTAAAGCCTATGTCCCGAATAATTGAGAAGAAATCCGTGAGCAGTTTGGTCCAAGAGCATGGACAAAAATTTGCTTCAGAGGGCGAAGTTTTGCTATCTTTTCTTGTAGGCCGGCGAACAATGAAAGAAGCCCACAGATGGATTAAAGAGCTTTCCCCTAATACAAAAAATGGAAGACGTTCAGCAAAGAAAACATTAGAAATCTTGCCTAGCACTGTATCGCTCACATCACTAACAATTGGACATGACGAATAGTCGGAGGGCGGGACTCACAATTATTTGGGCGGAGTGAAACGGAGTCATTTGTCGCCCTCAGGCCATAGAAGCCTCAGATGACTCCTCCGTGGTGCGAATTTCAATTGTGCATTTCAATTGTTTTCAATTAATTGCGCCAAAAAGGACGCGATACCGCATTTGTGTTCCATTCAGAATCGTAGAGGCATGGTAAATACGTATTTGGCCTAAACATTGACTCGCGGGGTCAACTGCTACACCAGGGCCCAGTATAAATGTCGTCATTGGTAATTTCTGTCGGCGACAAGAGTTGGAGATGGCTTAGACCGTAATGAGCGACCTCGACTGTAAAAAGATCTATAAACCCCGAAATATAGCCCAAACGGCGCTCACCTTTGTCTAGTCACCCTGAACTTCCTATGTTAAACGCAATCTCTCATCGACTCTGCCGTCTGGTTCTGGCTGCGCCGTGGCATCGGAGACCGCTGGTCCTTTCATGAATCTGTGCTCAGGTCAGTGTTTTTACCCTCATAAACAAGTCTGGTGCCAATTTACCCACCTCCGTAGAGAGTACAGGGCTAGCTAGCCTAGTAGAAGATCGAACGCCAGGACCTGCGGGTGACAGCAGCGCCTTTTACCACTGCACCACGCGCGACGTTATTTCTGTAGGTATTTGAAAATAACTCTTCTCTTATTTTGATAATCAATTATAATTGAATATCGTAAGTTACGGCTGGTTAAGCAACAGAATAAGCGGGCTGATAAAGAACGAGAAAATGAGAAAATACTATGAACTGTATTGCGCTTTATGCGACGGGGTAGGAGTCAGTTCAGTCATGAAAACATGCTGCTGCTGAGCACGGTTTTCCGCAAGGAGTGAGCAATAAAAGCTCCAACATCTAATCCAGTCGTATGTCGTCGGACAAAGGAAGATCTCGCTTGAGGCGAAAGAATGCCTCATCAATAACCTGAAAAGCGGCAATGTAAATGCGTCATTGTCGGAGTGCAAACGTATTACATTTAACAGTGTGGTGACGATGATATCTGTTCTTCCGTCCATTACTGCCCAATCTAGCGTAGAACATCAGAGGATAGATTAGGATATTGAGGATTTCTCAATCTCTGAGATTAAGAATCTCTAGGAGATTCGTATGACGAGCCATGAATGTTTTTTAAAGTAAACATTTGTGAAACACGATCAAGGACTACAAATAACATCCATCTGAAGGAAACAGTAAATTTTGCAAGCAATTTGTAACACAGATGAATGTTTCATGATAGCGACCAGCTAAGGTGCTGTTTCCAGAGGTAAAACTTCGCGTGGAAGCGGCGCTTTGCAGGAATGAAATGGCAAAGGGAATTTATTGAGGCTTGTGCGAGGTGAAATTCCAGCAATGAAAAGCCCTTCCCCCAACATCCGTTTCGTCCCGCCTCAAAATAGCCAATACGGCGGAATTGGAAGATTAAATTGGGAAATGAATGACCCGCGATTTAAAAATTCATTCCCGAGGAATCCAAGTGAACGGTGTGGCTAACTAGACAAAAAACATCGAAAAGCAGAAAGCGAAAGGTCACAGAGTTTTGTCTTGGAATAGGTTAGAAATCTGGTCACAAGACTAAATTCTACTTTGACTGGTAATTCCGCTTCGGATTCGCTGCCTAATGTCTTATGCAGATCAAATATCTTTATCTATTAATTCCATTGCTCATTCAGGACGTGATCTGGGGTCACACTTAATAGGAAAACCTAAATATGTAGTTTAAAGTAAAATCAAATTTAAAAACAGTGATTAATACCTAAAATGTTAGGTTGTTCCATAAATAACTGTTCTGTTTGCACCCCTACTGCTGTACTTCCTGAAACTTGCTAGTGCATGATCCAAATAAGACGACCTCTTGAGAAAACCAAATATATTAGGCAGAAATTGATTAAAACACGATAGGAAAATTCTTGAACCACACAGAGAAAGACCCAGGACCCTCTTTGTTTCGAACTCGAAACGAGGTTGAACTTTCTTCGCTTCAACAATTGGGAAAGCTTGTTCCAGTCGAACTTTTCCACAGCAACATTAGGACAGAAATGTCCCTCTGGGATCTTGGTCAGTGATTATTCAAAAAATCAGTGTAACTTAACAAACGCTTGTCCAATGAGCATTAGAAGGTCGAATCTTTCCCTATAACAGGCTTGGCGGATTTATCATGGAAGCTCATTTATATCACCACTTAGAGTATTTGAAAACTAGTGTTTGATACCACAAATCTCATTACAGTTCGTGAAAGACGCTATTCTCAGCACTTTCAAGAGATTTGATGTCCATCGAAATTTATTAGTCTGTTTCAAATAAGCGTCACCTAACATATGTAGTTTAACTGTTAATCATTGTTTTCGAGGTTTCTAATGTGAAGTGCTTTTGTACTATCCTACTTCCTACTGATATATGTATAAGCGTAACCACGATGTCTGCCTTCAGTTCGATCCGCGAAGTCACCGATCAGGTCAAAAATGCCAGCCTTAAGGGTCGTGCACAGTCGACGACCAATACGACACGACAATGATAAGAGATAGCGGCCGGTGTCGTATTGGTCGTGTCGCGCTTGTCGTATACGACAAGTGCGACAAGGCATTTGCGTTGCCGAAGTTGCCGTATGCGACGAGTACGACACCCGTGTGCGGTGTCGTGTCGTACAGGGTTGTGTGGAATTGCGTGCGAGAAACACGCGCTTTTGCACCATTCCTTTTTTTCTTTTTTCCTCGCTAGAAAATAGTATTTGTTAATTTTTACGTTGTTTCACCCCTTTTTTTGAATCTTCTTGAAGTACTTGCTTTTGTGTGCGTGTGTCAGAGCATTTCGACGTAGTTTTTGCTACTTTCTTGCTGTTTAAAGCTTCCTAATAGTTTTTTGTCCCAGGAAAACTGTCGCTCAAAACAGCTGACGGCCCGCCTATCGGTTGCAGCGTACGCAATTTGCGGCCCCCGCAGCACACTTTACGCGCATTCGCGCGCGGCGAACAGTGCGGCGACTTGTCATGTCGTATTGGTCGTCGACTGTGCACGACCCTTTAGGGCCTCGATATTCAACCCCTCTGTACTGCCAGCGATATGTTACGCGACCGAAACCTGGCCTGATAACAAAGCCGTCGCCAAAGCCATGCAAACCACGCATCGTATTCTGGAGAGATGCTTCATGAAGCTCAGAGCTAAGGAAGAAATCGCAGCTAGCAGATCCACTACAATACATGAAGAAGTCAAAATATCGTTGGACTGGACACCTGCTTCGACGGAAGGACGAGAGCCTCCGTGTCACAGAATGGCTCCCAAGAGACTATTAGAGACCACTGGGACGACCGCCAACAAGATGGACAGACTCATTTGCAAAGTCTTTCAGAAAACGGAGTCTCCTTCACTGGATGCAAGTTGCCAGAGATCGAGCGGTCTGGAAGAGTTGTGGTCCCCGCTGAGAAGATCCCCAGCTGAAGAAAGGACCATCAAAGTGTCAAAGTATCAAGTAAGTTCCTACTATTCTTTAGTTCACTTGGTGGCCTGCAGGTCGTTGAATGGCTGCTTGTACATATAATTCCACCTGCGACTCCGGTTCCGTCACAAATAAATACAAAATAAGTGAATTTCTTCAACTCAAATCACACGTTCTCTGTTCGTTCGAACAAGCTGATATTTTTCCCTCTTTTTTTCTACTCAAAACTTCGGGTCCACCGAAGATGAATCCACCTGTATGTAACAAGTACGAACTGTCTTTAGTCTACCTTTGTACAGTTTCTTTTCGTTTCTCTGAAAAGTGATCCCTGTTTGAATGTGAGTTTTGAGCTCGAGCCTTCATGGCAGAATGGATAGAAGAACTTCGAGCGACGGCGAAGAATTAGGGAATGTTGATGTCGAGGAACGCTGAGGAACACAACAGTTTACGTACATTAACGTCGCATCTGAGCGCCGCGTTGACGAGCATCGATAGCATTATGCTATCGTTGGTCGATACACATACTACATCCACACCACTCACATCCGAAATCTGCCTCACATGGATGACAAACTGAGGCAGAAGCTGAGAGAAATGATCTGAGCGCGAAGACGCTAAAGCTGCTGCTTAAGAATCGTAATTTCTCAAGGACATTGCCCTATCTTTTGCTAAAAATCATAATCCAGCATTATGTGCTTACGAACCTATGTGGACTGTGATTTTCGGGCAGATTTTCAGGCAAATACTCAGCCGAAACGATTTTGGCGATTGCACACGCAACACCAATCCGCGCAAAACCACAGCGCGTAAGAGAAACAACGTCTAAGCTAGGCTATTCCACTTCATGAACGTTTAAGGGGAAAGGGACACCGATGATTAGTCGCTCATGGCGCGCCATGCACACACCTTCCATTCAGAATCGTAGAGGCATAGTGAATGGCGAACACAATGACTTGCGGGACCAGCCAACCATTCGGGTTTCAGTAGCGCCTCTTACCATTGCACCACGCAGAGGGTCGTTTAATGTTAGTTTTATTAAAACCGTACGCTGACCTATGAATGCGCGGTGATCGCTATACTGGTGAAAACTAACAAAAACTCCGTACGCCTTAAAATTCTATTTTTTTTTCAAACAACACAGGCTTCAAGTGTGCATCGAGGTTAAGAAGCTAGTAGAGTGAAGTCAAGTGGATTGTGGAGTTCTCTTAAAACTTCTGGTCGCAGTGATGTTCGTCTCTATACTTTGGTATTTTATCTGAATGACGTAGGCTTTCGATGTGGCTGTCGATGCTCTTGGGATACGAGAGTGTCGTTTATGCGGCCACTTCGAAATTGGCTCGGAGTGCTCGGCACTTAATTAGGCCTGCCTCGTTCCTAGGTGTGGTGGTGCTCTTATAGTAGCAGTGCATAAGGCTCGAAATAGCCGTCCAGGGAAAGTAGCAGTGCATAAGGCTCGTAGCTTATAGTAGCAGTGCATAAGGCTCGAAATAGCCGTCCAGAGAAACGTCAACAGACATGTCGAGTTTGGGGCAGCTGCGATATCCTGTTGGATCCCAAAAATAAAAAATAAAATAATGAAAATATGAAAAGAAACTCAGATTTAGAAATATGTCTTAATAGATTTACTTAGCAAGATATACACCAACCTTGGCCATTCAGCTAAAATATTTACCTACATATCCTACATTCCACGTTATACCGTGGTTCAGATACAGTCGTATTTGGAGCTTAATCAAAAACCATCAGTTTCTATATGGTATAAAAATTATGAACAGAACAGTCCCGATCATATTCTCTTAGATTTCAAGAGAAAATTTCGACTCAAACATGAAAAAGAAATTAGATCCAGAAAGTTCTCTTAACCTTGGTTTAATTTTTTATTTTTTTAAAAATTGGTTTATGAAGTATCACGACTGGCCCAAGAGAGAGCTGATCGGAATGAAAGATCAAAAGTGAAGAAGTCGAATTCTATTCAGAACATGGCAGTATCAGTGTTGTACCAAAAATCCTCATCATTAGTGCCATTGCGTCGAAAGAATGTAATCCCGTCAATTCTGCACAACCTGATGCTTGGATAAAAAGTCACCAAGCCCTGCAGAATTGGCGAGTTTACATTCTTTCGACGCACTAGCAGTTCTACAAAGGTTTTCGGCTACGGATTTCAGGCAGTATCGAGAAAGCTGCCGATGCGTCACTGAAACTCCTCTCGTCAGCTCAGAGAACGAAGCGCTTGATGGAGGGCTGGATCACGTTACCACGTTTATATCCGCCGTCGGCAAGGACGCAACACTTAGAAAGAGGAAGAAACCTGACGTTGCATAGGACATCCGAATTCCAAGAAAGCGGGAAAGTACGCCTTGTGCTGGACTTCAAAGACGAACAGAAAGTTCCTCGAACTGGTGGTTTCTCAAGTTCACCTTGACCTTTACAAGACGAAGGCTGTTGCGCTAAGACGAAAGCCGGATCAAAGATGCTGACCTTGGATATCCAAAAGAAATATTTCAACTAACTTATATTCCACATCAAGCCGAGGTTGAAGGACAACGGCAATTGGAGTATCAAAAACCAAAAACTCATTCATTATTGCAAGGGTGTGCCGAATTTCCGCTTCCGTGTTCCGCACTCCGGTTCCCGACCATTTTTGGCCATTTCCGCTCCGTCTTCCGCTTTAAAAAATCCGCACAACCCTGATCATTACTGAAAGTAGCCTTCCAACTATGATGACCAGTTGAAGGAGAACCTCAGTTTAACGAAGTTTTATCAGATGAAACGGAAGTTGAGGTGTACGTCTCGAACATTGTCGAGCAAAGCAGTTATCTTGTCGAATAAATAATTGCAACGACTTTTCCACGAAAGCATTTGATCAGCAATCAGCAGGGCTTCGATCTTGATACAATGCCGAAAATGTCACATTTCACTTCCTGGCTTGGATTGCCCATGCGGTCTCAGATAGAGTTGATTGGATGAGAAAAACAGAAAAAGAAAAAAGAAAAAAGAAAAACTTTATAAAAGCCAAGGATGGCTGAGAGTGAGCATCCCATCGATGTTTACGTTCGTGAGGAACAGAAGGGATGAGAGGAATGCGCATTTGGCCTACACAAGGACTTGCGGAGCCAGTTACTGAACCAAGTCACTGTGTTTACCTCCCAATAAAGTCCGGTATCAATTTACCCGATCCCGGAGCGATGGAAGGCTTGGTTAGCTCGGACGAGGGTCGATCGTTCAACCGTACGGATGTCAGTAGCCCCACTTACCATTCTTCCATACGAACCCGAAAGTCCACAGAAATCGGGTTCAAATTTACTGTTTAATGTTAAGATTTAGGGACGAAACGAGCTTTATGTTGTTTGTTTGTCTTATTAGACTCACCGGAGGTTATGAGACAAGAAAACATATTCAGCATTCTTCAATGCTCAGAAGTGATGAGAGAAATGCGCATCATGGGGTTGACTGGGTGAGAAACCCAGAGCGACAATGTTTGCAACTTGACGCAGCTAATGTTCTCAGTTATTTGTTCTTACTGGACGGTGTTATTCTTTGTTGAAAAAATGGTCAAAGTTGGTTCGAAATACGAGTACCCACCCAGGGACCATAATGTCTTGCTTCCTCCAACAAGCAACCTTTTTTCTTCACTTTTCAACTTCAACTCGGTATTTCACTCGAAGTCGAAGGATTCGGCTCCTGAAGGGAAGTGCACTACTACCCACTTGTTTCATTTGCTGAGCAATGGGAATTTGAGTGACGAGACGAATGGGATCCTTGGATTTCTAATCAAATCAAAAGCAGTTCAGACACTTCAAAATCACTTGCTAAAAACTTCTACCTGCACTTGGAAAACAGGACATTGAAGAAAAATCATATGAGCAAGAAATGTGAGCGGATAATTGGCTTGCTGAAAATCCCTAGAAAGACGTTGGATGATAGTACGCTAGGGAGAGAGAACGACACATTGGCGAGAAAGATCTCATTTGAGGCTCCAACCCGCGTTGGTGTAGAATTGTAGGATTAAGGTTCTTTAGGTGAGCGTGAGTTGCTCAGGATTCGGCATATTTGATTGCAGTCAGAATCAGGAAGTGGTAAAGATGATGATGGTAAACAGAAGGCACAATTGGGGTGAATTGCGTACATGGGAACCCCCAGATTTCATTACATAGTGGCAGGTGTCGTCTACCTGATTTTTTTTTCTCGGCAAGGAGAAGTTAGAGTACACCACAAGCTCGAGAGTTCCTTCTGGTTAAATTTTAATCTACGAATGCGCTGTAACATTCAGAAACTCGATAAGAACGCAATGAGTGCACATGAACTCAAATTCGTGTCCTACATGTTGGCAGAGAAAGGATCGAGTTACCGTTGAACAACTGCAGACGGAAGTTTTGTGCGAGGTTCTGGAGCTTCCTCGCATTTCCAAGAGAAGGATGGGTTTCAAAACCAAAAATGCTTAGCTTATCATGGTTCCTTCACAATAGGGTTCTGTGAGAGTCAATCATGCCAGCATTCAAGATGCTAACGAGGGTTTAAGGGTATCTAACGACTAATCAATTAACCACAACTCTGCGATGTGTTCCATACATTGCGATCACATAATAAGCTCTCCCGAAAAACGTTCAAAATGGCAATAGTTCAAGCAATCGGTTTTTCGCGTGGTTTCAAATAATGCTAGCTCCGTTTCCTATAAATCTACTCATCTGATTTGCACTGCGGTTACGCTAAACGCGACAAGCAGTTGCAAGCACTTAGGAATGGAAGTTGTAAGTGTTATAATTAGGTGATCATCCATCCGTGTGAAAATGATAAACAGACATTAAAGCACGACTCTTTACATCTAATTCACACTTGGGCATGGAAAAATAATCTGGGAATGGTCAGGGGAAGAAGTGTTCTTTTCTAAAAATTGGAACAACGCTGCTGTCAAGCCGTGGTGATCATCAGAAACAGTCACGTTTAAAGAAGCCGTCGTCTGGGCAGAGCTTCCTAGACGCTCAAGAGGGGCTTCTTTCTTACGAGATTCGTCGCCATAAAGACATCCGCATTAAATGCATTGCTATCGTCATATATTAAAAGACACGGGAAGACCGTCATGGTATTGCAGAAGTACACCGATAATCCGCTTCCCATTCCATCGTAGCTGAAAACGCAACGGATGAGAAAATGCCAGGAATTATATGCCTGTCTGACGACATTTACTTTGTTTTTAGTTCATGTTACAGGAAGATCGATTTTCGTGTTTTCTAACAAGAAGCAATATCTTCGGTTGAAGTGATACCTGTAAAACAACGACAAAAGGTAAAATAGTGTTCTGTTCAAAACCGTAGGGGTATAGTGAATTCGAACTTGGCCTACACAATGACTTGCGGGGCCAGACGCTAAACCAGATCAGTGTCTCTACCTTCACAGACAAGTCTGGTACCCGATCCCAGGGGGAAGGATAGGCCTAAGCCTAAACTTGTGCGGGGATCGATCGATCGACCGAGCTGGTGACAGTAGCGCCTCTTGCCACCGAATCACGAGCCCCAACAACAGCGCAAGGACGAGGTCTTGTCGCGATCTAAGAGAAAACTCTGCAGCTTCTGATTTACCACGCTGATAGTCAGATAAAATGTTCACCAACACCATGAGGTTGAGTAGGTAACACTAACAAATGTCATTATGAACCTACCGAACTTCATTGGACCAAGTTTTCTTCAGTTGGATTTAGGCGTGAGATTGCACAGACACTGCTGCTGATAACGGATAAGCGGGCTGATTGTGCTTTTTCAAACGGGTTGTCCCATTACATACTGAGAAACTTATTTAGTATGAGCATTTCATTGCGTGATGGCAGTGGAATGGCTTCGCAGCTTCTTTGATGTCTTGCCACGATTGCACCTATCAGCGGTGATTGTGTCGTTTTTGACCGGAGAAAGTGTCGACAGTGAGCAACAAAAGATTAGTGCCTCTGACAAAAAGCTTCCACATTGAAAAGCCAGACTGGCACCTCAATGTGGAGTAACAGGACGGTTTTACGACAGCAAAAAGCATAGCACTATTCATGCTTTAGAAATAGCTGAATACATAATGTTGCCAATTTGTCGCGGTTGTTAGGAGGTTTTCCAGTAAAAATGGCACCCACCGCAGAGGCAAAAATTGCGGGCGTGTCGAGAGAAGACTTCACTGACATGCTGCGGTTTTCATAGGGATCTGTGGGAAGTGCCCTACAATTAAAACACAATTTCTTGGTGAACTAATCTTCTAGGATAGCCAACTACACGGAAAACCGGTTCAACGTCTTTGGCGATTCGTGCAATCATCCAACACACTACTCCTTTAGGCATTTCTGAAAGAATCTGCGATTTTCGCAGCCAATTATTTCTTAAGAAAGAACTGTGAAGGACGCTTTAAATGGTGTGGTTGAAAGAGACGAAGAGTCTGGAAAACGTCCTCGAAAACTTGCAGGAATTGAGAGAGGAACATATTTGGACGGCGTTCAGAAGGAGCAGGACGTCCGAAGTGTGTCATATAATTTTGCAGCTGTCAATGTCATACACGAGCCGTGAAACTATAAACATTTTTCGTTGTCATCAAGAAGAGGTCACCGAACGTCGATGGGTGAACACGTAGTGAAGGTGCGAGGAGAACAGGGCCGTACGCGAACTATAAATGAGCTTTATTGGGGGTCAACGAGAGAGATAGAACTACTTGAAACGGAACGAACCTCTTCGTCAAACATCACCATTACCCAAAATCAAAATGACTTCGATCAAGTGCTTCAGGTAGCTTCCACTAATCTAGATAATATAAATGACGTTTATGAATGGGTATGAAGAGCACACGTGGGATATTAGAGAAGTAAAACGCATGAACGGCTGAATTTGCGTGCAAATAGCGTGAATTGCAGAACAAAACAAAACAACACAAACACCGTCGATGCGGTGATAACAGTGGCGCTGCGTCAGCGGATAATTGAAAGATGACATCGAGGCTATCAGGAAAGGAAGACCGGCCGGGGATAAATTCAGAATGATAGCGGCTTGAAAAGAATGGGTCCCAGCTGGAAACAAGGACAACGGCGAGGATACACGGTGCTTGCAGAACTTCTGCCTAGCTGCTTAACATCGATGTAAATATACTTATGGTGTAGTAGACCGAAGCCGATAAGCCAAGATCGATAGAATCTCACTACGGTTAATGTTTCGGCGAGTTGCTCTCGTCAGAGCCTGGAAGAGAAAAGGAAAAAGAAAAAGAAAAAATCTGAGAGATCACTCGACCACGAACAATTTCAAATTACAACAGTGAATCAGAAGGTTTTACGAGAGAAAGACAATTCGCAGCAAACACAATCAGACCTGGGAAAGTCGACAAGTAATGAAGGGTGAATGCTCAAGGAGATACGAAAGGTAGTGTGGCCAATGTAACGAACCTCTGGCCGACTGCCCCTACTGTAAAGACGGCAAAGGTAAGTGAATTCTAACAGCTCCTGTATCACCTCCGCTCATTCTCCCTTCCTAGTGATTGAGGGATTTCCTACGATAATCCATTGCCATTGCGTTTCGAGATTTTTTCGCTCCAATATTTTGTATTTCGTGACAGTATCGATATCGTCAGCTTAGCCCATTTTGACTCGCAGCCTAGCCTCACTCACTTGACTCAGCGGCTTCGAAGCACAGTTCCCAAATGCTCTCTTACGCGTTTACCGACTGCTCCACTATATCGCAACGTACCTACCCGTCGTAGTTCACACACTTGATGAGGTACACTACCCCGAGACCATGCAGACTTGGCAAACTATGCACTGGCGAGTACTACGGGCAGATTCTTGACGAGCCGCCTTGAGATTGGATGGTGCTACATTGACGAAATGGAACAACTTATCAAGACCAACCAACAGTTTCCCGTCTCAGCACCGATTTCGCTCGAGACCAAAATCACTTTGACAGCGAATCTGTAATCGACCAGACGTCTGCGTTCTGGTAAGTATATAATGGTTTTCAGAGGCTTTTGTTGGAGCATATTTGCTAGTACATGTTGAAAACTGATATAATACCAGTTTCAATGCGTGGATGAATGCTTGTTTACCCCGCCAGAGGTGTTGAGCTTCCGTCATCCTCAGAGGCTCCATAATCCTCCTAAGAGCGCTAGGACGCCGCACACCCATGTCATGGAGCTTGTCGTGATAAATTTGCCTCTCTCCGATATTCCTATGACTCAGGTCGAAGTATTTTATTCGCTAATCTTTCAGCAATGAAAAAGTAGGTTTCCATCGGCAAGGAAAGAGGAGGCCAAAAAAACGAAGGAAATAAGTAAGGAGTGAGCAACATAATGGTGAGGAAAATGATGCGGAAGCGTAGTGTTAGGTAAGTTCTTTCACTGGAAATCCAAAAAGCGTTTGGCATGCTGACGACTTGAGTAAGAGCGACAAGTGTTTTAGCTAATCAGAGCAGTTTTCCGGTCTCGAAAACAACCCCACTCGACCACAAAACAAGTTAAGGCCATTTCAGGGCATGCAACACCAGAAAGATTGCTCAAAAATCTTTTTGGCGTTCGAAGGAACTACCACCGAGTAGATAAGTGGAGGTGGCTGCTTGAAAAGCGTCGTTAAGCAATGCAAGTGCCGGAGTGCCGTAGCAAACGTACAATAAAACGTATGACAGAACTAAATACAATAATTAAAGGGGTAAATAATAGAGAAAAATAAGACACAAGAACGCTGGTTTCATATAATGTCGTCATGTTGCCTTTCGTGTGGAAGTTAGCGCTTAGGAACCAATCCAAACAAGAACCGCGTCCAAATACAGGGTATAATGAAGAGCAGAGTCAGTTTACCACTTCAACGTGGTGTTGGCTAAATATAGCAGGCGACTGCAGTTTGAATTGCGCGCGCACATGTATACCACGATGCGGGGCAATCGAGAACGCATCTGATGAGGAAGGGGATCGTACAAGAGAAAAATCAGTAGAACGGAGGTGGCCGAGACGACAGGGAGTTGGAGTTTTCCCATTTTCCTGAATTCCGGACTTTAATCCGCCTTATCGTTCGTTTTGCAGTGCTCAGTTCAAGCTTGAACCGTCATTTTGATTTAGATTTAGGCCCTCCATTGACAGTGAAGGGTTGGTTGACACACACGTATACACCGAAGTTCCTTCCTTATGCTAAGATTCACATTACAGCCTATCCTTAGGCTTATGTTTAAGGTGCAGGTGGATTCATTGCTAGGTGTCTAGGTTAGAGTCGTTCCATTTACTGAGTTTTTGTATCACGTGGTTTGCGCTTAGGTCATCGTGTTCCTTATCGTTAAGCTTCTCTATCAGCCAATTTTTAGCTCACCCACCCAGGATATCTAGCAATGAACCAACCTGTACCCTAAGCATGAGACTAAGGATAGGCTGAAGCGTGAATCTAAGCCTCCCCACCTAAGCCTGGTAGTTAAGCCACCTTTCTCAGTACAACAGGACCATCTCTTCCACCCTGCACCCTATTTCACCCTTCCTGCGTTCGCTATGCTCGCCGCACACCATCATGATGGTCGACGCACCGCGACCGCCACGCAGCCTAATGTGCTGCTGCCATAGAAATTTGATTCGTACTCGCCTGCTGCAAGCGATAAACGAAGCAGACCAATTGTTTTATGAAGGTTTGCGATACAGTGGTAAGAGGCGTTACTGACACCTGCAAGGTCGAGTGATCGATCTCTGTGCCGGGTCAACCTAGTTTGTCTTGACTGGGAAGGTAAGGACACTGACCTGGTATAGCGGTTGGCGTTCGCTGGTCATTGTATAGGCCAAACATTCACCGTCCTTTTCGATTTTGAATGGAACAACGCGAACCACATTACCTTTGCCTTTAAGGATATGCACTTAATGTGCGCTTAGTGTGACGCACATTACGGTGCGATAAGAGATGGCATTTCCACTCACGCGGTCATTCGTCTAGTCCTCCCACTAGCTATTTTGCCCTCGTCACGGTCATGTCGCTTTCTGTTCAGCAATATCTCATGCACTGAAAGTATCAACAGTCCGGATAACCGACGTGACCTTCGATCCTCTCGCGAAAAATACCCGCTGTGGAACGAAAGCGATCAGAATTGGACATGCTGTGCTCAATACTTCAGATGCAATTAAGCGTCACGGATAACGGACGCTTGACGGCTATGTCGAATAAAGAACGCTTTTACATAAACACCGGCGGAAAGTCACTTCGAGAAAGACGTTTCCAGCTTTCGAGGGACCGAAGAGTGCTCGATTCTCCAAAAAGTGCCCAAACAGTTGTCTATATAACCTGCTATTTCTCATACCGGCTCCTTCCTAGATGAAGCAAATCACACAGAGCTTCCATCTCTCTACACGTCTCCATCACAAAAAGAACGGTAGAGCAGAACAGCTGTGCAGAAAATCGTGTGTTCTTGGTCTCCTCCACTAATTCCTAAACGGTATTCAGATAATAGAAACCTCCGCTTTTCTAAGCTCTGGAATCAAGTCGTTGATCATGTTGATTTCTCGCCCCAAATCCACACAGCTAACATAGCATGTTTGGAAAGATTTATTTCCGTGAACCCCGATAGAGCTTCTGAGATTAGTTGATACCTCGGTTTGCTTCCACAGAGTTTCAAACACGCTTCCGTTTCGATAGAGCCGATGGCCTTTCTGAAATCGATGGATGTGAGGTATAGCGGCGTATTGTACTCAAGGGGCACCTCAATGAGCCTGATCACGGTGTAGATGTGATCGCTTGTGCTGAACTCTCTTCTATAGACACCCGACACTTTGGATTCCGACTGGTATCAAATGAAAGAAGGGTGCTCGTGGTGCAGCGCAAAGAAGAGCTACGGACAATGGTTGAGCGATCGATCCTCGCTTGAGCTTACCAAATACCGCGTAAATTGGCTTCCGTCAAGGGTAAACTGATACCGTTATGGTTTGGGATGTTAAAGACACTGACTTGTTATACTTGGCTGGCTTCCGCAAATCATTGCACAGATCAAATACGCATTCACCAAGCTACTACCACCTGTTGTGTCCATCCTTAGAGGACCGATCAACACCGAAACGTTCACCTTTACCTTTATCATATGAAAAGCTTGATCGTCGTATTGGTGAGACGCAACTAGTAATCGGAACCTCGGATTATACACATATGAAAGTTATAGAGAGTTCTGCTCCTTGGTTTTCTATGAACACCAGCAAACAACGCTTATTTATTATTGGATTTCGATACACACATCAAAGCCTAGATCAAAACGGCTCGTTCGAGATAGCTGGCGTTTTGCGGAAACCGCAGATTTCGCGGATTACCCAAATCTAAAAACATTACCCAAATCTAAAAACTTATCAGGCGTCGCGTTGTTAATGGTTGTTGATACATTTAGTCTGTACAATGCACAATACGTAAAGCTAAATGGTTCTTGTGGTAAATAGGCTTCACTTATAATGCTGTCGGCGAGTTAGAAAAATAGCAGCACAACAAAATGATGTGATAAAGTGGTTTTCCCACATAAGAGAACAAAGAGGAAGGCGAAAAAACAGCCGGCTCCATGAAATTCTATTATTCATCTATTAATATCCACTCAATGAATGGTTTTTTTGCTCCATAATGTGTGGACCACTAAAAGCAGAATGAGCCTAGATCGAGTCCCTAGACGGCGAGATTCAACGGATTGGTGCTAGGCAAACAGATGATGACCAGATTTAACTAAATTACTACAGAATGTTACGCATGAGGGCTCCCATTAAGCTGATCTGTGTTCGCTGAAGCAACAAAAAACATTTCGTTCAGCTAGCGTGTTGCAGGGATGGGAAAAATGGCGGTTACAAAACATCCAAGAAGACAAAAAAGTCGTACATCACAATGAAGATGTTGGTAAAAAAGCTGCACTGCTTGACCATCCATAAGAGCATTTCAGTAATGTTCAAAAAACTAAACCACATAGCCATTAACTATGTATGTCCGGCTTCATGTGTTCATTGAGCGAAAACTCGTTCGTTCCTAAGCTGAGCAGTAACTATTTTTATTTATTCGGCATTAATTCGGAAGGCTGAGGTCAATGACTGGGAGAAACAAAACGGTTCGTTTTTTTCAAGCTCTCTCTTCCTGAAGAAACGTCGGAAACACCCTGACGGTGGATCCTGGGCATCTGAAGATGACGAAAGGGTCGCATCTTCGCGCCAAAATAAAATTTCTTCCAACAGATGTAAACCTATTTCGCCATAGCAGCATTCAAACAAGTGAAATGGTCTGTTTTTGTCTCACTAATCAAACTCACAACATGTATTAATACCATTTTCACAATGCGCACTAACAGAAATAAATTCCTTCGATATAACCAAAACCAATAAAGGTGCGACTCCTATGTGAAAACCTGTTCTGAATGCATCCATCATTTCTATAAAAATGTGGTCTCATAGGACTCCTTGTTCCTGTTATAAAATATCAGTAGAATGTTAGCGACAGCAGGCAAATATAGCACAGACAACAAAAAAGAAACGAACATGTTCGAAATGGTTCCGCAATTTCAAATACGACCAGTGACATCGACGGCAAAAAGAAAAAACCGACAATCATAAGAGCGCAACTTAGCCGTCAAGGTATGGAGGCGGCGGCCGCCGCCGGCCGACATCAATGAACAAGCCGGCCCGTGTTTTTCTCGCTTTCAAAGTTTCGCCAGGATTTCCATGAATAGGGAAAGAATGGCATTCCACATAGACACCCACAGGTGTGGACACCTGCTAAATAGCTTTCTTCCAAAATACAAGTGAGCTAGATTATTTGTGCCGCCTAGAAAACATGGTTAATAACCATTTATGATTTGTTTGTACATCGTGGTGGAAGGAAGGCCTACGGAGTGTTCTACGAAAGCAGTGAAGGAGTGAGGAAAGAGCGACGGAAATCATCCTTGTCAACAAGCATGCGACGGTAACCAACCACGAAGTAATTGTGGCTTGTTTTTCTTTACCACATTAGGTATCTCCGCCACATTTTCACAGCGAAGCAGTTTGTCTCTATAAGTAGTTCCATTTATGACTTTGCCTGTGTTCGGCTTCATACGTGACAAATGTTCTGTGTTGTTCCAGTGGTCCTTGATTATTAAGGAAAGCGCTTTGTGCAGCGGTAAAAACCGCTATATACATAGGTGAGGGTCGAGAGATCGACCCTCACCCGAGTCTTCCATCCATCCGAGGTCAGATAAATTGCTACTAGACTTCTACAGAAATTGAAGATACAGGAGTTGAACAACGTCTGGCTCTATTGTATAGGATGAATACGCATTCAGCATATCTCTACAATTCTGAATGGAAGGCGAGTGCAGGACGCGTTCTTGGGAGACTGACCAGTGCCGACCATTGTACTTCGCCCTCTTTCCCCAACATTATCGCCTTCATGTTTTGAAAAATGGCGGAAGCAAAGTGCTGACAGGGTAGATCAAATTTGGTCAGTGCTGATTTTGTGGTTTGGTCGTAAATTTTACATAAAGTTTATTTGGAAACATCGTGCGGATAACACACTCTGTTATGTTCGCCTTTGGGTTTGCAATGCACAAGGGTTCCTTGCTGACAGAAAAGGAAGCAAGATCTTTAATTAAAAAAATGAGGTGATTGGGAGGGTTTAGGAGCGATTCAGATACTCTTCACCTATAGAAGAAGGTGCACAAGAAAGATGAACACGAAGGTTTACCAACTATTAATATATTAGAGTCCACTATGGCTAAGATTTCTAGTTCAGTTTTCTCCGACATCGAAAAGCCTTGCGTGGCAAATGCTAAGTTTACCAGTCTCAAGATTGACAATGCGGGCCGAGGCAAAGAATGACATGTTGTTGTGTAGACGTAATTGTTGTTGTGAAGCACGAAACAAATTCCACTCTTTGTCCCATGGTCATTGAACTAGCAAGAATGGTGATTGAGGAAGTCGTACGCTCGGCCGAGTTCAAGCTTAACCTTTTGCTTCGAACGGAACTTACCTTTAGAAAGGAAAGGTAGAGAGAAGAGAATACTCACAAAAGAGGCAGCAACGCTGAGGTCACGGAGATATGTAGGACCAATATGTGAATGAAGTGGGAAACAAGGCTTTGTCGGTCTACTAAATGAAAGGCAAACTTCTCACGAGCATCGAAGAGTGGCGTAGCGTGATTGGGAAATACTCTTGTCCTTATGTATTCACCATTTATTATATTTTTTTATTTTTAATAAATAATGCAGAGCAGCCTTCTGCTATGTACGTAATCTTACTCAAATATTACTGTCAGTTTAGCTCTACATTTCAAGTTATCCCAGATTCCGATTCCTATTCATCTCGTCTTCATTGGTACTTTTACGTCAAAACATTTATTCCCGCCGGCATTTCACCTTCAATCCATTCAGTCACGCTCAAATCAAAAGTGAACTATCACCTTACCTCTACTTTTTTTTATTTTACAACGTTTTTATTCATGTCGATAACGGAGTACGTCTTTTTTGAGAATCGCCTCGTCTTCTTTCTCGTTGGCGCTGCTCCCACTTTTTTGAGCTGGCACTATGCCATTTTGCTTCGGTGTAGAACTCCATGTGGGGTGGTCATCTCGTCCTCGATCGCAGGTTCTTAGCGCCACTTCCTTGCATGCGAGTATCAATCCTTCTTGTTATCGTGACAGTTTTCCTCCATAAGCCGATCCGAGTCTGATGCCTGTAACGGCACCCTTTTCAGCTACTTCTGAGCTAGGCAACGCTTTCTGCCTGGGACGGGAATGAACCATGACCATCGAGATTACGAGCCCAAGCTCTTAGGCCTTCGTTATAGGCTCGCTCGTGCTGAGCGCCTGCGATTTGCGGGCGGGCCAATCGTACGTGCGCGCCCTACAAAGCGACCCTCATTGCGATTGGGTCATGCCGCGAAGCCCATAATAGCCCGTGCGCGTCCCCGCGACGGCGTCACCCCGTTAACTCGTACGCGCGTGTCTGACCCCACGCGCGTCTCATGCTTAATGGACGAGTTTCGCTCGGTTCGAGCGAACCTATAACGAAGGCCTTAACCTCTCGACCATCCTCCTACCACCTTACTAAAGCAAAACTAAACCATAGCCATCAAGTATGACGGGCTTAATGTGCAGCATGATCATTGAGCGAAAACTCGTTCGTTTTTAGGGTGAAGCCAATGGCTGGGAGGAAAGAAACAGTTCGTTTTTCCAAGCTCTCTTCTCCTGAAAAACGTTATTCTATGTAGAGTTATTCTTGCTAATTTAACTTCATCCTAAATTGCTCCTCACCAATGTTCTTTGAATCCGCAGCTCAACATGATAATCTGCTATCTACATAACATGATAATCAAAACAGGAAGAAAAATCTTGCTGTTTTGCCTATCGCCGAGATCAGAAATGGGAGTGGAACAGGAATGCAAAGTAAAAGACGAGGATAAAGGTGACCCTTTTGATCAGTCCCCTAAGGAACACAAATTAGTGACACTTGATGGGAGCTATTTTCCGACCTTATGACTTGAAACGTCAGTAAAGTTTGTCAGAACCCTTGCCTAGCTAAGCAGACGGCTGCGTTCGTCAGGAGAGGAGAAGAGACGACGACGCTCTTTGACCGAATCAACAAGATCGCTCTCATCAATTCGAGAACCCGCGTTACACATTTAACGTCGCCATCAGTGGCAAGTTGTCTCGCCATCACTCGAAACTCGGACGAAATTGGCTTTCCTAGGAATGAGCATCTGCTCCAGACGTCTACATTTGTTTGAGTTCGACCCTTGGTTTGCTGATGAAAATTTGAAACAATACCCAAGCTCTCTCTTCCTTGGACCTCGATGTTATGTAGATTACCGAAATATTCAACTCATTTTTCACTATTCAACTCTCGAGTATTTTTGTAGATTTTTCCTACAGAAGTAAATATCAGTGTGGAAAAACGATAAAAAGCAGAAAATTCCTAGTGTGAGGTAACGCAGTGCTTTGAATGGAACGGAAATGGTCCAATATGCAACAATACTTCAGGTGAACTACATAGAATTGGGACCACTGGTGTTCCATGTCTACCATGAACTCCATTTTAAACAGAATTGTGATCCTAATGCAATCTATTTGGCTACAGTCATTCCATCAGCTACTACTAATCAAATCACCTTCACTTAGACATGTATGGCACAATAGAAATTCCTCAAATGTTGCGTTGGTAATAAGACTGATAAACAGTCTTTGTTTAATGTAGCCGGGAAAGAAAGCCTGGATTGAGATAAAGAGTAAGAGATTAGATTAGGCATAAGAACTAAGCCGTTTAAAGGATAATGTACAAAGGGAAAGATTACAAACCTTCTTGTTGCTCTAGCGGAAGGTCACAAACCTTCTGCTTCGTCGGAATTACAATCCACGAAGCGTTAAGGGAAACGTTCAAAGAAAGTCAGTGCTTTTGAAAAATAATTGCACGAAATGGAAGAGTTGCTCAGGTTATGGTAAGGAGAATTGAAAATGAACGATACCGGCCTCACGAATACGAAGACGAACAGATGGAGATAAATTGCCTTCGTGTGATGATTCCTGATTCTGATTGACTGAAGTTTCATGAAAGGGTTTGTGAAATGCAAAAACGAGAGCTCGAAGAACGTGAAAATCATGCGAAAGTGTGGTGGAGTTGACGTGTGCGTGGCGTCTTGGCTATTCAGCCCGATTGATAAAATATTCCATACGGGGAGGTGTTATGAAGTCTGACTCCAGAGGGCGTGCGGCATGGACTTAGTATTCGTAAGGAAAGAGACTCGAGACGATGGAGAATGAATGAAATCGCTGGTGAATGCATTTACTGGAACTGTTGGGATTTCAACTAAAACTGATTCGGTACGGTTCTTTGGTGAACGCTGCAGGACCAACTTTCGATGAATCATTGCGACGACTTGAATTCTTCGTATTTTCAGCAAGACACGATATTCGATAATACAACGTTCGATTCTGCTACCGTTTCCGCCCTCGGAGAACGTTTTTGAGTATACAAGATCAAGTTGAATGGATTAGGGATATCTTTATCAACAAACGAAAGAGTTAACGTATATGTATAGTGTAAGGAAAATGAGAGATTCTGCGAAAAATCCACCTGAGAAAGAAAACCGCCTGTGTTCGTTGCTGTTCGACCCCTGGAAGTGACGGCAGATTCCGTGTTTATTCGCCCACGTAGCTACTTATTTGAAGCTTAGACGGATCATACTGTCGAGAAGATCATAAACTAAGTAGGATCTCTGTTCCGCAGCTAAGGAGAAAGCTGAAGACACAGGGAAGTACCGAGGAAGCGGCTCTTCGAGACAAAAACCACAAAAGAGCTGGGTCACCTCAATTTGCGCTCTCTGTAGAGCTACTCAACATCACGATGGAGACGGTACAGCAGGTGAATCAGTTCAATACGGCAGGCCAGAGCAAGACCTCAGAAGACCACGACCTAGGCTGCGAGTTTTCCACATAACTACAACAATAACCCATCGTCGATGTCGGAGATAGAACCGTGGGTAGTTTCGAAGAATAATAGCCCCAGTTCGTCGGAAGTTTTTGTCCCACACTCAGCGCAAGCGGTGCATCAGAGCAAGAAGAAATGGAGGAGACAGGACAAGTATACCCGACTAGAAATACCAAGAAAGACTCTACTGTTTATCCCGCAAGCCAAGTACCTGTTGTGTTACTCAGAGCTTGTCCCCGGCTCTTGACGTACGGGCGCTAGAGGACAACAGAGGAACGAGAAGCGAAAAGCGTTTTTGGCGTTTGTTGTGAGGTGTTCAGGAAAAACGCAGAAAGTCACCACTTTCACTGATCGAGCCAGTATCCAACATATGTTGCAAGTGAGCTCTCACAGATACAGTATTCAACACAGCGGCGTTGCTCAAATGACCTAGTAATACCCACCTGATGAGCCGAATAACAAGGAGGCACGTTTCAGTGCAAAAGCCTTGGAAGTTCACCATAGGCTTAGTCTCAGCTCAAAGCATCTCTTTCCATCATACGCCCTTCGTCTAGTTGATGCGTCTCGCCGTCGCTCTAAGCCCTTTCAGCCTCGAACGAGAAACCAACCGAAGATGCTTTGATGAGAAGAATTGAGCACACCGTTCAACGAACAAAAGTGACGATCTGAAGTTTTGTAGAATCAGCAGCATCGTTGAGAAGCTGACACCCACAATGCACATTCATGTGAGTCTGTGGAGTCGGATCGTTCAACAAACATTCCCCTTAAAAGCCTCGAAAGGCAAAAGAATTGATGCAAACGGCTCTTGCGAGTCTTCAGAATCCGAAAAGGCAAACTGTCACTCTCAGGCTGCGAATGTGGGAGACCGTTGTTAAGAATTCCGACTCTACCGACCGGGTCTGGGTCAAAAACTAATTTTCGTCAAAACTTTTTACTGGCAATTCAAAATTTATTCCGGTAGTTGAATGACTTGTATATTCAGAGATGCTAGGTTATTCGCAGAACACTGATATCGGACGTGAATTGAATCCGCGTCTTTCTGTTACCGGCAGACTGCAGTGACCGCTGTGCTACCGATAAACGTTCCGATAGGTTATTTTACATGCTTATTACGACTGTGATGCTTGTTTTCTGATTTTCACCGATTTCAGCGATGGGGCGGTGAAAAATCTGCCTAAATTTGTCGAAATCAACGGCAATATGAGAGAAAGACATGAGATCCTAATCTCATATAAGCCATCTCGACAAAATTTCAACCAAATCGGTGATTTTGAACTGACTACCCAATAAGACCGCATGGATTGTCCTTGTCATTAGAAGAGCAAAGGTTATCAACATGCAAAATAATCACACTAAGCGAAGTGTCAACCAAATCGGTAATCTCAGCTGGACGACCCTGCCAGTCCTGCAAAAAATGTGCATGGTGCAAGCCCGAAATTTGGAAAATGGAGATCAGATTCGTGATCAGCGCCCCATAGAACCTTTGCAAGCGACATTTCCATAAAAATTGTCGGCCTAAGTTGTGTCAGTGGAATCGGAACATTTAAAGGCCCACATTTCAAACAGAAATGGTTTCACTAGAGCTATGCAACCACTTCCAAACTCATCAAGAGATCCGCCTGAGTACGTTTTTGCCTCATAGCCATCAAGCCGTTAAGAATCGATGGGGAAATCCCACCGATGAATTTTTGGTAGTGAATGGAGCTTTCAAATCGCGATAGACAATGAGGGACATCGAGCGGAATACAAAAAAAGCTAAAATCCGAGGCAGTTACGCAAAAAAGTGCTGATGGTAAGATGGTGGAAATAAGATGAGGAAACAGAGGGCTGCGTGAAGCGGTCATAAACACAGTCATAAAAAGGGTCCAGCAGAAGCGCGTGAGGAAGCGGCGGAAAATCGAGCTTCTTTGTTCCCATGACGATCTTCTTTGTTTCGCCGATCAAGAATTGCTCGAAATTTATTCGAGTGCTCTTCCGCGTTATGAATTATTCGCTGTTCGAAAAGAATATGACGTGAGTTTCAGGATTTTTGTTGTCATTCTAATAAGGAAAATTTCTTAAGAAAAAAGATTTTTGAAAATCGAGAGCGACTGCTTGCGGCTGCGCTTGATTCCACTGAAAAAAGCCTCATCGAAACAATTCCGAAGGCGAATGTAAACATGTCGCCACTGAGCATCAAAATTCACTTCTCATTAGACAACAACATTGATGTGAACGCTAGCTCATCTATTTTTTATGCGCCTGGAAGTAGTCAAGTTGAACATTCGCTGGAGCAACTTGACAGTTCCACTTTCCTACGGTACTCAGACGCCGAGCCGGGCAGCCTAGGAAGCCGGAACTGAAAAATCCTCTCCAAGTGGACTTTCCTCAAACTCGAGTAAAGTGATCGAAATGCATCAAATACCCCGGATATGTTTGAAAAAGTCTCTGTTTTGAAGTTCACCATCGATAGTTGAATAAAGCTAAAATATGCTTGAAAACGTATTCCATTTTTTGACACGATCATTATGGTCGTGGCCAAACATTCCCTCTTCCAGACTGCATTGTCATTCTCAAGCTCTAAGCAGAATACCGGATCTGACACTGACAACCTGGGCAATAGATCACTCGACGAAATTTTCCTCCATTGCTAGGAATATTTTACCGACACCGAACAAACCCAAGCAGCACCGCAGATGGTGATACCTGGCTTTGATAAGATGGGGCTGTGTTATAATAAGATCGGTTGGTTAAAGTTTGCAAGCTTGATGACAGTCATCTGGACACTGAATCAGCGCCATTTTCGAGATCAACAGTCAAAACGTATATAACCATAGAGCAAAAAGAGCTAGCTCTACCCAAGTTAACATCGAAGCGTTCCAGTTTGTGAGCAGCTTCTAAGAAGAACTGTCAGACCACCCCCGTAGAACCTGCACGAAAGACATGACCAATTGAACATTTTATTCCTTAAGTGGACGAGTCCGGTCATTTGCAACTGCACGCCTTCAATCTTGAAGCTTAAGGAGAAACTGATTCCACCGATTCTACCAAAGAAGCGTTTCAAAAACGTTTCGCTGAGGTGCTTCGTCTGCCACTTCAAACGAATCTAAGTCTGCTTTGTGAAGTGCTGCGACTTTAGAAGCATATTTGTCATCCTCATCTAAGCCTTCATGAACAACTCAGTCCTCGTTCATTCCTATTTGACGGCCCTCAAATGAATCGACGCCTTATCCTCAGCCTGCCGTTACGGTAGTTTGCAGGAAAAAACCGTTTCACTGCTTATGCATGATAAAATGCCGCGCTCAAAACTGCACTTTTCAAGGTGACAGGAGAAATATGACGGATCTTCCTTGAGATGTTCTTCTCCACATCTACGAACGGCCATTTCTCCTCACGAAAAACGTGCTACATTTTTACTGTGAGAACATACTTTTCAAAGAGCAAACAAAGGTGTTATGTGGTAGGGAAGGTTCACTACCACTCACTGCAGCCGGTAAATTGAAAATCTGAAAGGTTACAGGGTTGTTTCTTCTGTATTTTTCGTGGAGGTTGTTATGTAGCCGACACACAAATACCGTGGCACCTCGACAGGAAGCTTGAAAGAAAAATCAATGTCGACTTCTAGCGGGTGGGCTCTATATGTGGACAGTTGTGTCGGTGAGCAAATGAACACCTATATCTCTCTGAGTTCTCCCTCACTGGACGAGTAGATGAATTTAGAGTTGGAGTAGTTCAAATCAGCCACTCAACGTTAAATTAGGGAATCCTGCGCTAAAATCGGAGCCTCGTCTTATGAAAGTTTGACTCAGCGCCTGATAAAAGGAGGTATTCGCCTTGTAACACACTCACTAACGGCATCTCCCGTGGCCAGGAGGAATGCGATGATATAACTCCTCGTGGACAACAATGCGAAAATACTCTCCATTCACAATGACATGCACTCACACATTGGGAGAAATATTCATGAAAAAGTTTAAAGTTCTGATGGTGTATTTGGGTGTGTTTAAAGGAGTTCGCCCTAGCGAGCTATCGTCTGTTCCATTCTTGCCTGCTCCATATCCTACTGATAAATAAACAAACACTGCGATGTCTGCTCGTCAACTCTAGGGTCCCGCCGCGATCGCCCGTTACCGTACTCCCAGTGACGTATTTCACCAGTTACTCACCGTCTTCTACTGCATGCATTTTGTTCGTTTTATTTGTTTTTTTAAATGTTTTCTATATGTTTCCTGCTTATCATTAGTTCATTTGGCGGCCTGCAGGCCGCGCAATGGCTGGTAATGTAAGTAACCCCAGTTGGCAATTCCATGGTTGCGACCGTCCTTGAGTGTACACGTTATACGAGGTATAAATCTTGTCAGTATCTTGCAAGGATCTTTTCCGAGAACTCCAGAGCTGTGCCGCCGAGGGTTCACGAATTTGTGTTCTGGAACATTTCCAATTCTCTGGATATGCAAAACTACACAAGCTTCTCGAAACGCCCGTTCTCAGCCTAACAATAGTATGGCGCCCTCCCATTGTTCACGGTTGAGAAGAGCTCCTTGAATAGCGGCGTTGCAGTTCTTCTTTTCTCAAGTAGCAAGAACTTCCAGTGTATGTGGTTGTCCCAATTAACTAGTTGAAAGCTTTTGAAGAACGATTTACACTGCAAATATTTCAGATATCTCCGCATTCGTGATCCTCTAGATCGTTGATGAGCGGTGAATGCGTATTTGGCCTTCATAGTGACTTGCAGGTGCCAGCCGTTATGACAAGCCAGTGTCTTTGCCTTCCCATACAAATCTGGTACCCGAAAAGAGGGAAGGCTTGGTTAGCTCGGCCAAGGAGCCTAGCTTCATCGCACGACATTACAGGCGTCAGTGACGCCTCTTACCACTCCAGTAGCATTTGCGCGCCGCAATGCTCTCCAAAGAGGAGAATTTGTTCCCACAATATGCAACTGTATCCGTTTATGCAGCATTCACGTTGGACCGAGAACTAAAGGAATGAGGAGTGGATGATCACGTCACGTCGAACGGAGGTGTGGGCACTCTTCACGTTGAAATACGAAACTCGGCAAGCTTTCAGAAATTTGAAAGTAGGAACCAGCTTCTGAATTATCCGTCGGAAAATGAATCTCTCGTGTGTTAAGATTTGGATCGTAAATGAAGGTCTACTTACGTCTACGCCGCGAGAACCCTTCGGTGTCGTCAAAAATCACTGTTCTAGAGTAAGACCGAAAATTACTTGTAAAAGTGGTAAAAGATGCAATCTGAGAAAACTGTTCTCGCAAAGGAACTTAAATAAGTAAACGGCTAAGATAGGGTAGTAAAAAGGACTGATGGCAGGTTGATTCGTCGGCTTGAGTGCTGTAGTTTCAAATACATTTACTAGTAGAACGCCAAAAACATCAGTCGAGATGAAATGGTGCGATTTTTGATATAGAAAACATCGCTTGCTATGGAGTGACAGTTTATTATTCGCCGACAGAAAAAACACGGCCCATCAAACGTGAAAAATGACAGACGTGGCTCATAAACACTGAAGTTGTCAACGTCTGAAAATGATCATATGGCTCAAGGACGAGAATTCCGCTACTAAGTCTCATTTTAAAAGGAGGGAAACGTATAGAGAAGAAGGTGGTGCACTCTCGTTTTCAAAAACGTAAAACTATGGAACCTTGTGTGATTGCACTCAATTGGCACTTTGTCGTACTTCTTCCTTCGAGAGGGTAAAAACAAGAAAACTTCGAAATTTTCAGAGTTTTTATGAACAGATGAGTGGGTATCGGATATTTAGAAGTTGAATGATCCATGAATGAATGGGCCCTTAAGGTATGGTAGGTACACAACGTAAGGGTGGAAGAAAAATGTCGAGGAGTTCCAGTTGAATTGAACACGAACGCGTCCTCGCGGGATCCATCAACTTTACATATTAACAAATCGAAAATGAATGTCATTCATTTTGTAGTGTGTATGACGTCGTGAAAGCAAATGCAAATGTAGAGGCCAGTAGCGTCACTCCACTGAATTCCTCTTTTCCTTTCAGAATTTCCTTTTTCTTGTACTTAATTCTCGTAGAACGCTATGAAATAGAATCGATGCAGAATATGACCGCTCTAGTTATGCAATGGAAGCAAGTTCTGAATCAATTCTACCGTTCAACTCTAATCGCTTACTATTCTGGTGTTAGTATGTTAGTATGCCTTGCCGAGGTTGTTAAGTATGTAGAACTATTTGTTAACGGCCTGACGTTTCGATCTGATCGTCGTCGTCAGAGGCCTAAAAAATGCTCGAAACTTCTTATCTCAGGTCTGTCCAGCCAGGTGCCGGTCCCGACGTGGCCGCATCGGCACCACTCTGCCGGTGGATCACGGGATAGGTCATTTGATATCTCTTGTTTTCTACAGTTTTTAGGTAGATTTTCCAAGTTTGTCGAAAATGCTAGACATGGTTCGGCGCTTTGCCGAACAGACCTAAGATAAGAAGTTTTGAGCCACTTTTTAGTCCTCTGACGACGACGAACAGGTCATTTTATCACTAACTAGTGATTCCGGATTGTTTACTTTTTGTCTGAACTCTTAGGATGTTTTATTCTTCGATGGGATGGTTGTACCGTCACAATGATCGCTTTACACATGTGACTATATCGCATGTCTCAATAAATAAATAAAATAAAAACGTTTGGCCGTCCATAAAACTGATCCACCTACTAGCATCGTTCGGTACAGCAGCATTCGAAACTTATAGTTGTCAACGTTATTGGATACTAACTACTTCTTAAGAATTATCCAAATTGGGGAAGTGGGTGCAAAAGATGAAAACAAAAAATAAGATAAAGAATCTCACGACCATGCTAGTATTATCTCAAGAAATCGCGGCTCGTGCGGAATTCGAACCCTCGCCTAGGGCCTATTCGGATGCTAGACCATTACACCATAGAGCCGATGGCTCTCCTTCCCAAATGTGCTGGTCATTTGCGCTCCCTTAGCACCTTCCTTGAACCAAGCTTGGGGAATTTTATTGGAAGGCGAATCGTAGGACTTTCTCTGATATTGGAGAGGAAGAAGTGGATCTTTCATTCTTGTGTGAGGCTTAGATTTGGAGAATAAGGGAAGCTCATGAGATCCGTCAAGTTAGGCATGATTTTCATTTCTCCTCTTTATTGACCAGCAAATAACGGCCTGCCCAAGCAAAATCTTTCTGAAAAATCCTCGCTGAACTATAGCTAGATAATTTTGAGCTTCACTCGAAAGCGAAAACAATAAAGCAAAGCTAGCTGTGTAAGGAAAAAGGCAGCAGATTATTTAAATTGTCGGGTCTGTGCTGTTCGCGCTTGGTAACCATGTGGTTTACGCAGCCGTTTCCCGGCCAATGTTCGAGCGATCTCAACGAGCAGATGCCTTTCCAGTTTTCAGCTGGAAGTTGTGAGTAATGATGTCATTCAACCGGTCAATCGGTTCCAAAAACTAAGTTTAGCTTCGGGTGGTAAATCTAAACTTCCTCCTCCCGCTCACCAAAGAGTTGCCCTTGGAGCGGCTAAACTGGCAGTATGTACTTTGGAAAGAACGGAATTAAGGGACACTGTTGTCGACCAAAAACTTCTCGTGATAGCAAATGTTCAGAGGATTTAATTTATGGCAGCTGCCATTTATGGAAGATGCAATGTGTCAGGGTTATTTCTCATCGCAGTTTCTTGAACTTTTGATCGAACGGAATCGCATCAAGTCCAGCGGGACACACCGAATGATTTCGCGGTGAGCATTCTCCGTCAAGACTTCACCAGCACGAAACCCAGACATTCGCCCTAAACATTCAGTGTGTTTTCTTCCTCGATGATTGGCGTACATATGCACCATGTGTTTCGCAACGCGACTTTTTGTAGAATGAGTTACTGTTCCTCAAGATTTTCGACCTCTTTCACTTTCACGAAAACAGTAGCCAATAAATCGGTACTCAACGGACATTTAGCAGTATGCTGCCGCTAACCAGGTAGAATTCACAAGAGCGAATCGGAGTGAAGAGCAGAAATGTTTGACGAAATCACTCTCAAAAATTGAAGCTACTTCCACAAAAACGCTACTTCCGTTTCCGCGCGTAATCAAATCAGTTTTATATTAAACAAAATCGATCTTGTGGTGGAAGCGCTTCAAAATTGCACGCTAACCCGAGCGACACAGCGCCTTTGTGCTATGTATAAAAGTTCACGTTGGCTCCTCTCCAATCGTTCCTGTCGCTTGACAAGGAAGACCAGCGCGTCCTGCGCGAGCAACACGAAGAGCATCGAAATCGTTCAGGGGTTTGACGAAGAAGTCCGATAAGCGCAAAGGATGGCGACCTGGTGTTCATCGGACGTCTCATGGAATACAGCCAGTAACGGCTCTCATCCAATGGTCGTATGGGAATTGCGTGTCCGTCCCACTTGATCCTTGACAGCCTGGCCCTTACGACTGCGTCTCTGATATTCGACTATCGACGTCCAGTACCGGACGTGCCGCAACGATGAAACGGTGCCAGCGGGGTTTTTTAACGCAGAGACCGTCGTTTTTATTTTCTTTCTTTAATTTTTATTTTTTTCTCTAAATATTTCCTCTTGTTGAATTGAATTGATTTGGTCGTTGAAGTAAGAATGTTTCTGAACTCAGCAGCTCGAGCTCTACCTTTTCGTATTTTTCGTAATTTTCCATTTTTTGGAACTTGTTAACAAGCAATTTTGTGATCCCTGGATTTTCCTTCCCTTGCCCCATCGATTCCTCGTCTTGTGACTCAACGCTCAATGAGGCTACACCTTCGGCCGGGCGACCACGCGGGGACCCTCGTTGGGCATGCGGAGTAAGTGAATTGAGGTGGGCACAGTCCGGGTCACCACGTGCGGACCACAAAGACGGCACCTTTCGGCGCAAGGAAACGCCGCTGCCGCCGTTCTAGCGTTGCGGCACGTCCGGTCCTGTAACTCGGAGCTCCGTAGGTCGTCTCTCGCCTCGATGAAGCGAGTCACTTCGAGCATCCTTCTCTCTACTACTTGCGATGCAGATCGAATGTTCATCACACTTACGTGACGCCCAGGATTCTGGTGTAATTGAGGAAGAACCGTGGGCTAGAAGAGATGAGCGTGTAGTCGGGAGTTCATGCTGAATGTATAATACCTCCAAACGAAAACAATTATGAGATTGAATCAGACTGAAATAGGCAACAATGGCCGCAGATGCCTTTGGCGCTGCTTTTCCTTACGGGCGAAAAAATCTGGCGGAAAACCGATAGCGCTCGCTTCATGTTATGTCTCAGCACTTACATAAGCTAGAGTTCGGGTAAAGAGATCGAAAGGTTCGCATTATAAAGGTGGATGGTTGCAGTTCTAATGCTTCTGGACTCAGAAACAGCGGATTTGAACACAAAACAACGGGTTGGAGATCATATCCCAGCGAAGTCCATCACTCGCTGCTGCACCATAGCCTCTCCATCTGTGCACAACACAGTTTCGATGCTGATTTCGTTAGACTGCGCAGTTTGCCATCTTTGACTCATTTCAATTTTTAACTTATTTTTTTCATAAGTCGTTAGTTGTCATGTCGTCTCAGTATCGATAAGATCCTAGCAATGTGAGATAGTAGTAATATTTCATCTGGTAGATAAGATTAGTACATATATAATAGCTTCATTCATACTTTAATTTTGGTGCAGTAAGTTCAAGGCTCTGCTGATGACCGTTACACCGAATCGCATAGGTGAAAGGTAAACGTCAAGGCGAACGACGTTTATTATTCCCATGGAACCATTTTAACCGCTACTGGCTAGGCCACCGGTGCTCCTGGTCAACGACGGCTAGCCGGCAACTAACTTAAAACCCACGAGAGGCGGGTATACCGAAAAACATGGTAATACTCTGATTGGTATGTGGATGGACAAGGCTAGATAGAGTTTATAACGATGACAGGAGCGATGTCAGGTACATGTGATATAATTCATCCAAACAATGGTAGTCCAACAGAAGATGAGGGGAGAAGGATTCGAGGAACCTGACAAGTGACCACAAGGATGGCGTCCAAGAGAATGGAGAGATGTCATCATAATTTATGCCGAGGAGGTCGGAGCAGCACCTAAGCACGCCTTTAAAAGAAAGACGTCAAGTCCTGCCAGAGTAATGGTTCGCGCTGCTTCTTATAAGCGTAAGAACCATCGCAAGAACAGCATCTAGGAAACAAAGCGCCTAAGATAAAAAGTGAGAAGAGCATCAGCGAACTGGGTGAGAGAGTGGAAGATTACGCGCTCTCACTGTGAAGAGGGTGAGCAGATCCCGCCCTCTTCGGCTCCTCTCCAGTCACCGCCTCAATTTATTCTCTTCGGGCCATTTGAATCAGGTTCGCATCATTGCTTCTGATCTTGACGTAATGGGTTTCCATGCTGTGATCCTCTCCAATGATGTGAGCTTGGAACAAGGAAGTTTCATACCGAGCAGCGCAACAATACAAAAAATAATATTTGAGTCCCCCATACTCTCCTTTTTGCATATGCACCATATACCTCACATAACTTGCCCATACTAAATCAAAACGAGTCCTATTCTCTTGGCCCGAGGAGGGTATTCAAAGGCGCTCCATAGTATCCACTCTTTTGATACCTTACCCGAAGTCTGGCAGTTTCTTGAAAATGAAGCAGAAATCGCTGTCCTCAACTTGCATCCAGGCCATTTCGACTTTTTACTGTTTGCTTTCGTCACAGTAAAAAGTGGTGCTGCTTTGTTAGGCCCATATGTTTGCAGCAGGTTGGACTACCAAACAGGGTTCAACGACTTCTGGACCAACATCACTGGCAGGAGACCTATGGGATCGGCCGGACCGAATAAACGTGATGTGGTTGCAACATTTACCAGACCATCTGCCAGAAAGATAAGGGTGAGGTTACCAAGAGTGCACTAGCCAGCCTGAAACGAAGTGGGAGAACGGCAATCTTACCAGTATGGGTCCGGTGTGCACTGACCCCGTCGATATGCAGCCTATGTATTCAACAGACACCAGTGTCGTAGCTCTTCACAGTCCTCATAGATTTGTTCACTTTTTGCATAACAAACGATTTCTATCACTTTGTCAGGAAGCTCACGGTGCAGTGAATGAAAAGATCGAAACCAAACCCGTATCTTTTCTGGGATAATGCCGTCCACTGTCAAAGGGAAACTTGTGGCCGCACATGGGCCCAGATTCATGAATGGACGAGCGGTCTCCGAAACCCCGGCGCAGCCAGAACCAGACGGCAGAGACGAAGAGAGATTGCGTTTAACATAGGAATTTTAGGATAAGTAGACAAAGGTGGGCGCCGTTCGGGCTATATCTCGGGGTTTATCGGGGGTTTATAATATTACCCGAAAAAAACTTACCAATGCTAGCTCCCTTGTTTTCTTGTATAATGAGGTGGCTATTAGTGGAGATTTGCCATGGCAGGATCTGGGTTCGCTTCATTCCATTTTTTTGTTTTTTATTAGTAGTGCATGAACGGCTTAAGAAAACGAAAAAGCATTTATGCCAGCAGCACCTAAACGCACGCTTTTCTCAGCGAGCAGACCCTGGGAAAATGTTTCTAAGGCTCAGGAGGGATGGATGGGCCCTTGGAAAAAAAGGACGGCTCCGATTTTGGGTTCGGTTCCCACCGTCGCATCAGACTTTTCGCTCTGCACTAAAGGTCTAATGCGTGGTAGTGAGTTATCGATAATTCATACGTGTGTAGGGATAGAAGGAAAATGGAGCCTATGAAGTGTGCCTAAAATCAAGAAGGCTCGTTCAACATGGTGTTTCTATGTCAGCGAGCCAGTCGCAACCAAAGCTCTCTTCACCTAGCAGCATGGATCCAATGAATATTTTCACGGGAAGCGGACCACATGTCAGTCACAGCCTGAAAGTGCTAGACTGCTCCAAACAGAATCACGGAACAGAATCAAACAATCAATGATGAATCTGGGCCCTGGTTAAAATGCCGACTGATCACGCCGCGTTGTTATCGCGTTAGAACCACTTTTCGTACAAATGGAACGACCAACCAGATCATGATGAGACACCCCATAGGTATGAGATAGGTTTCGAAAAAACGATTTCCGCGGAGGCGATGAAGCCCTTTCAAGATCTCTTTGGCTTTATATTTTCGGCGCTATTCATGAAGTGCATTCAAGTCACAATACATTTTCGCACATTTCAAAGGCGATGCATAAATATACGGTGCTTCTGCGAATGCTTTCTTACACTGTGAACTTTATTTGAATAAAATGTTCTCTGAAATATTCTCTTACGGTAGTCTAATCGCGCGTCCTCTGCACAGAACTATTACCACGAAGCAGATGCTTGTCGACAATGTATTATAGAAGCTCAATGGAAAATACCGGAAAATGTGAAGTACCAGCAAAACTTGGGTGTTCGACACTGCAGAATTGTTCGGAATGGTTACGGAACACTATCTGTGCATTCATCACTCCTCATAACAACCTCTTGTAAGGTCTTGCTCCTTTTATTAACAAGCTGTATGGCAAATATAAAGCCCGGAAGTTGCTGTTAATACGGAAACGTTGAAGAAAAGAATTGACGTAAAATGACGACAATTCCTCAAATGAGACCTACAGACTCATCGCTCTGATTGATGCTATTCAATCCGTTGCATCCTACGGATCCCTTTCACATGATTGGAACAACGAGCTATGATTCATATATATCGACGAGCAGGTAAGATGTCGCTTTGAATACTACGCACCTTGATCTCGCAGGCTAGTAGGCTCATTCTCAACATGGACGACTTCTCTCCTAGCCTACTCCTTTCACCAATTACAGGAAAATATGAGGAGGCAGCTAATCTCCTAATATCATAAACTAGGTCCTCGGGATACATGCACTAATCTCACTTTATGAGCTTCATCCCGCTCATTTTCCCTTGCTCGATGTGGTCGATCGAGGGTTGAGTGATACGATCTCGCTTACACTTAAGTGTCAAAAGGTTGTTGAAGTACAGCACTGGACTTTCTCAACCTTAAGGTTTTAGGATTGTCTCAAAGATAGATGGGAAGTTCAAAAATGAGAAGTGCCACTCCTGGAATCACTCAACATCAGACCTATTAAAATAAATATTACCACTTCCAGGTTGTTTTCTTGCTCAAATAAAGGGAAATTATTGGATCGAAAAACGAACTCGAACACATTGACAGATCGGGAATAACTCAATCATTCTTGTATCCATTAGGCTGGAACGGAAGTTCGTGCGTTTTTTTTTCGAGCGACCGTTGTAAACTTGCTATAGAAGCTTCTCAAGTGCTCGATGCAGCGTTCGACAGAGAATTACTTGTAAATACTTTCAGACAGTGCTCTAGCTGTTTGTCGAATTTCGAAATCTTATAATTTGCTTAGCCTATAAATTGAAAAGTGAAAACGTGTAAAATTGAATAGAAAATCAGTGATAAGAACGACTTTCAGGAACGCTTCGTACACCAAAGCGGCTCGTCTTCCAGAAGCTGAGCGAGATTTAGCAAAACGATTGAAACTGGAGATTTCCCTCTTCGAAAAAAAAACGAATACGTTTCTTCGGCAAAAAAAAAATAAAATTCAGCATTCTGTAAAACTAAACTCACAGTTGGATAGAGCTAAGAATTCTCTCTAAAATAATCCCTAAAAGTCATGTTCACCGTTCCCAATGAGAGCAAAAGCAGCATCGAAAAAATATTGTTGTTTTTAGGAGGTCCCACTTTAGTGGCCTGGATGTTCACAAAATGTGGAGCAAAAAAATCTAATGACTACACTGTTTTATAGAGAATTTCATTCTCTTCCTAGTAATGTTCTAAGTTTTGAATACCGTTTCACACCAGAGCAGAGAAGTAGCTGTCGGTGAGGTCAATTTTACACGTTTTCACTTTTCGCTTTATAGATCGAAATTGATAAGCCTTGTTTCTGGTTTCTCTGGAACGACGTTTGTAGTAGTTGATGCCCACCATTTTCCCTGTTGCAGTCATAATTATGTTCTTTGCTTGCTGACTAACAGTGTAATTTATCCGAGTTTATCTGCAAACCCTAAAAACTTAGCGCAATAACAGATGAGCCGAAATTAGCGTCGGAGCGCCTTTACTAACGCAAAGCGCTGGATACGTCGCCGCGCCGGTGGGCCTAATAAACCAGCTATATACCCCAAATAAACTCTGTGGCGCGTGCATGAATGCGAATATGCGGACCAATAATGCGAATATGCGAGTATATTCATGGGAAATGAGATATTAACACTGGCCCAGTACTATCTGAAGCCCCATTGCATTCAGAGGCAGCGGTATCCTCACTTCTGTGTATTTTCGATCGAGCATGACAAAGGGTCATGTGCGGCGAAAAGCTTTCAACTAAGAGTTTCGACTTGATTAAATACTTTTGAGTTGTAGATGAAGTATAAGAGACACACCATGAATTTGAAGAACTAAATTTGCTGGAGAGGCGGTCTAAGCTGTGTGGATCCGTTAACAGGCCCAGTTTAAATTCTAGGCTAGGTCGCCAACACTGCACCACCACTTCAACTACATGTCTGAAACTGGACATAAGACACTGATCACTAAGACCATTATATTGACTTCGTACTCTAGTCGCCCTGTTGAATTTGATCTAGTAGTGTCAAATATGCGATGAGATCGCAAACGATTGGTTTGTACTATAGAAACTCGAGCATGTGAACACTGCTTGTCACAGAAACGTTGGACGTCTATCCAAATGAAATGGCAAGGTGGTCGAGCTAAGGCTCTTTCTTGCCTTGATGCTTACTAGTGTTACCATCAGAAATGTTGTCATTTGAGTAGCTAGGAGATCTATGAGCAATCGTGAATTCGAATGTGGCTAAGTCGTTTCGCGAACAGTTAGTTCTCGATAGGTATCCAAAGAATCCTTTCCTCGGGTGAGCGTCAGATCTTTGCATGAACTAACCTTCTTCTTCTCAGGACTGCCACAAAAAATAGTCTCAAAGAAGCTGATGAGTGGAGGCGTAAATGCACACCCCCCCACTCGTAGCAGCGTAAATGTTATATCGCTGAGGTTTACGACTATCTCTTTCTAATTTTAAGGAATAGAAAATGATGCAAGTAGAAATTAATAGTGTTCCAAAGAACACGCATAATGAAAGCTTAAACGACTAGTTGCAGTTGAGAAATTACGATCACCCAACTATCTATCAGCTTATTGAGCAGTAAAAGAACTTTTTTTCGAAAATATGACACTGTGAACTCAAACTCATTTTCATTCGGTAAATCATTACCTAATTCTAACTGAAACAACAAAGGAGCTCCTTTCAAAAACTTTTGCGATGTTACAGAACTGTTGTATGTAAATCGCAGCTCTTAGAATCATCCGAAAATCAGAACATTTGAGCCTAAACGTCGAAAGAAAATTCAGTAGTCGGAGGGATGATAACTGGAGAAGGGGCGGCGAAAGAGTTAAGCGCGAACGAGACATGACGTCAACAGTTTCTGGGACTTCGACTTTTCACGCAATGTCACTCTAAAAACAAGCACAATTACTTTCAGCTCTCCATTGTCTTCTCCTTGAATGTTTCTGGTAGCTTCATGAGTAGGCGAAGCAAATTTAGCGAACTTCTTTCGAGACCAAAAGAGGTGTCCTCATATGATCACCTAACAAGATTGTTCGTTATTCAATGGCACTAAGTTAACGAGAAAACAGCTAACGGTTCACTTTACAAGTTGTATTTAAAATAAAATATAAGATGTGAATGTGAAATAGGATGGATATCTTTATAATAAAGACCAGAGGTTATGTGCATAATTTTTTTGAAATCTGTTATGTGCAGTGACTACATCATTGATGGCATGGACATGGCTTTGCCAATTGCAAAATCAGATAAAAATTTAATAGTCAGAACTTTGCTTAACCTAGGCGACGCTTGAAAAAAAGAAGTGTTGTAGGGCCATGGCTACAGGATAGCCCATATCTAGTTCAAGCGAAGTTCCGCCAGTGGCATAGACAGCATAAATGATAGCATAAATGTTGATCTGATCTTGCCAGTTGGGAAGCACATATACATCCGGTGCGGCTTCGGTGAAGCAGGTTGCATAATTAGCTGCATCTGCTTTGTATTCTGTATTCTGAATTCTCTTCTATGATGAACTGGAAGACGAGTTCTTCTCCGCACTACAGCAGGGCGCTTCGGTCAGAATGAGCTTGTCCTGCTAAGCGTAGGACCTGCGTGCTTCTCCTGACGAGAAGGATATGCTATACAATTTCATATGCATATATAACGAGCCAATAAACGCCAATAAACACATTTGTCAACTTTGCGCCGAGCTTTAGTATTGAAGAAAACATACTATTTTATTTATTACTTCACATCTATGCGATACGGGAAGGGATCCTTGAGTTCCACGAGATTTCCAGCACTATCGGGAATTAGATTGAATTGGTTAACACAAAAGTGAGCGAAAAAGAAAATTGCTAAAGAGCGGAAAATACGCAGAAGTGGGCAATATATTTTCCAACGCAGTTTGCAGAAAATTGAGGGATGATTTATTATGTTGTGAAGAACGTTGTTTTTTTTGCGCCCTTGTTGTGAAGATCGTTTTGTTTTTTTGCTCCCTATTCATTGGTAGCCATACACTTTGGTTCAAGGAAACGCTCCACTCAAAATATGTGCCGTATAAATGACCGCGTCGCCGTCTATGTGTAACAGTGTTATATGTTCCTCTTACAAAAAGTTCTGGAATCCTGGATTGAAAAATCCTTAAAGGCCACCGATATTTAAAAATTGGGGTCCACATAAGTCGGGTGAATATATGTGATATGCAGGGGAGAATTTCAATCCGCCGTTCGTTGGAAATTTGGTGTACAATTGCAATTTGCGATAAGTCAATCGTTCTCACTATCAACATGCTACGGAAGAAGTGCGAAAGCTCACAGTGAAAACTGTCGTAAAGCTCGTGTCCGAAGAATTCTAGAAAGTGAAATCTTGAAGGTTTAGAAACAGAAGAATAATTCCGAATTCGGCAGACAGAAAGCTAAAATTTTAAAGTGCAGAAAAACAAGAGGAAGCGGGTTATTAAGGCCAGACACCGGAGGGTGGCGTCGCACGGCCGGCTCAATCATTAGTTGAAGCGCCGAACCGACGTCGACCGCCTCACGTCGACTCATTTAACTCCTTATGGTTCCTCAATGAGGAAACGGCGGCCCAGTGAAATTGGAAAAAAAGGAACCGGCAGACTTCAAAACACTACAATCCAAGCCCCAATGTGCAAAAGACTTTTCTCCGCCTCGATGGATTTTACGAACAAATATCCACTAGTTTTTATCTATGGATTCTCTCTTTGTACACGGACGTAGAGGAATTTCAAAGACGCCTGCTTTAGTAGTGCAACCTACTGAATTTTCACCAACGCAATCTTAGAAGAATCTCTTGCTTATTCCTCGCTTAGAAGTGAACGTAGAAGTCAGTTCGGACTATCTGTTAGCAAAAAACCTCTCAGTTACTGTACTTAAGCAGTATTTCGGGGGCCACACGTGGAGAGCTCATTAGTGCACGCGGCTATTAGCTGACATCCCACCCGGACAGCCGAGTTAATTCTAAACGGCTTATGCTAGTTAGTCCATCCCATCCATTTTGTTGGTCGGTTTTATCCCAGGCTTATCGGCAGCTAATGGAAGCAGATGATCACGAGCTCTGTGTGTTTGCTGTAGAGATCCAAAAACACTAGGGAGTTTTATTGAAAGAAGTAGTTCACCTGCGATGAACTCCACGATACCGTAAACACTTTTTCACCAACAGAGTCGTTCCTAGTTACGTACTTCTTAGCAAAAAGCAACCTATTACTGTGAGCCACAATGCTTTCAAGAAAATGATAGATAAACTATTGCTTTAGACATGACGGTGTTCTAGTTTTTTGTTTTTCCTTTAATCATTCTTCTTCCGTATATTACTTGGTCTTCTTCGTCAACTTTTAATGCTCTTTTTATCCTTGTTACCTCTTCCTCATTCCCGTTTATTCCAATTGTCTTTTTAATAGTTCCTAAACTGCTTTTTACACATTGCAATGCTTATTTTAGCCTATGTTCCTTACAGATCTGTGTTACTCAGGTCCCTTTCACCTCCTTATTCGATGTTGCGTTATTGTCGGTTTGTACTGTACTGCACATGGTCCTTCTGCACAAACAAACAATCAAATAGCACAAAATGCGCGAGATGAACTGAAAAAGTTTTTCGCTGCAGCTCCAAAGTCATACTTATCGAATAAGGTACACTTTGCTCCACTAAATTTCGTGCAATCTATCAATCTTGTGGAAAGCATGATGAAAAACTACATAAAACTATCGGTGTGACTCGTATGGGCTCTTTTTGGCGTTTCCAGGAGGATGGACTCACAAAATCGACCTTATAAGGTACCTTTTTCTTAATCCTGCACCGTCGTAAGATCAACTGTTCTTATCAAAGGTCGCCGTTTTTCTTACCCTAAACCTCCTCAGTGGTGGGAGGGGCACTGAACGACGACCACTTATTATTCAAGAGAATTATGGTCCTTATGTGAACCGTTGCAATCCTAGACCATTCTAGATTTGACATCGGTTTGTCTTATGTTCCTATGTTCTTTATCTTCTTTGTTCTTGTGTTTTGTCGTAGCTTTCCGTGAAGGATGTATGTTCGCAAAGTGCTGCGGTCGTGCAACAGGCGATTGATGTTCGAATATGAAACGAGTATGCCACTTCATCGACTGCCCCAAACAGTATTCGTCATGTTGCTATCGGAAGTTCCTCCCAAGAGGTGAACCTGATTTTCAAATCTTATATCCACTCAGGGGAGCCCGTGGGGTAGTGGTGAGAGGCGCTGCATACGCTCGCACGTTCGATCGGTCCTCCACCAAACCTTCCATCACTCTGGTTGGAACCAGGCTTATCTGAGAAGATGAAGAGACTGACCCACTATAGCGGTTGGCCTCTGCAAGTCGATTTATAGGCAAAATATGCATTCACCAAGATGCTACGATTTCGAACGGAACACGAATGTGAGGAGTGATTAACGCTGACACCTTTACTTTATGTCCACTCAGATTTCTGATTGTATCATCTTCAGCAGAGTTCTCTGTCTAGCTGTTTTTAAAATCTAACAAAGTTACTAAAGAGTTTCAAAAAAGCTATTAAATCCGCCAAACATCGACAGTTTTGCACACCAGGTACCGATTAAGCTGCCGAACATTTTAGAAACTTCTTCTCAGATATAACTCATAATTTTCAAAAGCGGCGTATCATTGCATATATACATAGTTGCAGCGCGTAGATGGATCTTCCTGATGACCTGTGAATAATGAATTCAGGTTGGGATCCAAGGCTAGTCGGGAAGAAATGTTCTGTATTTGAAACTCTAGGGGTTCTTGAAGCAAATTGTTGGCAAATTGCGGGTCGAAGTAGGATTTCTATTTGGCTAGGTACTACTTAACGGCAACTCAATAGTAACAGTTTTGGAATGCATTTGGTGAGGAAGTGACTACAGAGCAGTTAGGAGTTAGCATTAGTTTCCCTCTGTCTCTTCCGCAGCACATTGAGTCAGGGTGGATCGAAGACTTTAGAGAATTGTTTTGCCCGTTTCCGATAATATAAACGTCACGTTGCTGATGTCTGACGTTTTAACAAACTTAATTGAATTTCCGTGAAACACAGATCACCTGATTCAGCGCAATATTTCCTTTCAGGGGCGATGATTCCGCTTTTACGAGCCATGGGGATGAACAGCAGAAGATCCTTTTCGAAAAGGTTCTCATGAGGGTGTATTTCGTGAGGGAGGCTCGGAATGATTCATGTAGGTAATCGTGAATTTTATTGTCTCAATGATTTCTGATCAAAGCAAACTTTAGTGTCGTATGCTGCTGTGCCGAACGAGCTCAGTAAGGTGGATCAAGTTTATTAATGGCGTAACGTTTCGACCTGTTGGTCTTCGTCCGAGGCCTAAAAAGTGGTTCGAAACTACATATCCTTGGTCTGTTCGGCTAAGCGCCGAACCATCCCTAGCATTTTTGACAAAACTTGAAAAACCTACCCCAAGAAACAGTAAAAAACTAGAGATATTAAATGACTTACCCCGTGATCCACCGGCAGAGTAGTGCCGACGTGGCAACCAACTCTGACTGACAGTTGATGCGACTGAGTCATATCAGTCATTCCGAAACCCACAAAACGGTGTGAAAGGTAAGAAGTCATTGCTTATCGAGAGACACTCACTCCGGTTGCTCATACATGGATTCTTTGCGGAAGTCGAAAACGCTTCCAATGCTTTCCTAGACGACATCTCGGTCTCATCTGATAGACTTCTGCACTTTATAAATGTCAAAAGCATTCCCGTCATGCGCTTCACATCTATGCCTTCCCAGTGGTGTTGTTATGTTATCCGTTCTCCTTCTGGGCAGATGTTCATTTATACGTGTCAGCAAAACACGACCGGTCTCATCAATGTACTTGCCGTTGCAAGCCCTACACTCAGTCTCATATACCGCTACCGATTTCTCACAATCTCCATTCTTTCCGAAAGGACAAACAACGCAGTTCTCTAACACGCACTTAGTATCGTAGAGGCTGTTTCGTACTGTCTCATATACCGCTACCGATTTCTCACAATCTCCATTCTTTCCGAAAGGACAAACAACGCAGTTCTCTAACACGCATTCAGTATCGTAGAGGCTGTTTCGTACTAACTGACGTTTGATGTTGTCATTGGGAATATTAACAAGTACAACATCATCTTGAAGTTGATCACGAACAAAGCATCGTTGTATTGCAGACAAGAATGCGGCAGAGATAAGGGGAAGACATAATGGTACACGGTCTTGGAAGGGTTGAACTGGACAAAACGATTGAGAAGAGCAGACACTTCAATACATTTATTTCATTCTTTAGGCATTTTCTATTTGACAGCTCTTCTTAGGGCCGGGGCATACTAATGGCGGACGGCAGTGGACGGCAGCGGACGGCGACGGACGGGGATTAGCGATTCAAGGGAGCTGGAACATTTTTGTTTGAGAGAACATATGTGCATATATAACATATAACATATAACATATATAACAACATAACAATTGTCATTATAATTGTTTCCGGATATAATGACGGCACTGGCCTGATTGCAAGTGTTCCTTCGGTCTGTTGTTCTTACGTTATCCTAAAGCTTCAATAATGTTTGTTTGTTTATTGTTCTTAGTTTTTTTTCATTTACAAGACTAGTTATATTTGTTATTGTAATGACAAGTTGTCTGGAATACGTTGTTGTTGACGGGCGGCGACGGGCGGCGGCGGGCGATGAAGTATAACCCGGGCCTTAGTAATGAACGCCTGAGGACCAGCGACTCTTCATCGAAAAGTGCAGAATATAAATACAAATAAGAAGCGAATATGTTGCGCGATGGATTCACCAGAAAAATCGGACGCGGTTGTTTCTGATGTTTTGTGACAAACGAGGAGGAAAACTTGTGGTTAATGGTGCGCTCGGAATAACAGAAAAGGCTTTGGAAGGAGTCGCAGATCGGAAATCTCGCCGCTTGCACTTTTTCTCTATAACCCGCCATGAAACGTAGAATCAGGACTAGTAGTAGGCTTTGAAATCGATTCCATCGATAGATTTTACCTTGGCATGTGCATTACATTTATTTACAGTGGGCAGGTAAAATACGTGAGAATCGTGATTGTAATGCCTGGCAGCTCCCAACTTTATTCAACCGTATTAAAAACGTGGTGGCAAATTTAGAAAGATGTATAAGTAAAAGGATAAATTGTCAGCGTTGATCAGTTCCCTAAGGACGCTCCTTTAAGAAACACCCGCGTGCAGGAGAATGCAGCGTTAGTCACTCATTTGAGGATGTAGGTGGTTCAGTGGTATGAATACTGAGACTAGAGATGAGGTGTGAGGACAGCTAGAACATTAAGCATTATTAGTGTAAAGTATAGGGCGGTGAGGAAGCCTTCAGCCGTTTTGCTCGGAAGTTCGACTTCGAATGGTATCCATGACCTTCGCAGACAAGTTTGGTACCAATGGATGCAGGGCTTGGTTGTCCCGCGTGGGGACCGATCGTTCGACCGTGCTGGTGGCTGTACCAGTAGCCTCTTACCTCTATAGCACGCAGACTTATCATTGCACTGGAGAACCTTTTTGTTTTGTATATCCGGATGTTGCAGTGGTAAGAGGCGCTACGGACACTGGCACCGTCGTGCGATCGACTCCGACCCGGGCCAACCATTCCTTATCCATCCCTGCGGGGACAAGCTAACCAAGCCTTCCAACCCTAAGGATTCGTATAAATTGCTATTAGACGTGTTTGGGTAGGTCAAAACACTGACATAGTATAAGAGCTGGTGCTGTAACTCATTGTGTAGGTCAAATACGCAATCACCATGCCTCTACGATTCTGAATAGAACACGGCGGCGCTTCGTTCGCGACCGGTGAACGTGGATACCTTTACCTTTACCCTTGATGTGACCTGCAAATATCAGTTATAATCCTCCCGCGTTGTTTTCAGCTAGCTAGAGCTAGAAGAATCGCTAGAAGAATCGCCAAAGCCGAACGTCTAATAAGGGCAGGCAGCGACATCTTTGACTTACAGTCTGGTCAGTTCCGCAAGCAAAGTATGGCCGATCCATCCATCAGTGGCGCTATTGCTTCGACCAACGATGGTTCTTATATCATGGAAGAAAATTCATTGTGTTCTGAATAAGAAAACAAGGGAAAAGTAACGACAAAAGGCTCAAGACTCGCTCACCACCCTATAGATAGCGAAGTGACTAACAATAAGAGGGGAGGAATAACTTGACCCCATAAGGCAACGAGGTGAGAGAGGTCGTCGCATCGACAGCACGCGTATCAGTAGATCGTAGATCATTCGAAATCATCGAAATCATACAAGAGCATTGCCCATACTTATTCATCTTTTATATTAATATCTTTCAGCACTTTCCATAAACTGCTAGTTCCACCGATAGAGAATTTCGTGTTGTCGTCTTCTGAGACAAGACTTGTATAAATCGATACGACCGGGTGTAAACAGTCGCGATTACATAATACATGAACTTTAACTGATCAAAAGAGAAGGGATGAAATCTCTGTTCAGAATAACAGCCTGCTATGGAGCGGAGCTGCCATTATGATCAAAACCAGCGTTAGAGGTGTTGTCGCTGCAAACCAAGGCAGAAACTTGCTAAGTGATCTATGAGCTTTGCTTGGTATCTCTCTTGTAGTAAATTCTCACCAACAGCAAACAAAAACAGGCTGTTAAGACGCGACGTATGGGAACTATTGGATAAAGTGAGAAAATGCCAGAGCAGACCAGGGCAACAGAACGCAACCAAAGAAGAAAATTGGAAAGAAAACGGGAGAATCGCAAAGCAGAGTACATATTAAGGATCAACGATTGCGACATTTTACAGCACGGCATGCAGTGTTTTATTTGCTGTACTATGCAAAGATGTGCCAGTAATCGAAGAAAGTTGGTAAACAAAAGAAGCAGTTGATCATTTTGCGCTTTCGCTTCAAGGTTTAAATGTGTAAATGAGAGGAAAATGCCATTCCAAATAGGAATGAAAAGTTCTTCAATTCCGTGAAGTGAGGAATTCCTTCGAATCTGGAAGCTTAGAAATAGCCTGCATTATTGTATTATGTATACGAGAATATTACATCTCATCGCTGTACATAGCTCGAATGCGAACGGCATAACCTTTCCTTCAGAAGGACACCCGCCTACTCCCTACTCGAAATTTCACTAGCTCCTTCGAAGATTCGACGAACAGAAATAAAGTTATAGCTTGGCAACTTTATTTGGAATTACGTAGTTAGTTAAATGGATGAACATATTTTCTGCAAGAACAGTACTCCTCGTGCAGTCGCAGAGAGCGGTCGCCCTCATCGCACTCCCTCGACATCACCAGTTGGCCGTTCCAAGATAAGAAGACCCAGACTAATACGCAGTTGCCGAGCGTGGAGTGTATGGCAAGAACTTCAGCAGATTTCCTCATCTGCACACTCCAGTCAACGTAAGATCAATCCCAATTGAGGTGCGTTTGACCGATTTTGAATCTACGATGGAATCGTTTAAGTTTGATGTAGTGAGTCTATCTGAAACGAGGATATCAGGCCCTGACCGTATAGACCTTGAACACGTGCACCTTCTGGGCTCAAGAAACGACAAAGTGGCTGCCATCTAGAAAACAAAGCAAAGGGAGAACGAGGACACGATGGCTAGACGATATTGCTTACTATCAAAGGCGAAAGGCAAAGAATATGATCGAATGGTAATGAATGGTGACTGATGCGACAAAGAAGTTTGCAGACCACTTTGCAAGAAAGGCTCGAATATCATAATGTCGTTGCGATGTAAATGTATAAAGAATGAAGAATAAGGAGCAGTACTCCGAAACAAAGTGCCATAACATGAACTGGTACTCATATTATTCACCAAAACGCAGGGATGCAATTATGGAACTTGTCGCCATAAGGTCTTGGATTTATGTCGAGGTTCGTGCAGAATGAGCATGACATTCCTTCGCATTTCGCCACGGGATCCACGCATGTCACATCAACTCCTCTCTTGAGCTGAAACAGAGTACTTATGCACCTACTCTTCCACTGTTTTTTCCATTATTTATCTATGGATGACCTGACTATAACGCATAGAAGGATTAATGTAGTCTGCGCAGATCAACCACCGAGGACGCACCTCCTCATTCGTATTAAGTTCGAGTGAGTGATGGCGGCATGGTTGCATATCGCATTTGGCCTCTACAATGACATGCGAGGCCAGTACAGTAATCTGATGGAGCTACTGGGCAGTAGCCAGTAGCTCCATCAGATTAGTGTCTTCATCTTTAAAGACAGGTTTGGCACCTGTTTACTCTTCCCGGAGGGATGGGAGGTTCAGCGGGGTCGCCAAGCCGAGCAGAGCCTCTTGCCATCGTCGCCATGTGGGCCTACACATCAGATTTTACAAAATCAAAGCTGTCTCGGAGTCTATGCGATAGTTCCAAAGCATCAGATTCCGAACTCTCAGCACTTGTCTTCGCGTTTTTCTCTGCCATCGATCCTCCTTATCGAGCAATTTTGTCACCTCGCCCAGAATACTTCAGCTTGCTGAGCATCTTCAATGGAGGATTTTCGGATTGTAACTCAAGCTTCTCGGTTTCATTTCAGTTCAGTATACATGTTTTTCACATCTATTTCTGAGGCGATTACGTTCCTCAGAATTTTACCCGAAAAGCAAATTAAACTCCGGTGAGCCACATGACTACCATCCTACACTGTGGAGCTCGTTAGACTTACCACGGAACGTTTGGATCGGGACGAAAGCAAGTGGTTGAAATTGAGATCCACACAGAGCATTTTATCAATTGCTTTCACGGGAGAAACTTGGCCGGCTGAACTGAAAATGAGCCTATCGTTTTCGAGCCTAAGCAATTGAGAATAAAACTGTGATTGCAGGTACCTCTTTGGTCTAATTTCTACGCGAAGGATTTGGTTCTGCACCGTCCACACAACGTCGTGGTCTTTCACCCTGTGCTCTATCATCTTCTTAAGCCTTTGCAGTCTAGGATTCACATCTTTGATTATGGCATTCGAAATCTGAAGTGATTCATTAGTCTTAGTTCATTATCTTTATTATATTTAGAAAGTATTAGTTTATTGTCTATTTATTATTAATTTTTAGTTAGTTATTTGCATACGGTTGCTACAATAAACAAAAACTAAAACTAATGAATAATATAGGGAGGAACAGTTGATCACATATGGTCGCTATCCATACACCAAAATTGGATACGGCAGCATCAGCAACGAAATGTGATTGGTCTTCTTCAGAGATGATCGCTTACTTTCATTCATTCATAACCGAAAGTTACGATCATGAGAAAATACGAAGTGGTGAGCTCTCGTTAAAAGATTGTCAACAAGTTTGTCATTCGTGATATAGGCGAATGTCGTGTAGAGCAGGCTCGACGGAATAGAAAAGATGGATTAAAAATGCTGTTTTTATTTTTTCATGGAATTTGAAAACGGTTGAAAATTCTCATAAAGTTCTCGGCTATTTGTTCATCAGCGAATGCAGTTATGGTTTTCCCCTAATCAATGAATAATTCTGGATCGAAAGGAAAGACATGTTAAGCACAAAGAGATCAGAACTGTTTCCTGTAGTCTTTGTCCCATCTTTACTCTTGATGTTCTCGAGCACTCATTTGGGTCTAACAAAATTCAAACACCACCTGTTCACAGTGTTGATAACTAGGAAAGACTATCGTTCTATATAAAGTAATATTTTACATAAAGTTAGAGCTACCAATCCTGACATCAAAAGCGATAGTTCCGCACTCACCAATTCCGCCACTTGTTTATTCATAGCTTTCGTAGCCAATTTCTGAACATGCCTTCTTATCAAGTTGAGGCGCCGCAGATTGCGTGTGAAGTCGACGCGAAGCTTTGAATCCATTGATGCATAAGGTATGAATTTGAAATCGTTCCATCGAAGCAGTACCTCAAGTTCGGCACTTGTGGAAGAAATCCTGAAATATAAGCAGTTTGATTATTGCAGACTCTGAAGGGCTCATACGCCTTGCTGTGAAAAAACGGGTGACTGCAATTGACCATTGCGCAACTAAAAGGACGGAGCTGTTCGACTACTAGGTAACCATCGTTAATTTCGCAATCTTATATTGGGCCTCATCCATATCTATCACACCATTACTCTAATGAAGCTGAAATAATACTCTGGCAGCTTACTGAACGCCGCCACTGACGCGTGCGAAATTTCCTCCAATCATGAGTCTTGCCTCGACTTTACCTCGGAATTGAATGCCTGACATCTGCAAAAGAGACTTTTATCCTTGTTCTGAACAATTTCAGGATTCACTAACTCGTAGATGCACGCCATCGTTCACTTCGACGAAAGAGACTCCAGATTTCGGTACCGTGAATTGTTCCATTTGTCCATCCCATAGTTTATACTTCAAAAGCCAACCAATCTGGGAATAAGATCATTTTCGTCAGCAGTTAAGAAAATGAGAACCGTACCTTCTTCCCTTGCTCAGGGAACTTGATCGACCTCACAGCTTCTGCGATGATGTCGGCTTTAGTCTCCAGTAGATCCCAAACCTTCGGTGAGATGGTGAGCGTCAGTGGATGTTGATGGTTGAATGTTTCATTTGTTTGAGCTCTTAAAGTATGTGTGGTTAAACAAATCCTACGACCATCTTGAGCTCTATTGAAGCGCGGAGATGATTTTGAATTTCATTGTCCTTCGGCTACTAGAGCGGAAGCGAAAAACCGACAAAGTAAGAAAAGTAGGGCGTGTCATCCTCTTTCGAATGTTATATGAGACTTTGTGAAATGATTGAAACTGGAAGTTGGCTCTGCTAAGAAACTCCAAGACGCTTCTCTCGCATTTTTTTTAAATCGAGAACTGCTTGAAAATAAAAACATCATGTGACGCAGCGCAAAATCCTGTTTAGAAAACTATGCAGAAATTACCTCGGAGATACTTTGTAATTCACGGAACTAATAGAAATAAGTAATACAGGGTGTCTCAAAAAATGTACCTCCTGTTTGAAATGTCATAACTTTGGCGAAAATAAACCAATCGGAACAACTCATAGCTTGAATGAAAGCTAAGAAATTTTTCGGTATGGGTTTAGTGAAGATTGCTCCATGCACTCGACCGAGGCCTCGGATTTTGTACCTGATTGATAGTGCATGGGTTATATGCTTGATCTACTTTGGTCGTAAACAGGTGATATTGCTGCTATGAGTTACTCCTAAGGCAATGAGCATATCTACTTGCCGCAGCTTTTGGTTAATCATGGAATGACATCAATATCGATCAATAATTGTGGCCACTGTTTGAGACACTAAAACTCTCCCAACAGTGGTGAAAATCTCCACCAAACCTACACCAGAAAATTTTGTCTTCTATTAGCTTTCATTCAAGCTATGAATCGTTTCGATTGGTTCACTTTCGCCAAAGTTATGGCATTCCAAACAAGACGTACATTTTTTTGAGACGCCCTGTATATTGTCTGATAGAGACAATAATCATCTTTCAATCGAATATCACATTTTACTTCGGCCTCTGGAACTGAGCAGAAAAAACGCTGTCGATGAATTTATTTTTTAACTTTTTCGCTTTTCACTTCACTAGCCGAAGGGATAGTGAAATTCAAATTCATCATAATTTCCAAATATTCTGCTTGAAAGAACATATAATTCTCTTTTGAATGTTGTGTCACACTTTGCAAAAGCTGTCTAACTTAATTTACAACAGTCGTTTGAAAAAACGGCACGAACTTTCTTACCAACCTAATATTTGATTCAACACTCAGTTTAAGTAAGCGTTTTGGTTTCAGTAACGTTTATTTTCGTCGCGTACGCGCATAAAGCTGTCTGTATGAGCAGAAAAAGAATATTTTACGATTTTTACGACTTTTTACGACTTTTACGACAAATTTTGTCGTAAAAGTTTTCGTAAAAAATTTTACGACAAAATTTTTTTTTGCACACCCTTGGTATAGAGGGTGACCATCACAAGACATTGTATAGGCCAAAAGCGAAGCCATTATACCCCTATGATTCTGAATGGGGCAGTATTGCTGCGGTGTGCCTTATAGGAATGACTCCTTTGCCTTTGTATGCTATTAAAAAATTGAGTTATTCAAGGCAACTTCATTATCCATGTTTGATGGAATCTAGAACTGAAACCAAATCTCGCTGAAGCAGTGAGGACGACTAGGAGAAGAAGAGGAATCATCGGCAGTATGATTTCTTACTCAGTTGGTATGCCGTTAGTTGTGTAGTTTAGGAGTTCCCAATAGCACCGACGTTGAGGAGCGGACTTCGCCACCACTCGGAATGCTGTAATAGATAGACTAAAACACAGGTATGAATAAAGTATTAGTATTATTATTAATATTATAGAGTATTATGAATAAAGTAACATAATTAATAGCACAGTAATTCCGTAGAGTTCTAGTATTTTGAATAGCTTTTGGAGTGGAACTATGAAACTAGTCGAATTACCACTTTTGACCCCTTAAAACGCTATTCCACATTTGAAGTCCTGATGAGCTAACTTCATCAAAGTGAAACTCCGACGCAAGTCAACGGAGTGTATTGCATGACCTCTAACGAGGTCGTGTGATCTGGTCCCCTACCGATTGAGTCATCTGTGCTTCATTAGCAACTTTCTGTAGAGATTTATGCGGTGAATATGGCATCACCCAAACACTAAACGCTTCTACTCGAAATGATTGCAACTCTCGAAAACATAATACCAATTGTGGAAGCTTGAATCAAAGGACAATAGGCCATGGATTCGCTAGGACGACCACATGTGAGTCTCTCAGAACAGGCGGCCTCCTCTTCTTTACCATTTGCCCGGGCTTGGGTGTGGTTACCCAATCAGCGTTTCGCCTCTCTCAAGCTCTTTCATACCTGCCTTTTGTTACGCCCTTTTCTCCCATCTCGGCCTAATAGCGCCCTAAGTTCCAACATCAGTCGGTCCCCCTATAATTGTGGAGTGCCATGTATAAACGCTTTCGACTCAGATGGTTCCAAATATGATGCTTACCGGTTCGTTTCGGGTGGGAGAAAGCAAATGCCTCCTATCGTCAGAAAGACAGTGGAGACAGACGCGGTTAAGATCGCGTAGGACACGGCTATGAAACCGTTTAACCTCATACTGCCACAAAACGCGTTCGGCAAGCATTTTTCCCGTTTTTTTGCTCCTCTGGTGGAATGATACTTCTTTTCACTTTTCAAGACGACCGCGGCGATGTCAGTTCAAGCACCACAGTCCAAGTGCATTATTAGTGTATTATCAGGGGTGTGCGGAAATTTTTTCCAAAAAAGCGGAAGGCGGAATATGGAACGGAAATGGCCAAAAATGGCCGAAAACCGGAATGCGGAACACGGAAGTCGGAAATAGTGCAAAAATCACTAATTTACTGGAATTTAGCCAAAAGTGGACCACAAAAGTTTTCATTTCTGTTTCTAAAGGTACCCATAGAGTGCTCGTTTTGTTTCCACTAGAATGCGTCTATTATTTTGGTGAAGGTGTTCAACGTTTGGTGATAGCTTCAAAGTAAACGGTGAAAATTCATCTTTATAAACGTCATTATAAGCCGAAGACGAGTACGTAGAGAAAGACAGACTTTTTTGGCATGATAGACAAGAATGCTTTAAAAATAGAATTAAAAGCGCATGTTATGGTGGAGAAGCAGCAGTTTTTTCACGATATTGGGGAGTGCTCGGAATGACTCGCTTCATTCAGGCGAGAGACGGCATACGGAGCTCTGAGCTACGTCGACAGTCGAAGATCAGAGACGCAATCGCATGGGCCAAGTTGTCGAAGATCAGGTGGGCCGGATATGTAATGCGATTTCGTGACGACCGTTGGACGAAAGTCGTTACTGACTGGATTCCACGGGACGTCAGAAGAACACCAGGTCGCCCACCTTTGCGCTGGTCGGACTTCTTCGTCAAATCCCTGAACGATCGATTCGATGCTTTTCGTGTTCCTCGAGCGAGCAGGACCCACTGGTCTACTATGGCACGCGACAGGGACGAATGGAGACGTTACTGGCGCCCGCTCGAGCAAATCGATGATCAACGGGACGACAGGTGACAGGTGATTGGGGAGTGAGGCTTTTTCTCACAATCAGATCGTTTTTCAATGAAACCAGCAGAAGAAAACAATTTCACACACTCGTATGATGTGGCGGCTGCCGACAAGTATTATACTTCATTGCAAGTTCTCTTAGGGGGGGGGGGAGGGGGAGTGTACTTCGTTTTATTGGTTTCATTCTACTAGAAGTCAAATAGATCGCATCGACATCAGCAAAATAACTTCAGTCTCCATTTTGTTAGCTTGCACAGTAAAGGTCATCGATTTGTTCTTCCGTTTCCGTGTTCCGCCCCCAAAAAAAAGCGGAACACGAAACGGAACGAAAGGGCCAAAAACGGCCGGAAACCGGAATTCGGAACACGGAAACGGAAGTTCCGCACACCCCTGGTGTATTATTCACAAACGACAGGAGTTTACCGATACGTGAATCACTTCACAGGGGACGAAGAAAAGACGCGAATTATGATTGATAAGGAAAAATTAGTTACACAGAGCTGATCGGTGGTGTACGAAATAGCTGTGAAATAGGGGCCATTTTTGGCATGCAAGAGCTGTTCTTGTATAAGGCTGATAGGCTTATGTAGTGTGTATGTTATGACCTTTCCAATAATTAGAAAGCTACCAGACAAAATATATACTTCAAATGTTTCGGAAACGCTTCAATGTCATGATTCATATCCTTCGCAAGAGACGATGATTAATCTTGAATTAGGAGCGCTTACGTATATTTACTTTTGGATTTATATAAGGCTTTCAAAATGACTGCCGACGATGAATAGCCTGAACTGCAAATCTACAGATCTTCTTATATACTAGAATGATATTGCTATTTTAATCGTTGCGAGTCTCATGCCAGATTGTGGCGACATTGTGCATCTGTGGGTATTAAATAAATATGAGAATATGAGCTTCACAGTGCAAGTCTGCAATTGAATTGCCTCTTACCTAATGACCGCTAACATCGCAGTGAGTCTTAGTGAAGTTCTAACAATTTTTAAAGAATCAGTTACGACAGCCATTCCAAAGGCCAATTCATCATTGCTTCCCAAGTTTCATCCTATAGGGATCACCCGAGTGCCAATCAAGGTACTTGAGAAGCTTCTATGAAATTCCATTTCTTCTTGGCTAACAAAAAATAATTTGATCCTTTGTTGTCAACACGGTTTCTGCGCTGGTGCTTCCACCGCTACACAATTGTCTGACTACGTCCCTGACTGGGCGTTTCTCTGAACAAACGAAAAAGTGTAGAGGTATGTAATTCATTTTGATCTCTCTAATGCATTTGATGAGGTGTGGTCAAGGCTCTGCAATCAAGAACAAAATCTTTTTCGGTATGGACAGTTTGGGGGCATACATATGTATCTGACATTGTTCTGTGACTGACGTAAAGGCTGAGGAAAAGCACTCTGCCAGTGTTTCTGCTTTCTCAGTATCCTCGTATTATAGTAATACCTACTTCCGTGCTCATAGTCAAGTACTGGCAACTCGGGCCCACGTTTCATTTTATTTCTGATCAGCATGATAATACCTTTATTTCTGTGAGAGAGGACTGTGTCGTAGTCTCTGTTAGCCAGGAAATTCTTCTAGTGGCGGTCAAGCTCAAATCAAATATCCTTGAACCTGGGACTGCAACATCCTGTTCATCGACAAAAATTGAAAGTTTGTTTCTTTTATTCTATCAAGTTTCGGGTATGATTCGGATGCTTCAATTTGCTTTCCGTCGGCTAGCAAATGGGACACATTGAGGTAAACCGAAGTGTGCTCTTATACAAAATCTGAGGTCTGAAGCAGCCATAGGAGGGGGAACTGAGACTTTATTTACGTTAGTTGGAGTTAAGACCGAATCAAGAGTGGCATTTGTGTGTAAGTTTCCTAACACGTTGAAATAGGACGCAACACTTGAAGAATTCAGTGAAGCTGGAGGACGTGGAATCCTTTTATAGCTTCAATTCCCAATCACCTTGAATTTTAAAGTTGCCTGGCAATATCAATTGTACTTTTGAGCCACTTTGTTCTAGCAAACTGTGAATCTACTCATCTTCGGATGCATGGTTTGGGGGGGGGGTGGTCTATACACTAGAATGGTCAATAATTTACGAGTTGGAATCGAGAATTGTTAAATGCTTGAACTTGTTGAAACTTGAAGTCAGAGGTTGAATCTGAATTAGAGCGAGAGGGTGAATGGATCTCATCCATATCAATTGTACTTCTAGCAAGGCACCAAACGCCACCAACCCTTCATTTGATTCGAGCTAGCCGAAATAGTCTGTACTGATGATTTGAAAGAATCTCAGAAGTTATTCATTTATTTACGCCTATCGTAGACATGCTTTGAAAAGATACATTAGCTGAAAGAAACAGAGCGATCCTACAAACTCGTAGTATAAAAATAATGGCATCACAAGAAATTTGGCAAAAATGTTTTACCATCACAAAGACTAAGACTACTACATGCTTAGTAACTGATCATCATTCATTTATGATTATCAACAACACTTTCTCAAACGTAGGCGAGACTTGGAAGAAAAAACTCAGCTCAAGATTTTCTCAACCTGATTTCGTCGGAACAACGCTTCTATAAGTAATTATTACGTTGGACCCAACCTAAGCAAGATTTATTTGTGCAGTACCATGTCACTGAACTGCATCTACATCGACCTACCATCTAGGGCGGAATCAGTGTCGCAGGAGCCTCTTCGAACTAAATACGCGCCCGCGCCCATTTGCCTGATATTAGATGGGATCTACCTAAGGCCTCAGCAAAGACGGCTTCCTCTAGGTCATTTATAAATCTTTGCATTTCACATGATTTTCTTCAACATGTTATGACACCTACCCTGGGTAACAACACACTTGACCTTGTGCTTTCTAATGTGCCTGGACTTGTCGACTCAATTTGTGTCAATCCTCCAATTGGCGCAAGTGATCATTCTTCGGTTTATTTTTCTATCAACTCAGATATTCCATCCTCTCCCTTTATAACCAAGCGTTCTTATAAGGATGCTGATTTTAACGCGATCAATGCCTACCTGAGTAATATTGATTGGCTCGGGTCCTTTGGTACTGTGGAGGAACTGGATGCCAAATATGAACTTTTTTTAGCCGTTCTTCATCACACAATTGATATGTTTGTTCCACTTGTCAGGGTGCCTGCTCATAAGGACTCTCTTCCTCCCTACCTTAATAGGCTTGCTCAAAGGAGGGCTAAGGCTTGGCATCTTGCAACTATTAGTGGACACTCTGACGACTGGTCAACGTATCGAAAACTAAACAGAGTCTTTGAAAAACGTCTATGGAAATATAATGCTAACATTGAAAAAAAGGCTATTGAATCCAACGACATCAGGACATTCTTTAGGTTTCTCAATAGTAAACTTAGGTACAAGCCTGGAGTTAGTATTTTAAAATCTTCCGAAGGTATTACTGCTTCAACCGATGAGGAAAAAGCCGAGATGTTAGCGGCGGTTTTCGAGCAATCTTTTACGCAGGACGTTTCATCCGGATCTTCTCAGGTGCCGAGTGCCCCTGCCTTCCCTACCATGCCAGATCCCGGTTGGTTTTATGCTGAGGAAATTTATAAATTGTTAACTTCCTGGCCTCCTTCTTTTTCTCTTACACCTGATGAAGTTCCATTGGTTTTTATCAAAAAAGTTGCTCATATCATCTCACAGCCCTTGGAGTTTCTTTTCAATCTCAGTTTCACCAGGTCTAGTGTTCCGGCCAAATGGAAGGTTTCTCTTGTCACGCCTATACCGAAAAAAGGGCAGCACACGTCTCCCACAAATTATCGCCCTATCAGTATAACCTCCGTTTTTTCTAGATTGTTTGAAAAAATTCTTAAGAAGAGAATACTTCATCACCTTGAAGAACATAATGTTATTTCCGTTTGCCAACACGGATTTCAAAAGAGTAAGTCAACAACTACGGCAATGCTTCATGCACTAAATGATTGGACGACGTGTTTAGACGCCAAAGCTGACGTTGATGTGGTTTATCTAGATTTCTGCAAGGCATTCGACAAAGTACCCCATAGCAAACTTATCTTTAAGCTTACTTCTGTCGGTATTCATCCCCGTATCATCTCGTGGATTGAATCTTTTCTATCGCAGCGGACTTTCAGGGTGCGCATTAATTCTGCTTTTTCCAAGCCACGGATGGTCAGGAGTGGTGTCCCCCAGGGGGGTGTTCTATCACCCATTCTATTCAACATATATACTTATGAATTGCCAAACATTATCCTTGAGGCAGATGTCAGTTGTGTTGCTTTTGCCGACGACTTTAAAATCTATAAAAGAATTACTAGTGTAGCTGATCAAAAGAAGTTGCAGGAGGCTATTAATCTCGTTAGTGAATGGTCTTCTAACTGGCAGTTGCCACTTTCAGCTGAAAAGACCAAAGTTTTACACATTGGTAATAAAAACCCTGAACGCACTTACACAGTGGGATCCACAACTATTGGTCATGTGGATCAGATCAGAGACTTGGGATTTTTGATTACTAATGATCTCTGTTTTGATAGTCATTGTGATCAGATTGTAGCTAAAGCCATGGCAATCACCTATAAAATCTATCGAGCCTTAACAACTAAAAGTAGCACTGCGCTTCTCAGAGCATATAAATCTTACGTCCGGCCCTTATTAGAATATGGCACGGCTGTTTTCAATCCGTTCAAACGCAAAATTATTGATAAAATTGAGGGAGTCCAGAACGGGTTCACCAGAAAACTTCTGGTCAGGTCAATGGGTTTTCTCTATGAGTGCATTCCATCAGCAAAGGAAAGAAACCTTAATCTCCAACTTCGCTCACTCGCTTGGAGGAGGAAGAAGTTTGATCTTCTTCTCTTCCATAATATTCTCCACGGTCGGTCTGGCCTTAGCATAAGCCACCTCTGCTCAAGGAGAACATCTATCACGAGAGGAGGATCGTCTAATTTAATAGTGGCTAGGGCTAAAAAAAATTGTAGGCTACATTTCTTTACCAACAGAGTGGTACCAGCCTACCTTAATTTCAGCAAAAAACAGTCTATTCCTGTGAGTTTTAAAGCATTTAAGAGACTATTAGACAAATCACTTTAGACAGACGGTGTACAGTTTTCTTTGCGTTTTTTTTATTCATACATTAGCCATCAGTTCCGTCCCGTTCGTTTTCTCCTACTTTTTCTCATTTCACTTCCTTCCCTCCAGTTGTTTGTTTTTATGAATATTTTTTAAGGTGCTTGAAAGATTTCGTTACAGTTCTTTGTTTCCTTTTGCCGGTTTTTCGTGTTGTGTTTTGTCAATTACACATGGTATGGCCATGTAATAAACAAACAAACAAACATACGCGCCCTGGTCCATGGCCTCGATAGGAGAAAGTGGACTGGCAGTGGTAGAGTCATCTGAAATATGACTTGAATTAATCATTTGGAAAACAGGCCAAACGCATTGCCAAAACGTTGCAATCGTTTACCAAGTCACCTTGCTCTGAATAACGCCAGAGCATGATAGTCTAATCAATCGAGAAATGACCAGTTACTAAAATGGTGAATACGATTCCGCTATCACTAATACTTTGAAAGAGGGCAAATAACAAAAAACAATCTAAGGGTATCAGATGTTCACAATTCCTGCATTCAACCTGGATCCATCTGGTCGAGAACCGGCAGTATACATATTTATCCTATTCCAGCAGCAAGTCCGCTTCGTGAGGTTTCGGGAAATCTGAATAACCAGAGAGTCATTATATTGTATTCAGATCTAGCTAACGTTGCGGTTTAGCATACGCCATAGATCAATATTTTTCAGTCTGGTTTTGAAAATTTTTGAATTTGCCGATTCCAAGAGATCATGCAACCAACGGATTCCTCGAAAGAAACGTGAGTTTGAAAGTTGGTCTCTTTCTTCTTTTCGCACGGAACGGCTCAATTGCGAAGAATAAGATCCTATCATTGGTTGGATGGAATCTCCTATAGGAGCTTGGTCTCAGTCTGGGCTCCCCTTTCAAAACTCTGAAGCAAAATACAAGACGTGAAAAATACGTCTCTGTGTTAGACTTTTCAAATTTAACAACTTCAGTCTTTTACTATAGTTAAGCTCAATACCCAGAAACTCAGGTAAACATCTTCTGACAGCAACCCTTGTAAAAATCTTTGGAGCCTTTCTAGCCTTCCCTTAAACTTCCTTGAATATGGACTCCATACTACTTGGGATCCATATTCAAGAACAGGAAGCACAAAGGATTTGAAAAGTTTCAGCAATATTGCGATATCATTACAGCTGAGACTTCTCAGAGTAGTAAGCATTGTATCTAAAGCTTTTCGAACTATGAAGTCAATGTGAGCATCAAATGTCAATCTAGAACTGAATGTTACTCCAAGGTCTTTTACCTCAGTTTTAGATTCCCTTACGTAATTTGCTACCACATATTCAGTGGGGCCAAGATTTCCTACGTGAACAAGCGATGTTTCCGATAGGTTGACCGGTAACCCCCATTCAGCTGACCAACGCATCATATTCGTGATTGATTTTGATATAGTTTCACGTATTTCTTCACAATTATCGCTATTGAATGACCCGTATATTTTGAAATCATTCGCGAACATTTGGATCTTGATTCTTGGATGCGTAATCAAGATTCTTGGCAGATCATGTGTATATGTGGCAACTACCACCGAACTCCCAAAATTTCCTAAAATTGCTCGCCTTACAGTCGTATTGACTGGCCACGCGTTATTATGTTGTAGGACTAGTAGTCACAGAACCTTTATTAATCGACCTGGTTTGCACGAACTATAATCTTCTTCTTTCCTGGTTTGACGGATTTCCCGGTCTGACGGATTGACGGATTTCCCGTGTCTGTGCTACGACTCGCGGTTGGCGTCGGAAGTCCCTAAACCTTAAGATATTGAGACTCTCGATGGAGGTAACACCCTAGCTTTAGTTACCTTCAGGCGGTCGTTTGTTCCAGTTGTTTGGCGGCGGACTGCCTGGTTTAGTCGAACCTCGTGGAGAAACCTATAAGGAGGTTTCTGAGAGCCAATCGAGGAAGGTAAGGTAAAGGTCGTACCTGAAGAGAGGATTGGTCTCAGCTGACTCGATTCTCCCCAAGCCTCTGAGACGGGGGTTGACAAGCCCTAAAACCAGGATGTCAATTTCTCTGGCTGGATACTGGTAGCGTTAACGGTACCTCGTATTGATCCTTTATGTGAGATGGGAATCGGCGAGGATCTGGCTACCGGATTGTCTCCTAAAGTGGCGTAACTTTAGTAGTTCTTCACTCTAGGGATGGACGGAATATTGAGCGCCTACCAACCTTCTGGTCCGGTCGTCGCACCGAGATATTGAGGGACCAGCTATCGGATTATTGCGACGTGGGCCTGTACCCAGGATATTGAGATCCGTCCGTTCAATAGCAAAAAGGCGCCTCGAGCCTCCTCTGGTTGCACTTTTATGCTGGCTCGAGGCGGAATGTACATAAACATTTTCCCTGATCAGCCTCCTGATAAGTTTAACGGATTGCTTCAAGCATATTGATTAGGATACATTTCTACTCACATCTGTACATTATGTATGGTCGCTTTGCGACAGTATAAGTGGGAAGTAGCAGTAGGGACAGCACCCCACCCTGAGGCACCCCACTTATACATGGATGCGGTTTTGACACTTTATCCCGTACCTTGACACTGAACCATCTATCACTTGAATAACTTTTCAGCCATCTAATCAGATGCACACAAAGTCCTAATAAGCACAATCTGTCCATCGCTATTTGGTGATCAACTTTATCAAGGAACTTGGACAGGTCAAAGTATGCTATATCCACTGAACACCCATTACTTGTCGCCCTATGCCAATCGAAAAAACAATCAACATGCTGGGTAGTAGTTTAGGCTCCTTCCATAAATCCATGTTCTTCAATCGGGCCGATATTATTTCTTTTCAGCCTGTCGAGTGATTTTACCTTCAAAATTTTTCAAGTACTTTTATCGGAGTAGGAGTAATACTGATTGGCCGGAAGTCATTTAAAGTAGCTGCTCCAGTATTCTCTAGTAGTATCTATCGATTTCTTCCAACACCTGGGGATATCTCCCATCATTATGGATGTATTGAACATCATGGCTAATGGTCTACATAGCGCTTCAGAACGCTTCTCATACACTATTTGTGGTATTCCATCCGATGTGATGGATGTGGATTCCTTCAGTGATTTCGGAATATGGAGAACATCTCTAGAATGGATGGTATTGTTCTACAACCAGAGGCTATCCGATTCAAGATATCTTCACGTATGAATGCATATGGTTTCTACTTGCAGAGAATGCCGTCGAAAAAAATTTTGCTCATTCTTACAAAGATGTCCCCCATTTTCGTCTGTAATGACCGGCAGTTTTGCATGGTCATGTAGCTTGCCTCTTATGAATCTGTAAATTGAGTCGATCGACCTATTTTTGTTAGATTTCCTCTCTTTGGCTGCCAAAAAGTTCTCTAAATGCTTGTCCAAATCAGATCATATCTTATTATACGAGTCATTCGGACACGTACTACCTGATGACTTTAATAAATGATGCTTTTGCGACATTAGGTTTAATATGTGTTTAGGGTACTGTAATTAACTGATACCACCTTTTTGCACTGGTACAAACTTAAGCATTCCAGATAGAATCACAGAACAGAATTTGTTATACCCATTGAATTTGTATGTCCATTGAATCAAACCCAGAGAGGGCATTCCACCAATCCACTTTGCTGAGATATGCAGAAAGTGCTTCATAGTCTACCCTATTGAGCTTAGGACACATCATGTCAGAGATGTTTTCAAAGCCCACCAAGGAAACATAAAACCGAATAGTGTAATGATCAGACGTGGCAAAGGGAGGCAATATCTTCAGCGCAGAGACTTCAATCTTTGATACTAATTTTTTTATTCCACAACGATTTTATACCGATCAGTTACGAGGTACGTCTTTCATGATAGTCGCTCCGCCTTCTTTCTCCTTGGTGCTGCTCCCGCATTTGTTGAGGTGCCACACTGCCATCTTGTCTCTGTCTTGAGCTCCTTGTGGGGTGGCCAAATCGTCCTCAACCGCAGGTTCTTGAGCGCCAGTTCCTTGCATGCGACCATCGATCCGTCTTGTGATCGTGACAGTCTTCCTCCATCATCCGACCTGTCACCCGGGCCTGACGCTGGTACCGACGCCCGTTTCAGCTATTTCTAAGCTAGGCAAGGGTTTCTGCCTGGGACGGGATTGAACCCTGATCATCGAGATCTTGAGCCTAAGCTCTTAACCTCTCGGCCATCCCGCCCCCAATCTTTGAAACTAATATAATGTGAAAAATAGCTCTTTCACGTTTAGGTTCATCAACAACTTGTACCAGATTGCAATGATTAAAAAGTCATAGGATTCTTGTTGATGAACTATTATTAGCTTTCCCCTCAGCCCACTCCACATTAAGGTTGAAATCACCAGTCAATGAAAGAGTTAAGCATTTGGTAACTAATTATTTGCCGTTGTTTTCAAGCTTCTGTTGTGCGTCTAGTAGAGAAGCTTCCGAAAAACGAAACGTTGAAATTTTGATAACTTTTTGACCATTGAAACTGAAATCAAAAATGAGAAAAATTGACCCCACCGACAGTGAATTTTCCTGCTTCGTTTTGAGACTTTCTGCAAAACTGTATACACCTTCTAAAAGCAGACGGATTTCTCTATAAAACGGTATACAGTTTGTTTTGGGTTTCCTTGGTTTTACTTACTTACAGAGCGTCAATGTGTGGTATTCCAAAGAAGACAATAATTTTTGGATGCTTGTGCTGCCTTTCTACCGGACGTTTTCCATCAGCTCTAAACGCGACACAAGAGAGCATTTTTTGCTCTATCAGTTAGTATGTTTATTTCCCCATGTTAGCCACTTTTAAAACTTTTATCATAAAAGCGTTTTCAAAATTCCTCGACGTGTAAAACGTTTCGTTGGAAAACTTTTGCAGAATTTCAGTAGTCATTCGAAAGACGAGGATTTGGGCTATAAGGAGATGCATCACAGTTTTTCAATCGCACCAGGTTTTGTTAAATTTTATGTCGATAAAGTGGAGGTTAACAGGCGACTTCGACGGCTCGCGTGACCGCGCTGCGCGGCCAACGCGACTTTGTCGACCACTTTGTCGACCTAAAAGTTAACAAAACCTATTGCGATTAAAAAACTGTAATGCTTCTGCTTATAGCCCGAATCCTCCTCTTTCGAAAGATGTCTGAAATTCTGCAAAAGGTTTCCAACGAAAAGTTTTACACGTCGAGGAATTTTGAAAACGCTTTCATGATAAAAGTTCTAAAAAACGGCTAGCATGGACAAAAAAAGGTTCTATCAGATAGAGCAACAAATGCTCTCTCGTGACGTGTTTAGAGCTGATGGAAAACGTTTGGCAGAAAGGCAGCACAAGCATCCAAAAATTATTGTTTTCTTTGAGAACCCACTTTGACGCTCTGTACGTAAACAAAAACCAAGGAAAACCAAAACAATTCGTCTACTTCTACACGGTATACACAGTTTTGCAGGAAGCCTCCGTACGGAAAATTCACTGTCGGTGGGGTCAATTCTTCTTATTTTTGATTTCAACTTCAATGGTCAAAAAGTTGTCCAAATTTCAACGTTTCGTAAATGGCACATACATGTCGTGAAACCGCGGACACTGGACCCGACAACACCAATGGCTATTCGGTGGATACGAACGTAGTGACAATTCTTTTCTGGTTCTGGTCTGTAGTAGAGATGCAAGGACGCTTCTGAAGTTGATAGCGACGCACATCCGACCCGGGACCACAACAATTAGCGATTCATGGCGGGCCTACAAATGCATATCCTCCTTGCCGCAAGGGTATCTTCAGCTGACTGTCGACCATCGGATGAACTTTGTCGATCCAAACTCCGGCGCGCACACACATAAAACATCGAGTGCCACTGGCAAAAATTTAAGGCACTAGCAAAACGCAAATATGGATTAACAGCCGGAGGCACGTCGTCTATCTTAGCGAGTTCCTATGGGAGAACCGCTTTGCAGGACGGGATGAGGCAATGTTCAACTTCTGGGACCAGATTGCAGCTTTATATCCTTGCTAATTTTGTGAGGTTAGCATAGAAATTCTCCGATACATGTTTGTCAAACGGGTGAGGGACGTTTGTTCGCAATGTCGGCTCGACCAAGGGCGCGCAACAGCTCCTGTAAATACAATTAGCGACGACTCGCGCAACGACGGTGAGCTGACTACGGCGACTCGACAGTAGTCGGTGGTCCCGATGTCGACCAAATTCGAAGGCGTCTGCCCTCGATCAATGAAACACTTCACGAAAGGATTCGAATAAGCACTCACTGGATTCAGAACCATGAAAAGGCATACATTTTCTGGACAGAATTTCATCCTCTATCGAATGAGCTAAAAAGGAACGCTCTTTCAGCAACACTAACGGAACTTTTTAATAATTGATGAAAGAGAAACACGAAGCCAATAATTCCATGAGAAGCTAAAGAGCGGAACTCCGGTTTATGAGAAGTTGGAATGAAAAGCGTGAAGTAGCCATCCAAATCGGACCATAGGGACCATTGGACGTGTCTATTAATCAATAGATGTGACCCCAGCAGTTGGTGACATCAACGTTCCGCCTAGGGGCCGCGAAGTCGAAACAGCACCTGCACTCATAAGGGTACACCTCTGCAAGGGTCAAAAAACAAAATAAGAGGACGGGTAATGGAAGGAACCTCTTCTAACCTTGATAATCTACAACAATGTACTTATTCAACAATAACTACACCAACAATCCTCCTCAGGGCTACTAGCGTTGGATCGCAGAACTCGCAAGGTAATGATATTATTATTGTTATTACTGTTGTTATTATTATTTATGTAGCCATCCGTATTATTATCCAAGTAGCGGTAGGAACATTGAAGTGTATTGCCCGACTTATTTGACTGCTTTAATTCAGAGTTTCCCCTTCAACCCAATTCTCGATTCTTTTCTTATAACACAATATAGCACATTCCACGTCCGGCTCTCGATGAATCTTGGCATTGTGGTCAACTTGGAAAGTCTTGTACTTGAAGCCAAAAACCAAGATTGATATTACAGTTTATTGGGGCTGACGTTTCGGCGTCCTCGCCTTCTTCAGAGCCTGGAACAAGTCGAGTTCAACCTGAGAAACTACCCACTCAACGCCGCATCAAATTCTCAGAAAAAATAAACTAAATATAGAATAGAAAAAAAATAAATTCGCTTTAATGTCAAGTTGAATTTGAAGAGAAAGTTTGAGAGATTGATGACCGAAGAGCGGTGTATTGGGGATCAGCCCAAAGGTTTCAACCATGTTTTTCGTTCCATCCAAGGCTGTGAAGATAATGGGAATGAGATTCACCGTCCGAGGGTCACCGTTATAGGGGACATCCAGCTGTCGAATAACGCCCTATCGGTGTTGGACCTGGGGCCCGGTTTCGCTCCTAATCAATCGTTATGCCAGACTGCCATGCGTCGTATCGTTGGCAACTTGCAGTCACTTCACGACAAGTTGCGACAGAAGGCCGCGATCGATGAGCGCACCGGGGGATCGAACCCGACAGCCACTGCTGCCATTCCACCCGCTCCTTTTCCTGCCACGATCTTGAGACCACAACAGCCGCATAGCGCAGTGGATAAGAAGTTCCGCACGTTCACCACTTCGCTCCTGCCAGTGCTGCGCTCTTTTAGCGGGAAACGGCTGCGCTCAAACCTAACGTCCGCGCATAGGAAGGGACTTAAGGAGCTAAGGGAATTGGGAGAGTGTGGTGCTATTAAGGTTGGGGTAAGTGACAAGGGTGGGGAGTTTATAGTTCTGCCACAGGATCTAGACCGCGCCATAACCCCGTACCATCTTGGGGATACTACAGTTTACCATCCGTCCTCTCCAGGGGAGTTCGTAAAGCAGTACCGCAGGCTAAACAAAAGATGGACGGACATTGCTAGGACAACAAACCTACCTAAGTCCTTAGTAACGCGACTAAAGTGTGAGCTGCCCCTATGCCCTGTACAATACGTACTCATCAAGACCCATAAGCTCACCCTTAACAGCCTGTCGGTACCTGATCCCGCCACTTTCAAGGTTCGACCCATTATCAGTAACATCGGTGGACCTACGGATCGCATTGCCTGGTTTCTGAACCTGATTATAGGCCAGCTTCTTCGCCACATCCCTGCCCACCTACCGAACACCAATGCATTCCTTCAAAAGCTACAGTCATGTAGACTTGAGAAAGAGTGCGTAATGGAATCGTTCGATGTAACCGCATTGTACACTAACGTCTCCAACAACCAAGCTCTCCAAGCTGTGTCAGAAATGATGACTCAGCATCAAGCGGTCATGAATCTGTACGGTTTAAATGTATCACAGGTCATGACGCTGCTGAATGAGTGCTTGCAGTGCAATGTGTTCAGGTGGTCTGGCGAATACTATAAACAGGTTAGAGGCCTTGCTATGGGTCAGAGGTTAGCCCCAGCCCTGGCTGTGACGTTCATGTCCAAAGTTGAGTCGCCAGTTCTGCAACGGATGCCGACCCTCTATTGTCGGTACATTGACGACTGCTTTGTGGTGTGCCCAACGCAAAAGGATATGGATGACTGCTTTGCGATACTCAATGAGCAGTCAGAGCACATATCGTTCACACGGGAAAAACCCACAGACAGCTGGCTGGCTTTCCTCAACGTCCACGTCCAACTCACCGAGGGGGGTTTCAAAACAAGATGGTACCGGAAGCCTGCGTCCAAAAATATCATCGTGCATTACTCCTCTGCTCACCCTGTGGCAGTTAAGAAAGCTATCGCACGGAACATGTTCCGTACCGCATCTATGGTCTCATCCGATGCCACCCAAAAGCGCCTCTCTTTGTGCATGGCCCGCGACATCGCTAAACGTAACGGTTATCCCTGTCCGGAGCGGTCAAATGGAAGCAGAAGAAGATCGGCTGGTGCAGACAGACTTGGAGAAGACAGAACGAAAATTGCATTACCTGTGCCGTTCATCTCTGACGGTATAAGTCATGCAATACGAACATGTCTCAGAAAGGCTGATCTGCATGAGTTAGTAAGGGTGGTAGAAATACCACCCAGAAACCTCAAAAGCCAGCTTGTTCGTAATCGCTTGTATGACCGCATATGCACCACACCGGGTTGTCCCATCTGCCCCTTCGGGAAACCGGGAGATTGCATGGTTGCCGGTACCGTTTATCTCATCAAGTGCCTGTCATGCGAAAAAGAGTATGTTGGGGAAACATCTAGGCCGCTATATGTAAGGGTAAAGGAGCATCTTGATGGCTTGCGAAAGTCCAATCCGGCAACCCCTCTGGGCGAGCACAGGGTGCGCGCGCACGCAAACAGCTGTTTTAGCGTCGCAGTCTCCATCTTAGCGCGTGAAACCGAAATCGCGGCGCGACGTACGCTAGAAGCGCTTTGGATTGCGGCCAGGTCTCCTAGAATCAATAGGAAGGACGAGTGTGTGGCGGTGACCCAGGAGCTGGCACCGTTCGTCGACATGTGTGGTCTTGACCTACCAGGTCATGCCCCAGAAGTTCTCTAGGCGGGTGGTCCCTAGGCGTGAACCCTCAGTCACCCACGTATCCTACCAGCTACGGGTGTGTAGTGGACCTCACTAGTCCACTTATTAAAAGGTTAGCCTTTTCTGACCCCCTTTTTCATTTGCTCGATGGTCATTCAGTTTTCTCTTATTTTTTCTGAGAATTTGATGCGGCGTTGAGTGGGTAGTTTCTCAGGTTGAACTCGACTTGTTCCAGGCTTTGAAGAAGGCGAGGACGCCGAAACGTCAACCCCAATAAACTGTAATATCAATCTTGGTTTTTGGCTTCAAGTACAAGACTTTCCAAGTTGAACACAAGATAGCCTTTGTGTTATGTCCCCTTCGCTGGTTTTTCAAAATTGGAAAATGAGGAAGTGGCTTACGATTCAGAGGAAAGTGTAGGAACCACAGCCGTCAGTGTTTCTGAAAGAGCGTTCCTTCTTAGCTCATTAGATAGAGGATAAAATTCTGATTCAGAAAATATGTGGTCTTCTATGGTTTTAAATCCAGTGAGTGCTTATTCGAATCCCAGGTGTTTCATTAATCGAGGGCGAGCGCCTTCGAATTTGGTTGACATCGGGACCACCGACTACGGTCGAGTCGCCGTAGTCTGCTTACCGTCGCTGCGCGAGTCGTCGCTAATTGTATCTTCAGGAGCTGTTGCGCGCCCTTGGTCGAGCCGACATTGCGAACAAACGACACTCCCCCTTGTCAAACAACTTTCCTGAAATTTTAGGGCGTCTGTGACTACCCAAACACGACTGAACTTCTTCCCTAAGATGTTGTTTTGAGGTGAGAAGGTAATCCTTAGAGACCAATATTCTTATGGAACATCATTGTCAGAAGCGTCTTTTTCAGCACCTTCGTTTTTTTCCTGTATTACTAATTGTCATGAGGGTTTGCAATGGTAACGAAAAACGTTGTCCATGCTTTCTCATCGTACTCTTGAATAGTAATGTCGTGCCTGTCGAGCCGAACTAATAAATCCTTCAAGCTCATTGTATCTATAGCAACTCGGAAGTGACACACCCGGACGTTTCGGCGAAATCGGTGATCCTTACTTCGCCCACTTTACCTGTCAGGACCTACTTGTAACTATAGTGTCCGGCGGCCAATCGAAAAACGGATTGCACCATCGTGTTCAGGCCTCCAAAAACCCCCTATGCAAATATCCAGCGAAATCGGTGATCCTGTCTCCGCCCACTTTGTCTGTCAGAATCTACCTGTAACAACAGTATCCGGCGGCCAATCAAAACACGAATCACACCATTGTTTTCAGGACCTCGCAAAACCCCCCTATGCAAAGTTTCAGCGAAAAATTTTTTCGACCTCTGGAGTCCAAAATTTAGAACAGTCCTCATCTATAGCCCGCCAAACAAAAGGCGGCAATTAACAGAATAATTTCACCAGTCAGTATTATTTGCTTATTCACTGAACAACAATCTACAAGCATGTGAACTATAGGGCCTCATCATCAGCAGAAGTACTCATAGGCGGTCCCTAAAATTCATAAACCAATATGAGTCTCATATCCATGGTGTATGTATCGTCATATATGTTTATAACGAGAATATCAGCTCTTGAATTCTGATTTATCTCCCGAAGTACTTGTATCACACTTGGGCAAAGGGAATCTCTTATCAAACAGGCTCCACCTCCCCTTGAAACTTTTGATAACCATGACTCAGTTGTTAAGACAATATCAGGCTTGTGGAATGATTTCTTTACTATACACAATTCATTCGAAAACTTGTATGACACGAGGTCATCACGTTAATATTGTTGTCACAATAACTCGCGTTTTGCGAATTCTTGTGGCGTTCTGAGAGATGTGTAATGTTTATGAGGCCGATTGGCGCTATTTAAGCGCAGGAATCTAAGTTTCATATATCGTCTGAAGAAACAAACGTCTACCACTGAACGATAGCCGAGCACAATTGTCACATTGAATGGTACGCTGCACAGAAGAAAGGTCAAGCGACTGATAGATGTAGGAACGAAAAGACAAAAGCAGCATCGCGAATTGAACTACTATGGACAGTGACATGCTTACCCCACCATGAGTCTCATATCCATGGTGCTAGTAGTACAGGTGAGCTAGAAATCGACCCCTGAGACCAGTCAGTGTTAGTATGATTATAAGTTACCAGTATTTCCTTTAATTCTTCTGGAACCTTCATAATTTTTATTTAAGGAAATGAATATAATAGTTCTCACTCCACATCCACTGTACCTGAGTTTTAGTTTTATTCTCGTTCTTAGATTCCACCGTTTCCTTCGTTTACTTCCACTGTTCGCCTTTTAGTGTTCTTATTTATTGATAAAGTTTTTTGTTTCGTCTCCGATTTATTCGTGTTATCGTTGCCTTATGCACTTTCCATTTAGTCTCGATACTTTATCATGTTCTTTTAGATTCAGTTCTGGAGTCAGCTGAACCTTTACAAGGACAAGTTAGTTATTTTTGGTTTGTTTTCTTCTACCTGTTTCTTTTTTCTGTGTTGTGTCATTTGATTTATTTTTTTCGAACCTCCCTTCTTACTGAAGGGACCCGGATAGGTTTTACTGTCTCTTTTTGCTCGTCTAAGAGTAGGGTCGAAAAGAGCGATTTTTTTTTCGATGTTTCTTCGTATTCATTAGATGTGCTGTTGCTAATGGACAGTCTGAGGAGGTCTCTCCCAACACCATTAGTGAACAGCGATCTTTGTTCATTTTGTTAACAAACCTACTTTGCTTCGGGGTAATATACCCCACAGCCCAAGTTGGGCTTCCATTTTTGACCAGTGGTCGACCGTCGGCGACGGTTTTTTGAAATAATCCTTTATTCACATGGCTTACTTTTTCCAAAACTGCCATGCTCTCTAAAACATTCATTTTATTCAATTTACTTCTAACGCATAGGACATACACTCCATAACTTAACAATCCAGTGTTATCAATACCTTTGACCTTCTTCAATTTGTATCATTAGTTCTCCTTCTTTTGGAGGAACTAGGACCCAGATTGTTTTTCGCTAATAGTGCTTCCTTAAGAAGTTAGCAGTTATAATCTATGGTTGCAAACGCACAATACAATTAATTGATTCCGTGTAACGTTGCTAGGTTTTTATTCTTTCACTCGCGCTAGTGATTCCTGTTCCTGCAGCAGCTTATTTTTCTTGCGTTAGATTCGAATCTCAGTGTTGTTCTTTTTGTTGTAAGTGTAGAGCTTCTTACGGCCGACCTTCATGAAGTGTTTCCAAAAATCGTAGGTGATTCTTGCCGAAAAGCAGATCCTGTAATAATTTTAAAAACTATATGGTTAAACTTACGCGAAAAGCTGGTCCAGATTTTGTCATCCCTGCAGTAATGGCCAAAAAAAGCTGGTAGTTTATTCTCCGGATACCTAAATTTGAATGCGGGTATTACACTATTTGGTCTGTGTAAGCTATAATACTTTAAAATGCACACTTACTCTAGACTACGTTGCGAAAAATCGCAGATCACCTGATCGTAACCCATCTTCTTAGGGACGAGTAGTCCAGGTATTCTTACCCAGTCGATAAGAACCTTTCTATTGATGTGCTCTTGTGCCACGGAATCCGTGGGCTTTCATGAACAGAGTCATTCCATATATTATTGACGTATGGGATAAAATGATACATGCATGGAGACACGAATAACCATAGAGTATTAATTTGCAAAATACTTATTAGCTAAACTACTCATACGATTCGATATTCTATGTAAATAGTTAACATAACTACACTTATATGCAGTAGCCTACGGATTATTATAATACAACAACAGACAATTGTTCAACTATAGAGCGTATCTCTGGTTAATTGATAGAAATGCCAATGTCGTTCATGAGTAGAATGGTTCACCGTAACTAGACCGCCCGTGCCTAATGGATACCTATAAAACTCTTCTATTCTATACAGGACCTACAACACCTTTGATGAAAAGTGGATGACGAGACGATCAACTTGCTCAAGACTCTTATGGGTGGATGAGAGTGGCCCCCTTCCTAGGATTACAGGATAAATAGAGAACAAGGCTCCCGAGAGACAATTTGCTTAGGTAAGGGCTGGCGCAAATTGTAGGGTGGAAGCAATTGCTGAGCACAAGGATTACAGAAAACGGCAGCTCGGAAGATCGGATCTATGCGAATGAATTGCCACACTAACTATAAGGACCCCCACAGTCGCTTCTCGAACCGTCGTTTGCACCGCCCGTGGTCGCCTGGCGTCCTTCAACCTAGGACGTTCTGAATTGCTCATCGATAGATCAAACGGCCTTCACATCGCTCACCTGATTGCTGACTTGTCCTTCGCCGCCGCTCTTGACGACGCCAAGCCGTTTGCCTCCGCTCTTCTACCTTGTTCTATCTTTGCCTCTACCCGTCGAGCTGTTTCCCTAAGGTAAGTGCTTGATCAAAGTCACTGCACTGAGGTTGCTGTGCTTGCCTTGCCCTGACTTCGTCTCGGTTGGACCATACATCATCGAAAACTCACTTGCTGGTGCCTATCACTAAATAGATTTGCGTCTTTAACTGAATATTGCTAACGATAAAGTGGGAAGAACGGTCGGCCATTGCCGACACCTGGTCATAACAGGATATTTGTTGTGGTTCAGCATGGAATTTTTCTCAGATTTACAGACATTGCCGATACGCCGGCATCAGCAATTGAGGGAGCTTCTGAAACTGCTCTAGTAACATCTTTATTCTTGCTGGCCCGGTGGTTACGCGGTTGGGACATCGGAAAAAATCGAAGAAAATGATCTCGATGACGGGTGACCGGAAAAAATCAATCTTGAACAAGACTCTGGCAGTGGAAGCCCAGTACAACCGAAAATGAGTGGAGACTAGTCTGTTATCAGAAAGGGAGGGATTCCCGCTTTGTTTAGCCAAAACAACACTGAGTAGACCTGACCAGAAAGAGAAGTAAGTCACGAGATAAGAAACAACAAACCAAAAAGGAAAACGAAAGCTTAACTGTACAATGAGAGAAAGGTGAATGAAACCATCAAGGGCTGAGGATCCGATATATTGATTACAACTTCTGCCTGAATATTAACAGAGTTGAAAAAACACAAAAATATTGAGGAAGAAAATGCTGCAAGGTGATTTGTAGGCGCAAATGTTTATCGGGCACCCTATGGTTTTTAGCCTCGTGAAAAAGTTCCTCTACGAGTTGTCTCCTATTAGATCTTGAGAACATATCAGCAATCTGCGACCTCGTATATCGTATGTAGAACGACATCAAGTGTAAGGCCCTTGTCATAGGTTCGCTAGCGATGAGCGTCTGCGACTTGCGAGCGGTGATCGCGTGCGCCGCTAACCTCAGACGCTGAGCACGCGACGCACGCACGCACGCGCCCGAAGCATACAGAGCAATGCGCGAGGTGATCGACCCACCCCCAGCGAAACGGTCCATCGCAGTGGAAGACGCAGCGACGAGAGCGTGGAAGGTTCGCGAGCGTGTGCATAATAGGCCGTGCGCGTCACCACGCCAGCGTCACCATGATAACTCGTACAAACGTGTCTGGCCCCACGCGGTCTCATGCTGAATGGACGAGTTACGCTGGGGTGCGAGCGAACCTATAACAAGGGCCTAACGAACGCATACGTAATGACGTATTCGTGACCATAAGGTCGTGCGATCTTGCACACTCGAGAAGACGATCGCCATCGTCGTTCCATGCTCCATAGTCAAAATCACCATGACAGGTGTATCCATCATTTGCCTACTCTCTAATCAGAATTTCACCAGCTACTTCAAAGAGTTGCCTGCTTCAGGCTCAAGCGTGAGTATCGATTTCTGCCGAAAATTTACGCTCCCCCCCCCTCACCAGAAGAGGTTTTGGTACGACCCCTCCTTTATTTCAAAAACTGCGAATACAGCGTTATGAATGGAAAAAAATTGTATGAAATTTGAAAGTTTATTAATTGCTCTCCCTCATCCAAGGAAATACAAAAGTGTAATGTAATAAACCTGTTGATTATGTGAGGTCAGGTACGCCAATGTCAGTGAGGAAAGATGAGTGGAGTTTTTAAACAAGGACAAGAGGACAGCTGGTGAACTACAAGAAGAAGAAAAGGCGGCATGTGATTTTGAAAATGTATGCAGTAAAAGAATTTGTTGTTTCTTGGTGTGATTCTGCAATAGCAACAGTCGTTAAAAGAACAGTAGTAGCTTAGGGTTTTCCACATTAGGGTAACTGGGTAACTACGACATATAGTTTTCACTACCGAAAAAAAAACAAAAACAAAATCAAAACTATCCTGTTCACCAGGAAGAAAGTGATTTCTGGAAGCAACTCTACTACGGAAGAAAGCTAGAATCATCTACTGTTCAACGCTGTGTTTATATTTCCAAAATCCTTCGAACTTTTAAAATTATAAGCACTTAACTAACACCGTTGCCTTCCCTGCAGTAGCGCGTCGCGTCGCGAAGGATTTCGCCGCGCCGCCTCTTGCCTCTGAATTTTCCAACAAAGTTTGGCTGGATAGGAATATTCTTTGTGTGAAGTTTCGCTCCGATTAGATGCGTTCTTTCGGTGGTGAAAACTATATGTCACCGTTATCCTAATGTGTAAAACATCAAGCTACTATTGTTCTTTTCACGTCTGTTGCTATTGCAAAATCACACCAGGCAATAATGAATTCTTTCACTGCATACACTTTCAAGATCGCATGCCGCCTTTTCTTCTCGTAGTTCACATGCAGTCCTCTCTTGTCCTTATTCAAAAACTCCATCCATCTTTCCTCACCGACATTGGCGTACCTGACCTCACATAATCAACATGTTCATTTCATTACATTTTTGTATTTCCTTGGACGAGGGAAAGCAATTAATGAATTTTCAAATTTCATGCATTTTTTTCCATTCTTAACGCTTTATTCGCAGTTTTCCGTATCTCAACCATAAAAAACGACCTTTTTTATACGACCCCTCCCCCTCTCCCACGCAAATACGACCCCCCCCCAGTTCTGATTCTCGAAACTAACTTGAGCCTGGCCTGCTTCACGACTCGAAATAATGTTGTGGAGTGTGGCAACATCGTTGGCAAATTCATTCAGAGACCTAATCACCTAATCAAATGGACGAAACAATTTCTGTAAGAAAATCTTTACTACGAACAGAAATGCCATAACATGCAGTGCTACATTATTTATTTATCAAAAGGCGGGGATGCAATTGTGGAACATGTCGCCTGAAGGTCCTGGATTTATGTCGACGTTCGTGCAGAATGAACATGACTGCCCTTCACATTTCGCTACGGGATCCACGCATGTCACATCAACTCCTTTCGCAAGCTGAAACGGAGAGCTCGAGTACCTATTTTTCCAATTATACCGACTGATATCTATCGATACTATGCCTTTTCAAAAGATTGAGGCAATGTGGTCTCGTTGATCACCCCCGTCATGTCACCTTACGCCTCACGAGGTAGGTTGCTCAGCGTGCTCCAAAGATTCACAGCGAGACCCATACAGTTTTGTTGATCATAGATTGGCGATTACAAGTGTATAATTTGTTTTTGCTAAATGCAAATGAATGACCCAAAAAAGGCAAAAAATCTTGACCACTAAAAAGTGGCGAATGGTCTTCTATAATGGATCGCAAAAAATATGGTCTCGTTGTGAATCTTCGGACCACGCTGAACGACCTCCCTTGTCAGAATCTTTCGACCTCCAAGCAGATTTGAAGCCACTGTGGCAGTTCTCAACCACCACATTCCATATACCATCACTAGTTTCTTGCGTTTTTATCAGCCATCCATCACTTTTGAGTAATTTTTCTAGAATATTCACTTCGCCTAAAAAATTTATCCAGCTGAGGATCTTCAAGTAAACGCAGTGGGGGATTTTCGGATGTCTACTCAAGCTTCTCGGTTTCATTTCTCTTCAGTATACATGCTTTTCAAATCACCTTCTGAGACGATTATGTTTCTGCAGAATTTTACCCGAAGAGCGAATTGAACTGCGGTGAAATGCGACGAAGCCTTTGACTGCCATGTAACAGTGTACAGGTCGTTAAACTTACCACAGAACGTTTAGATCGTGACGATAACAGGTGGTTGAGATTGAGATCCACACAAAGCATCTTATCAATTGCTTTCACGGGAGAAACTTGGCCGGTTGAACTGAAAACGAACGTGTCGCTTTCGAGCCTAAGCAATGGCGAAAAAACTGCAATTGCAGATACCTCCTTGGCCTGATTTCTACGCGAAGGATTTGGTTCTGCACCGTCCACACAACGTCGTAGTCTTTCACCCTTTGCTCTACCATCTTCTTAAGTTTTTGCAGTCTAGGATTCACATCGTTGATAATGGCATCCGAAATCTGAAGTTTTCTATTAATTAATTTGTTAATTAATCAATTGTCCTGTCAATGCTATCGGCGGCAGATTGGTCCGTCGTTCTGTCGCTTTGCTACGAACACTATTCAATGAGAACAATTCCTATGGAATCTCCGGCTACTTTTTCACAGCGAATGCAATTTTGTTTCGTTCCCCCACCGCTTACCAATGAAGGAACGATTCGGAAATGTGAAGAGATAAAGAGCCTAAACGAAAAAAACCAAAATTGTCTTCATAAATCTTCGTTACACTTTTACTCCTGATGTCGAGCCGACACTGTTTGAGAAAATTCCAACACCTTCCTCCAACTGCAATGTTTATAATTAGAACTTCTTCGTGGGTCGGCGGAGTTCCTATTCTTCAAATTTTAACCAATAATAAATACATGCAATAAACAAATTCGCTATTTCTGAACTCACCAGTTATGGTACTTTTTTATTTGCAGCTTTGGTCGCCAAATTCTGGACGTGCTTTCTTATCATGTTGAAGCGTCGTAGATGGTGTGTGAAGTCGACACGAAGCTCCGAATTCATTGACACAGTAGGTATGAAGTTGAAATCGTTCCATTTTAGAAGCATATCCAGTTCGGCACTTGTGGAAGAAATCCTGAAGTGAGGAGGCTTGATTATTCGGGGCTCTGAGGAAATTACGGACTGCTAAGTAGTCAGCCATCTCCAATAATCGCAGTTCCTAATTAGGTCTCTTCCGTATCTATCGCAACATTTCTCGGTGCCAAAAAGAAACTCATAACTTTGATAACTAAGAGTTTGAATTTGAATTTTAGTTCTATCTTATTTGTTTTTTTAAGTTTGTGCGCGTCTTTGGAAGTATATAATAAATAACTTACTGGATATCGCCGCTAACGCGTACGCGCCCAATTTTCCTTCCAATTGTGAGCCTTGCGCTCACTTTACCTCGGAATTGAATGCCCGTCATCTGCAAAGGAGACTTTCATCTTTATTCTGAACACTTTCAAGATGCACTAACTCGTATATGCACGCCGTTGTTCACATCGACGAAGGCCACTCCACTTTTCGGTACCGTGAATTGTTCGATTTGTCCACCCCATACCTTATACTTTACAAGCTTTGCAACCTGAGAACAAGACCATTCAAGACAGCAGGTGACACGGGGCGCGAGATACGCACCTTCTCCTCTTTCTCAGGGAACTTGATTGACCTCACAGCTTCTGTGATAAAGTTGGCTTTGGTCTCCAGTAGATCCCATACCTTCGGCGAGATTGTGAGCGCCAGTGATTGCTGAGTGTTGAGTGTGTCATTTGTTTGAGCCCTTAAAAATTTTTGTATTCACGGAAAACTCTAATTGTAAGCCACCACATTCTTTGAAGATTTTGTAATGATGCATCTCTACGGAATATCTTGGCTAGACAGGGAAACCACGTAAAGAATCATTTGAGAACAAATGCAAGATATTCGTCCCCGATCACGTTCTCCATCCCTACATAGAAGATTTTCAACGCAAGAGATATCCATTATTGTGTGGTTCAGCGAGTTGTTCATCGAAAACTAAATTTCCATATGTACCGGCTTGATTGATGTTTCCAATATTTTTCAAGTACGTTTGTAGCATCTATTTAATCGATTACTGAAACGTAGGCCCCAGCTGACATAGGTTGAGGTTCGACGAGTTGTTTGTGTGCCACTGTTTTGTCGATTTTATTTCACAAATAAAACAATAGAGTTACACGTTCTCACACCAGACCTCAGTAAAGTTGAGAGACGCGGATGAATGTAAGGCGTGGTTTCTGGAAAAATAACCACGATCTGCACCTCTTTATCTAAATATACCTTATCCATATTTTACTGAGAATGAGCATGGTGCAGGGGTAAGAGGTGCTACTGAAATGAGCACTGTCGAGCGATCGACCCCTGCCCTGGATAAGCCAGCCTTCCATTCTTCCGGGCCAGGCCTGTCTGGAAACGTAAAGACACTGATCTGGAATAGCGGCGGCCCCCACAAAGCCACATACGCAGAACCATACCTTTATAATTTGAATGGAACACGAGTGTGCCGAGCTTCGCTGGGGAACTGATCAACGCTGGAACCTTTACCTTTGAACTCAAATTCCGGTGACGCCGAACATAGAGCTGGGATAAGAGACGCTACTGACATGCCCACTGCCAAGCGATCGCTCTTTGCCCGGGCCGACCAAGCCTTCCAACCCTTCATTGCAGGAAATTGTATACGCCAAATACGCATTTACCGTGCTTCTACGATTCGCGGCGCGTCTTCATGGGACTGATTAGTGGCGACCACTTTACACTTACGTCTATATATTGATACAAGAATTGAGTTTTCAGGCATCCCCATCAACTACATTCAATGGAATCTAGAACTGAAGTCAAACCTCGCTGCAGCAGTGAAGACGACAAGGAGCAGAAGAGAAATCATTGGCAGAATGACCACTTACGCAGTTCGTGCGTCGTTAAGTACTGTCGAGTAAATCAGCCGGTGCGACCAACTAAGTGGAGGACTGATAAGAGAACGGGATATTCATTGCACAAGTGTGAAATTTTCCGGCCACTATTGACCTCAAACTGATAAGACAGCGGAGGTGTGAATCATTGAAATTGATATCTGTCGCTTTCGCTTGATGCTCTTGAGAGTTCATTTCCTGGAAAGTGCTTGTTTTATCGTATGAATCAAGCTCTGCAAATATTGACACAGGCACGTTTCCTGGTGAATATTCTATGCATTCGCTATCTACGACACCCATTTGTCCAAGATATGAAAAGCGACGTGGTGGTGTGTAGTTTAACGAGCACTTCATGAAGAAATGGTCCACCCAAGTTTTTACCGTGTCACAGTTTCTCAACTTCTATTCTCACTGCTGCATCAGCTGTTGCAGATGATGATCCAACGTACGGATTCATGCTGTCAGTAGGAAAAGGTGAGGAAGTCCATCCGAGTCCTTCGATATTCTGCTGGTCAATGTTGTAGCAATATCCACAATTTGAAGAGCAATTGACTGCTCCAAACTGTTAAGAGGTCAGCATTCAACATTTGTGCCACAGTCAGAGCCCAACTGTAATCATTTCTCGGTTTGAGGGCGACTTTTTCCGTGCGCATCTGTAAAGAACTTCTTACAAGTGTTGTGCAAATTTGTGCAGTTTGTTTTTCCAAAACTTCCCAATGCTGATAGATTCAATTATTATATTCTATTTACTTACCGCAATCCGCATTTCTGAAATGACGTCAAATATAAGTGATGCAAGGGTCTTGGGTTGGGTAGTCGGGATTACTGTATGGTCCAAGAAGAAGTCGCAACAATTACTTTTCTGTTCAAAACATTGCGTCGCAACTGTTATTCAGCATTTATTCAACTTCAAGCAACGCAATACGTGATGCAAGAACAATTAAATTATTTTGACAAGTTATTTAGGCAAACAAATGTAAGCACCTTACGAAACAAAGCATCTGATAGATTGCTAAGTTACCCAGTTTTGAGGTACTCGCAGTTGTATGAGTAGTTACACCACTACGTAGACCGGAATGGTAGAATAATTTCGATCATACAGCTCTTGTACTCCGACTAGCTTTCCGGATGGAACTATGATAGTCCGGATACTATGAGGTATACACGGTAAACCTTGCGTAATGATAAATGCCCTGCTCTACAACTTGTACTTCTCGAATACACACTACTAATTGTGGAGCCTAAACTAAAGGACAGCCGGCCAGAGGCTCGCTACTACTACCACATTATCCCACGGGCCTCCCAGAACAGGTGATCTCCACTCATTGTCTGCTTGTTCGAATGTCGTTGCGGTTGCCCAAACTGCGATCCCTCTCTCTCTCGCACTACATTTTGCTCTCACAAGGAGGGTCGTTGAAGTGATGGTGAGCTCTAGCGATGCAATTTCTATGGGATGTAGGGTTCCTCATCGGATATCCAAAAACATGAAAAAAAAATTCGGAATCGCATTGTATAGTACTAAAAAAGGCCTGCGAAAACGAGGAAGCGCTACTCATCAAAGCGCTCATTTCGCTCTTGAGGTGTGTTCGGAGGCGCAGTCTGATTTTTTTTATGCTTTGCGATTTGTCATGGAGGTGGAAGAAAATCATGTTTGGAGCAGCGCAGAAAACGCACAAATTTTGGTAAATGGCAAGATTAATATGGGTAACCAGTCAGTCTGCAGTCTGCATGTTTAATGCTAGTCTGCAGTCCTAGCATTAAACCAGGCTTCCGATCGCAACCGACTTAGATTTTGTAGGTGCGCCGGTAATTTGGATTTAGAACTATCAACCTTCCTAAGAGGCACAAACAAATCAATGCAGTGGTTTAAGATCGACAAAAATAGTTCGTATTTGTCCTCAACTGAGGGTGCTGAGTTAAGGGAACCGTACCAATCAATGTCGCTCAAATAATCAATAATAGTATCATAGGAAGCTGCATTGAAATTCCTTTTATAGCTGACCAAGGTACGAAGCCTGGGAACTGAGAGCAGAAATTGAATCACAGAGTGATCACTGCTGCCAAGAGGAGGTATTACCTTTACATCCTTAACCAGCGTTGAGGAGTTGGATAGCACCAGGTCAAGTATGCTGCCACCTCTTGTTGGGGTGAGAACGAACTGTGCAAGAGAATGTACTTGGACCATATCCAAGAAGGGTCTCGAGTGAGAGCCGGTAGCCTTTGCGACAAGATTGCCCTTCCATTCAATGTCTGGAAAATTAAGGTCTCCCGTAATAACGCTGGGAAAGTTGCATGTAAGAAGGTCGCTTATAGCCTTGCACATCTGGTCTGTAGCATTGACAGTACAACAAGGAGCTCTATATATCACGATAAATCTGATACACGTATTAACAAAAGTGAGGTCAACGCAAAGTATTTCATACGCAGATGGAACGGCTTCCCTAAAAATAAGAGTTGGCATGAAGATTTTTCTTACTACCAGGGCCACTCCTCCGCCCTTTTTACGCAAGCGATCACTTCTTAAAATTTCGAATTGTGTAGCAGCATCTCGAAGCAGAGAGGCAGAGTCAGTGCTAGAGTTGAGCCATGTCTCGGTAAGAGCTATTATGTCAGACTTCTTTTGCCGAAGAAGAAAAAGAAGTTCGTTGAGGTTTTTCGAAACGGATCTCACGTTCACTACAACACAAGAGAGAACAGAAGTAACGCTCCGAGGACGGCTTACTCGTTTCCCGTATGAGATATATGAGAAATATTATTCATAGCATTAAGCGAAGAGTGGGAAGGATTAGATGCATGCAGTTGTGTAGAAACGGGCTGAGAAGAAACATTGCTAACAGCAGAAGATTGCGGATTGGTCAACCTCCTATCATTTCTAATGCGTTCCCTTTCCTCTTTGGTCAGGGATGGCCTAATGTATACCCCTTTGACAGCATAGGACTTAAGCTTAGGGGCTCTACGCAGAACAAGATTAGCAAAATAGCTACACGGCAAAACAACCTTAATCAAGCGGTGTCTACCAGAGACGATACGTCCCATTCTGTAGACAGATACAGGATGAGCAGGGATGTGCAGGAAATCGAAAATTTGACGTATACGGAGTCCTTTCTGAGGCCTTTGCCAGATCGTTTACAAGTCATTCTGCCAGCGACTCTCAGCCCTTCCTTGACTCTCAGTCTAACAAGGAGAGCCTTTCTGGGTGTGCCAACCTTTCGTGATGCAACTTTTACAGGATGTAGGGTCCCTTGTAGGTACTCGAAAACCATACTTCATTTTTCCTCTAGGCACCTCTGTATTGGGGAAAACGGCTGCCAAAAAAATGGAAGACGAGCACATCACTCAGACCGCGCGGGCTCATTAGGGACCGCCGTGTCCGAGAACACGTGTTCACTTGGGGCAGCGGCAGCGATGCGGCCTCTCATGAGGGGCTTGTGAGTTCGGTCCCGAATATAGCAGTCATTTTTGCACTTATTCGGCTGTCGTTATTATGTGCTTGCATAAACACTGGATGCAATTTCTACGGGGATTATGCTATTTCGTAAGTAAATAGCACGGATTCCTGCGCTTGTATGAGTTACTTTCCTATGAATCGGACCTGCACGTCATTAAATCACCGTAGATACCGCAAATGCAAATGAATACTCTAAAACTAACGTCAGATTCGTGATCAGCAACCCAAGTAACCCCCACCTGCGAAGTTTGGGCGAAATGGGTGACCATGATGTCTCGAGCCTCGTGTCAGGTGTCGGTAGAGTTGCCCAAGGTTCAGTCTCTAATGAACTACTGGTAATAATTTGCCACCATTCAGACTCTAGCTGTCAGAAAATCTTCAGCATTCACTGTCTTCGTCCCTGGAACTGCTTGAAAGTCTCACCTAAACTGCTGATCATGAATTTTATGCTCGTTTCCTGAGCTCTGACTGGTGAGCGCTAGCTATGGTATGGGTGGGTGAGTAAGGTGCCTGGGTCAAAATAACCGATTTGGACCAAACATCGTATGTGGGAGTTATTTGGGTCGCTGATCACGAATCTAACATTAGTTTATGAATTTGCGTCCGTTTAAGGTAAGTTACGGTGGATATTGACTGTGTGATGTGCTCGCCTTCCATTTTTTCGGAAGCCGTTTTCCCATCACAGAGGTGCCTAGAGGAAAAATGAAGTATGGTTTTCGAGTACCTACAAAGGACCCTACATCCTGCAAAAATTGCATCACGAAAGCTTGGCACATCCAGAAAGGCTCTCCTTGTAGGTTTCCTCCTATGCTGGACTCTGTTTGGTTTAATAGAGAGGAAGTTCTTCATCTGCTTCTGAAGTGGCCTGCTTCCTACTCGGTTACACCCGATGGCATTCCGTTGCATTTTATTGAAAAAGTAGCCACAATCATTGCAGGACCTCTTACATTTATCTTCAATCTCAGTTTTATGAGAGCCGAGGTGCCCAGTAGATGGAAACATTCTCTGGTTACACCCATCCCTAAAAGGCCACCGTACTCCGACCCCTTCAATTTTAGGCCGGTCAGCATTACATCAATTTTTGCAAGACTGTTTGAAAAAATATTGAAAAAACGAATTGTAACTCATCTGGAGGCGTATTCAATTATATCGCCCAATCAGCACGGCTTCCAAAAAGGGAAGTCCACCGTGACGGCCGTTTTACAAAATTTGAACGCGTGGACTTCTGCTCTGGATAGAGGGAAAAGTGTGGATGTAATATATTTTGATTTTGCAAAAGCTTTTGATAGGGTGCCACACTCCGAACTTATACGGAAGCTTCATTTCGTTGGTATCCATCCTCGCATAGTTGATTGGGTGCAGGCTTTCTTGGATAGTCGAACTTTTGCTGTTCGCGTGAATAACTCTGTATCGGATTCTCTACCCGTTACTAGTGGAGTCCCCCAAGGTGGGGTATTGTCACCTATTTTATTCAACATCTACACACAGGAACTCGATAACCTCCTTAGCATCAACGGAGTTAAGTTCAGTGCATTTGCAGATGACATAAAAATTTTCCGAGTCATTGATTCCACGCAAGACTCAGAAATACTACAGAACTCCATAAATATTTTGCAAGGATGGTCAAATGAATGGAAGTTACCTCTTTCAAAAGAAAAAACGAAAGTCCTTCACTTAGGCAGTAACAACCCAAGACACACCTACTTACTGGATGGGACTCCTATTAGTAGCGTGGATGAGATTACAGATCTAGGCTTTTTAATTACAAAAAATCTCAGCTTCGATAAGCACTGTGAGAAGATTACAAATCGAGGAGCAGCATTAACTTCTAGACTATTCAGAGCGTTATCCACGAAAAGTCCTCAGCTTCTAATTTCAGCCTACAAATCATATGTAAGGCCCGTTTTAGAGTACGGTACTCCAGTTTTCTCCCCATACAAACGCGTCATGGTTGAAAAGTTAGAGAAGGTGCAGAATAGCTTTACTAGGAAACTTATGATCAGGCTTCTTGGTTTCATGTACGATCAGATTCCCTCCGCTGCCGAGAGGAATAGTAATTTCGGACTCCACAAGCTATCAACAAGAAGGAAAGTTAATGACCTGCTATTACTTCACAAGGTCATTTCTGGCAAGTGCAACATCAGTCTGAGCCAACTCTTCTCTGTAAGAGCATCTAACACAAGGGGCGGATCAACTAAGCTTCGTATTAATACAGCTAGGTTGAACTGCCGACGATTCTTTTTCGTCAACCGCACATTACCGGTTTTCGAAAAATTAACCAGGAACGGGTCGAATGTCTTACGCTACAACACATTCAAAAAACATCTATACACTTCTCTCGCTCCGTAACGCCCTATTCGTTTCTATTATCATTTTGTTTGTTTTACTTGGTTTTATCCTCGAGTTCTCTATGTCGTCAATTCTTTATATTATCCGTAGTTCGTTTTTAAGCGGTTAACGTGCATACTTTCTCGTCACTTGTTCGTTGTGAGCCTGTTGTTAAATGCAGATATTAGGTAACAACGTTGTCATGTTTTACCTTGCATAGGTGTCATCCTATGTAATAAATAAATAAATAAATAAATATATATATATATATATATATATATATATATATATATATATATAAATAAATATATATATATATATATATATATATCCGATGAGGAGCCCTACATACCATAGAAATCGCATCGCTAGAGCTCACCATCACTTCAACGACCCTCCTTGTGAGGGTCTGACGAAGGCGACGTTATCGAAATGCTAGCCGAAATCATCTGGTATCGATCTTGGCTCACCAGCATAAGTATCATAATGGTAAAGGAATGGGTGTTGCTCAGTGAACTAAGGACGCGCAGCCGCACTCGTATTCCATTCAAACCGTAGAGGCGTGATGAGTCCGTATTTGGCCGGCCCTCACAATGACTTGCGAGGGCAAGCATTTGCACCATGTCAGTATCTTTGCCATTTCAGACAAGTCCGGCACCAATTTACTCGATCTTGGAGGAATGGAAGGCTCGGTTAGAACGGGCGAGGATCGATCACTCGACCGTGCGGATGTCAGTAGCCCTTCTTACTACTGTAACACGCGCGCCTTTAGTACCGTCACGTTGAAGATATTACATATGCCTAGTTCCAGCGACTGTCGTTGGTACAATAAGTGAGGGACGTGCCGTCAAATCTCTTCCGGCACAGATGGTTCTGAATAAAGCTTACTGGTTCATTTCGGGAAGCAAATGCTGCCTATCTTCAGAAAGACGTGGAAGACTGACTCTATTAAGGTCGACCAAACATAACTCTCCTTCACTGTATGGAGTGCAGCTGTCATCTCGATTCAAGCACCACAGTCCAAATGCCATGATCATTATCAGAGAATCTCAGTTAAGCGGTCTACTTAGGGGAGCAAAGACGCGCATCTCCAGGCAAAAAGTGACCGATGACAGGGCGTTAATTGCACAATTATCTTTTCCCTTCTAAAAAGGTGGGAATACGTCAAATGGCCCCCACAAGGGTCCAATCTTTCCCTTATCACATTCGGACTCAGCATAGATTCGATTATTGATTGGCATTTGATTTGCAATCGCCACCGGCAGCAGTTTGGATATATGAACTTATCAACTGAAAAATGTTTTGCAATGCAAATTGTTACTACTAATTCGAATAGATTCGAGTGGCTATGAAGTTTCGTTTAACAGCGTGTTCATGCTTCAACTTCACACAACTCTTCATTGCGAATGCCTAGTGGGCTATACCAATGAACCAATGATGGCCGGTCTTCTGCGAGCAAACTGATATTTTCGAACGGCTCTCACCAGGGAATGCCGCCAACCTCCCATGGAACTTTGAATTGAGACCTATATCAATCGATAGATCTCGGAACACTGATTACAGATCTGTAGATCAAATTTGCAAAATGGGTCTCCTAAGCGATTTCTGGCTTGCGAAACCCTGCGTTGGGCGCGGTGTTGCGTAATGAGAAGGGCCGCTAGCACTGCCGGCAGCTGCGGCTGTGGCGCAGAGGTTGAGGTCTCGCCTCGCAGTGGTGGGGTCGTGGGTTCGGTCCCCCGTGGTGGCATTATTTTTGCATATGTTAGTTATAGTCCGTGCGGACCATAGGACGAGATCGAACTCGTTTTTAACACTTTTTCCAGCGAACGACTGATGGTGACTTTCACATAAGTCTCCTAGGTTACTTGAAGTTGGGAACGCATTTCAGCAAACACATTGTAATGGCGTGAGAAAACACAAATATTTACTCGTTAGAATCGTTAGAACTGTAGTTAAGAGAGTAAATTTCCGTATTCAAGTGACGTTGCAGACTTATGTGAAAGTCACCATCAGTCGTTCACTGGAAAAAGTGTTAAAAACGAGTTCGATCTCGTCCTATGGTCCGCACGGACTATAACTAACATATGCAAAAATAATGCCACCACGGGGGACCGAACCCTAACCCCACCACTGCGAGGCGAGACCTCAACCTCTGCGCCACAGCCGCAGCTGCCAGCAGGGCTAGCGGCCCTTCTCATTACGCAACACCGCGCCCAACGCAGGGTTTCGCAAGCCAGAAATCGCTTAGGAGACCCATTTTGCAAATTTGATCTACAGATCTGTAATCAGTGTTCCGAGATCTATCGATTGATATAGGTCTCAATTCAAAGTTCCATGGGAGGTTGGCGGCATTCCCTGGTCAGTAAAACCGTCTTTCTGGTCCCTCTTCCATTTCCTCGAAGGGCTGAACATATTGTAAACACTGGAATGCATCAAAGGGAGGCAGATCATCTCCACTGGTCAATACATACACCCCGGTGCAAAATTATAGGTTCACCCCGCGTTTTGTCTATAACTGTTGAGATTTGTCCATAACTGTTACGAGCCTGTTGAGGGGATCTAGTACCATTACTGTCATATTCCTCCCCATCGAAAACCTAGATATAAAAATTCTGGGCAGGATGTCTTGTCATTGTAAGATACAACAATTTTTCATTGCAAAATCAGAGATAATGACCGGTGCAAAATTATAGGTTCACTTCCTTTAAAAGCTGTCTGTTTTTGAAAATATGAACACTCAAGTCAAATTTAGTACTTTGTCACATTATCTTTGTTATAAACAACACCAAACATTCTATGTGGCATACTTCTAATAAGATTATCAAGAACGGTTTGTTCTACATGAGCCCAAGCATCAAGAATGGCGTTCTTCAGATCAGAAACCGAGGTGTTAGTGGTGCTTTTCTTGTAAACATTTCGAACGAGAATGCTCCACAAATTTTCCATTGTGTTCAGATCTGGAGAACAACTGGGCCACGCTAAAAGTTGGATTCTGTTGGAATAGAACCAACTCGTAGTTGACCTCGACACGTGTATGGGAGCATTGTCTTGCTGGAAGATAAGATTGTGCCTACGAAATCTTCTCTAATAGAGGAGAAGGTGTTCTTTTAGCATATCCTGATAATCTTCGCTGTGCATATTACATGAGACAAACTCCAAAACAACAAGTCCATATCCGGAAAATGCAGCCCAGAACGTAACACTTCCACCGCCAAAGTTGCGACTAGAAAATACTCGTTTCTCCTTTCCTAGATGTCTCCAGTAGTGCTTCTAGCCGTCGGACCCATCGAGGTTCCACTTTTCCTCATCGGAAAATATCACCTAAAAAATTAGGGATGGTTTTCTTTTTTTTTTTTTTTTTTTTTTTTTTTTCTGACTCATGGACAAATCGCAAGGTGAACCTATAATTTTACGCTGGGGTGTATAAGGACCCAAAAAAACTGACAGTTCCACACCTAATCCATTTATTGCTAGCTTCAGATCACGTTTCCCTTCTCCTTTGTTCCTTGAACAGAACTGTCATTTATATTCGCGATTTTCGACTCGTCAACTCTGGCGTCCTAGCAAGCGCTTGTCAATGATTTCGTAGTGCAACAGTAAATCAATATAGAAATATCAGGTAAAGAATGGGACAGGAGAACTAAAAAAATAAAATGAGTAGGGGGATTTGTACGATTTGAGAACCCCTGGATGCCAAAGTTGTTCTTTGTGCAAGAAACGTGAGCCGTTTTCGTACATACATAGCTGAGAAACTGAGAAATTGTGAATAGATTAATATGGGATGAAAGCATTCCATTTTTAAGCAAAGCGTATGAGAAGAGAACGCATTATATTGTACAATGAAAAACAGAGTCGGTGAGATCATTTTTCCACTTTTCTCGCTTTTCACTGTACTAGCCGAAAAAAACAATGAAATTCAAAGTTATCACAAATTTGAAATATACTGCTTGAAAAGGCAGATAATTCTCTTTTGAATGCTGTCTAACACGCTGCAAAAGCTTTCGAACTCAACTTACAACAGTCGTTTGAAAAAACGGCGCGAACTTATGAACCAACCTAATACATAGACATCGTCTAGGAATCAAACACAGGGCTGTTCATCAGCTGCGTACAGAAATAGTGCAACGATTATAGAATAGCATAGCAATGCCTGGCTTTGGAATTTTTCTCCCTTTTCAGTCTCGCTGGCAGATGATTCTTGGTTAAAAGCTTATTGAGTAAAAAAGCAACAGCTCAGATCGATAATCCAGCGGAGTTGTCATTAGCGGTTGTTCTTGTATACACAAAGTTTAGTGTCTACGTTAATGTATGTGTTCGCATTACTACTTTTACGAATTGGAAGTAGTAACAAAATGATTCCAGATGAGCCCAGCTGTTGCGTATTGGTTCTGTCGCGAGTGGATTGCATTGAATAACACTTTAAGTGATATCCGGCCAGCACATATTCCTCAACAACTCCCCCGTCTTGAGCACTTAGTCGACGCTTAGGTAGCTGCAGTAGGCAGCGTTTCCCTCTCTTTTTCTTTCCTCGTTTTGGTGCTAGGCTAGAGCATTCCCCTTATTGGCAAACATTACGTGGAAGCGCAGCATACACGCACCTATGTAGGACCACCCGGTCTCGATAATCAAATTGTATTCAATGTACGCATCCGCTACTCCAAGATATGAGAGGTGTATTTTGTTGGGTGCGTTCAAAACAATAGTTATAGCCCAATCAATTTATATCTGACGATTTATGACCGGTGACGAATTGTGTGTCTGCTGTGTGGTGATCTTCCGGTGGCTCGTTAGTAGGAATAGTGACCATAAATAGGTGCCGACTGCAAACAAAAAGGAGGAGGTCGCCGTGTCCTTTGTCGTCTGCCGTTCGCTGCTTCTTACAGTCACGACTAAGATGATCGTATTCGTTGCAGTTGTAACACCGCGGCAGTCGTTGTCCGGCCTCGTGCTTCGCCTGCTTGAACCGTACTGTCCGCCCACGATTGGTGTTCAACAGCGCCTCCCTCGTAATGGAGAGTCCTTCGTACGTGTGCTGGGTGTTATGAGGTCCTAGTATCTCCGCAGTAGCTATTGCCGTTCGCGCCAACTCCCGGCTGCGCTCGGAGCTAAAGGCTGTTTACCCACTCATAGGCACAATCTCGCGGCGCTACCTCCATTGTAGTGTAGAGCAGTAGATACTCGGGCCAGTCTGCTAACTGGACCACCAGTTTTCCTGCATTACTACGAGAAAGATCCGCCTCAGAAGCCTTAGGGTAGACCCTCTGCGTCAGCTTCTCCAGCTCGCCACAGTAGCTCGAAACGTCTGACCGTTTGCTAAGCGTCTTGAGGGTCGTATATGGCTTCACTTGCAACGCGTAATCATTCTCACTGAACTTCTCAACCAGATATACGACAAGAGCTGCGAAATCTACGTCCCTTATTGCTCGCGGTAATGCCTCCACTACCACTCGTGGGTATCCTTCCAACTTAGTAGAGAGTAGCAAGCGAACCAACATGTCGTCGTTTAGTGTCAAGCCCTCATATTTCATCCGAAACTTGTAACTAGTCACGAAGACTCTGAAGCCGTTGCCCCGTGGATGAACACCTCCACTTTCGGTAGGGCGATGGCTGCGAATGTTCGTGCCAAATTAGTTTCAGGAGAATTTAGCAAACTTTGGTCACGTTCACCTTAGGGCTTGAGGTGTGACGTCGGAGCACTCGGGAAGTCGACCTTCTGTGCCGGCTGCTGCTTTCTCATCTTTCGTCGCTCGAAAGCTTTGTTCAGTTTGAGCCCAGCAGGCCCAACAACTTGCCTTGTGCGGTCGCAATGGGATCGAAAGTGGCGTGGTATTCGATCAAATTCTTGGCGATTCAGCTGCTCCATCGCCACTTCGCCTGCGGCTCTACAGGATAGCCGATAAATTTTTTCGCCTACATATCAGATTATAACGTTTTTCTTTTCAATAGTTTCAAAACTTTTAAACTTCATTGATATGCTAACAGTACATACAATCGACCTACAAAAGATTTTCAAAGTGACTGGTTCAAAGTGTCAAGAAAAGACTGCAGGCCTGAATCCACACAGGCCTGCAGTCTTTTCTTGACGGAACATACGATGCGCCGGAGGTAGTCCTCCCCCACGCACGCTGGACAGCTTTCTTCAAAATCAAAATTCAAACTGCAAAATCATATTTTTATGATTTCTTTTCCAAGGCAGCAGGACTTTTTCTACAAACTCTTTCTGGTTTACGGCAGCATTATTTTTGACGTTTTTTTGCAATAAAGATGAGAGGAGTTTTGTCGGTTCCAGCAATCCCTCCTCAAACCATGACATTACGAGGAAAATTGGATCTTGTTCTAATTTTCCGTGCTCTGGTGTTACTAAAAAATTTCCCTTCCGTACATAGGACGTCTTCTACGTGGCGCACCTCAAAAAATTGAGCTCTTTACACTTTTCCATCATCGCTTGCTTTGCCGAATCTGTGAGCAGATGCCCATTTAGGATTCTATAGTTTCTCAGTCCGAGATTCTTTCTCACAATCGACTGAGCCGTGGACCGCGCAAATTCCGAATCTTGGCGGTATTGCTTAGGATAACGCTGTCATTTCTGTGAATTCGCTTCCTTATGATGTCACGAACCGTTCTTGTGTTCACCGTGCAGGGTCGCCCGGTCCTCTTATTGCCATCGACGTGTCCCATTTCTTTGTACTGTTTGATCACGTACGGAACAGTCCTGAGGAAGATATTCAGCTTCTCCGGTATCGTTGGTGCAGAGTTTCCTCATCGAAAAGGTGAGCAATGACAGAACGGAGTTGACAGCTTAATAACGACCGCTTTCAGGATGTGCTCTCTTGATAGTAGTGAGAACATGCTTTCCAATCATTACCACGAGAAAATTGACCCGGCCCACATTCATCAACGAACGCGCGGTCTCCAAAACCCCGGTCCGCTCGATACCGCGGATTTGCGGTCGTTTACGATTCGTGAAGGTTGGGGCTTTGGAGACCGAAAACCAACGCACGATCTTGAGGTCACTAGCATTACCTGAGAATGGATTACCTAGAACGCAGGTTAATTAAATGTGAAGTCATAAAACAGCTCGAAACAGATTCAGGGAGAAACAGATTCGATTTGCAGTCTATCGTGGAAACATGCAAGAATGAATCTATGTAATTTCTTGCTGTTTAGAAAATGAATACACAAATACTACACATATCGCAATCCAAAAAAACAAAGAACAACAACACAACAACAACACAATAACAACAAAAAACAGAAAGCGCACAAGAAAACGGAGATATTTCTGTCGAAATACCTCGAATAAGGAATAATTGGCAAATCGCCAGATCAGTTTTGACTCAAATTCCCCACAGATTTCGCATTCTCTCATCGACTATGCCGCCTGACTCTAGCTTAGAGCCGCGGCGCAGCTAAAAGAAGTGCACCTGCGTTGCGGTTTTGTTCCGCCCCAGTGGTCCCTCGACCCCAGCCGACGCCCTCGAGGATCGATATCAATCAGTTACGACGGTAACGTACATATAACCACGAAGCAAACATATAGTTCCGAGTTCCGCACTTCAACATGGTACAACAACAAAAAAATACAACGGCGCACATCAATCGCGATCATTTAGAATCACATATCGCATAACTTAATACTTAGTCGCGTAACCCTTTGCATCAATGACAGCCGGAGAACGCGAAGCCACTGATTCCAGAAGTCTTCTGATATATGCCTGATCAATTTTAGACCATTCGTCCTGCAGTTCATTCCTCGCGTGAACCTTTAAGGCGTGCCCCATAAACGCTTGATGACGTTCAAGTAAGGTGATTGACTTGGCCATTCCCTAACATCCACTTTCTGGTTCTCAAGACGAGTCGGGAAGTATGACTGGTGTTGAAACGAATACTTTCTCCAAAAATACGACACGCCTCTGGAAGAAGGTGGTTTTCTAGAATGCCTTCGTAGTTTCTCGGTCAGTGAGCCGCATACTCGGATCAAAGAGCATACTCGTTTACTCGACGCAGACCTGACCATGATACTTCCTCCGCCGTGCTTAAGGTCGGTAGCTGATACTTGGCACGATATTTAGCGCGGACAGAAAGTTGAACGAAAACGATTCCGTCAGTGCGAAACAGAACGAACTTCGACTCATCACTCCATACAACATGGCTCCAATCCTCTAGCGTCCAGTTGCGATGATCTTGCGCCCACTCCATCCTTGCTGGTTTTTTCTCAGAAATTTAAGGCTTCTTCACTGGGCGGCGTCCAAGTGTGTCAGCTTTGAAGAAACGCCTATGTTTAATGAGAACGTTGTTGTTATTAGTTTCAGACGGTCAAAGTTCACGAAAGCTGTTCGGCGTGGATCTTCACGGAAGGGCCTTGAGATATTTCTGTCCTAGGTTAAAATATCGAAGACCTCTAGGAACCATAAACGAGCAGTCACGACTGGCGTTAATTACCTCCGCAGGATAATCGAGCGGTGTCACCCCTCCGTCCTGGCGGATGAAGAAGGCCGGGCACAGCGTAAAGACACATGAGTTTTCCTTCAGACGGTATGACTGAACATAAAGAATTGAATTTAACGGATCGCTGGTAATTTTATATTGCTAGATAGAACAGGCTCTTCAGCGCTGTTGGAAGCGAATTCTGGTCACACGTAAACTAACATATATTATTATTGTCCATCGATATGGACTGAATTATATAATAAATATTGATCACCAATAAATATATGAAAATGAATTACATAATGGCATTACATATCAAATGATAGAGAGTAAATCAATAGCTATCTTATATACGAATAATAATACAAATATTATCACATAAGACATCGTATATTATTCGCAAAATACATTGCATGTAATGCAGTATCACCTACCTTTAAATGAGGCTTCGGAAGTTATCGTAGTCTAATTTGTACCTGAAAACTTAATATTAATCGTCACTATCACTCATGTAAGATAAATATTGAACACGGAGACAGCAACTCGATGCTATAAACAAAATCATTACAATCTTTAAAAATGGCATGTCGTAGGCCACGGAGAATATATACGCAATACAGACCGCGCAACAATGTTACGGTAGAATCCTATAACAACTTTTACTCGAACATCTAATGAAAGGAACCGATTCAAATGCAGTACATATAATAGGCCACTTTCCTCGTCTTGGTACCTACTTTTCTAGCCTTGCTGAGACGGCACTCCGTCATAGATTCGTTCCCTTCCCATTCGTTAACTTCGATATTTACGTTGTCAATCCTTGTTCATCTTATTATTCCTTTACTTTTCTAATTAACCAATTTCTTCCACGTGCCATCCTTGGGCATTTGCCATGTTCTACTCAATATTGTTATCACATTGTTAAACATCTAAAAAGGCCTTTTGATGGGGTTTATAAAAGTGGAAGTGGACACCAGGGGGAACACTCTCGTGCCTCCATCAGATCCTATTCCTGCTCATAAACTTTAATTATTACCTTACTGAGGTATGTCACCACCTGGCAGCAGTCCTGCCTAAGGTTTCCTCCTCAGTCCATGGACCAGACCATTCATGGAGTCGGTAATTAGGTCTACCACTAATAACACTAACACTACTAATTACTATAAATGCAATACATTCTATAAAGAAAAGATGAACAACTTTTATACATTATTAAATTTCGGAAGTCAACATAAGGCGGATTTCTGCAGCGATAACTGCATTACCTGCAACTTTACAACTAAAGATAACTACATTTTCAGTAATACGACTAAACTAAAAATCTTTACATGTACTACTGAAACGTGTAATTGTTGGAGCAAAAACGTAGTGTATTGCATCTCTTGTACAAATTGCAACGCTCAGTATGTAGATATCACTACTAGAAGACTAGAAGACAGAATCAGAGAACATATTTATCATGTCAAAAAATACGATAGAACAAACTTTCTATACGAATATTTCAATGATATTTGCAATAGCAGCTTCAGAGTAGTTATTCTGGATAACCAACCAGAAAATAGTAATGAAGAAATACTAGAATCTAAAGAGCTATTCTAGATACACCACTTGAACACGGCTTATCCCTTCGTACTTAACGATAATATCAAAGGATATGGTAATATTTCTCAAGTTGATAACCCACGGCTCAACTCCAAGAACCATTCACACTACAGATTATCCGTATTAAGGAAAAAGCGTTTTAGAGGCAAAAAACATAAAAACAAAAAAGGCAATTTTGATGTCAACCTGCTGCAACAGAAATAAATAACTGCACCTCCACATACAGTCTATATAAACACATCAGGTCTCTATGTAGAAAGACAATCTATAAATTAATAACATCTTGTTATAATCCTAATTTTATTTCTAATATCAATAACAATAACAAGCTTAAACTATTATGTATACTTTGTAATTACCAAAAATTAGACAGTCATAACTTTAAAAAAAACGCAAAGATTTCATAAATATTACTATGCAATACATAAATAAATCTCCAGATGAAATCAACTTTAATAGAATTTTAAACAATAGACACATTAAGAATATAATAGGAATGGAACAATTCAAAAAATGATGGGTTTCCTTTTCATACAATCCCCCTTTTACTTAATCCGTATTCAATTACAACACTACAGTTAAATCTTCAAAACCTTAGTTAATAGAAAATATAAATAGAACTCCTTGCCTCTGTGATAAATACCATTATGATAAATATTCAAATAACACATATGGACACACCATAACTGGTGACCTATCTATAATCAGAGATAAAGGACTATTGACTATTTTAAGTAAAGGTAATAAATATAGAATGCCACCGCACGTTAATGAGAAACAGATTAACAGCTGGATTAACTTTACTATTATACTAACAGTATAACATGTAAGCTGAAGAATATAGACCATCTTACTAGATATAAGTACACAAATTAAATAGCATATTTAACCTACCTTTCTTCAACATATTAAACCTAAAATTTTAAAAAGTGTTAATTTTAGTGATGATAATAACACCCATAAATACGATAAATGTTATTTACAATACCTTCAGAAACATTTGGTTTTCACACCACTAGACAAGGTTAGTAATAATTATGGCATCATTTGTAAAAAGCTCTATATCAAAATATTAGATGAATTGGGATATAGTATAACTACACACACAATAAATTATGTAAACCAAATCTATGAGCAATCTTCTATTGAACGACCATTCTATGAGCAATCTTCTATTGAACGACCATAATTGTAGAACATAGTCAAATGACTAATAACCTTAACCTTAATAATATTAACAATATCTCTCACATTCCTTCCATATATGCTATACCAAAATTACACAAAAATGCAGTTAACACAGTGACGACAGCGCGCGTTTTTCGTTTTCGCGCGCATGAGACAGGCGGAGTTTTTTGCCTGCTGCGGATACGACCCGCCCTAGTGGGCTAACGTATTGAGAGGCGATTTCTGATATCGGTTGACCAGATATACTATGCTTCTAGCAGCAGTGGTTTTAGGTCAGTTGATAATCTGAAATGGTTGAAAACAGCCCAGAGAATCTCGAGAGTTTTTTTTTCGTACAGTTGTTGATTTGGAGCGATCAAGATGATTGCGGAGTTGATTCGGTGCTTATAGAAGATTGTGAGAAACCCGTCGAATGCTATGAGTTGTTCTTCAATAGTGACGTTCTCAATCTATTTGTCGTTGATACTAAAAAAGATATGGGCAAGAAAAGAATGAATCTCCAGGTCAACAAATACTGGTGAGATGAAGCGGTTCTTTGGCTTATGTCTTCAAATGGGCATTGTCAAATCGCCATCCTTGCGAGACTATTGAAGCTCTTGAGCTGTGTTTGGAACACACCCGATTGGAGCGCAAGTCATAACAAGAACTCGATCCGAAAGTCTGCTGGCAAACCTTCATTTGGTTGACAACGCCAGCTTCGATGACTCAGAGAGGGCTATACAAAATAACTCCACTTCTTACTCTGTTCAACGTTGCTTGCGAAAAAGTATACAGTCTGTCTGTCTGATGGCATCAAAGCTTCTCCATAATTATAGATTTTTTCGATTCAGGAAAGAGATTCCTTTTGCCCAAGTTCTTTATAGCATCGTAGGGTCACTAGTAAGGCTTTCATATAAGTATGATGAAAATTCGCAAGTTGGTTCGGAAAAGAGAAGATAAAAAGTATACGACCCACCGGTGGGTCGTATTGCCCCACATGGCAGAAAACCTACGACCCACCGTTGGGTCGTATTGTCGTCAATGTGTTAAATTTAGATTTATTACTGGAGCTTCCAACAGTTCCATTAAACAGATTTCCTTGGAACTTAATAAAAATCTGAAGCACATTAGAAACCATTTCCTAGGTTATGTCACTGCTATCAAAAAGGAATAATAACTTCGTAGATTATTGGTCCATTAATAATACAAACATAAGCGAACAATTCTGTAATATACAAGGTAGCAATCTAAAATTGTTCTGTGCCGATTTCAGTAACGGGTTTACAAACATACCACACAAGTTTATTATAAATAACATTATTCAGCACATTAAACTATGTTTTCATAATGCTAACAGATCTTAGCAGTTCATAAAACCTTACACCGAGTCTTCTATACTAACTCGCTAGTATACATATGAAGGCTATAACTACTGCACTAAAGAAGAGATCATCTATCTTGTGGACTTTTTACTCAAAAATAGCTATTGTATCTTATAAATGATTTGATACTAAGACAAAATACCACAAGGGGGCAACTGCATCTCCAATAATCAAGTCTACACAAAAATGTTCAATAAGACAGACAATTTTAACACACGACAAAGTGTTTGGGTTATTCAATCGGCTCATAACATTCAATTCCATATTTCTGGTTGTTGCAAACCTTTTTTGCAAACCTTTTTTTGTTTTGTAATCTCCTAAGGTACTATGGTATTCAACATATAACACATTCAACATATTTTGAATAATGTTAGTAATAGTCAACGAAGGTGAGCGAGGCAAGAGTGATATTGCCATGGATACCTGTTTTCCATATATTCTCTAGAAAGAACAGTATCTTCAGTGTTATATATTCCCCCTTCCTTCAGTTAATTCTGTTTGCCGTAGTTTCGGAAACATCAAAACCCGAAAAGTAAGGCTTGTCTGAATGATACGTCCAATAATTGGAAAACGGATCATCTTCCGGTGCTGATCACGAATTCAGTGTTGTTTCTAGACTTCTTCAACACTATTACGACCTTGAGTCGTTTTTCTATACGCTTACTTGTGTAGAAAGTAATTACCGAATAAGAATGAGCAATAAAACGTCATCTATCGAAGGAGCCCTTCAACAAGAACGAAAACAGGGTTTCAAGAAAAGCAGAGAGATCGTACTTCAGGCTTCAGACAAGACAGTAGATACTAACCCCGATAGAGTAAAATAAGCCTGTTTTTCAAATAGCTACATCTAATGTACTACGCTTATGTTATACACCAAAAAAATTGGATACAGAGGATTTTCTGGCTTAAGATTCGCTCATTCCTTCACTATGATCCATTCCTAGAACCATGCACCTCATTCTCAGAGTTAAAGTGATCCTAATAAATTAAAAAATCCACAAAAAGTGCTCTTAATAAGGGGGTCGGGAAAAATGTCTGCCACGTGGGACATTATGAGCCACCGGTGGCTCATGCCGCATGCGCGCGGGCGCGAGTGCGTGTCCCACGGCGCGTCCAGCGCAAAACAGCGATTGTCGTCAAAGTGTTAAATTTAAAGTTATACGTATGCCACACTACGATACATATATTAGTAGTGTCGTTCATCCGTATTCCGGAGACGTATTCGAGAATGTCTAGTGATTGGCTTCGAACCCGAAGCCTGACCGAACTAATTCCTTCCGAGAGAGGAATTCTTTAGACAGAGAAGAGAGAGAGGAGGAATAGCAAAGTTTATCAGAACAACATAAAATAATAACGAGACCAGAAAATCGCACTCAATAGGTTTGTACCTTCCTATTTATGCAGGTTCACGAGGGGGAGGGACCTAGTTGACCCTCACCGCGAGATGGCCCCGCAAACGCCACCTGACCTGCGGTAACACCGAGTACGGCGCAGATCAGGCGCGCCCACGGGCCTACCCCGCGGTATCACAGGTCATTCGCCCTCGCGAACCTGTTACATGTATTTACAATTGTATATACTACAACAGTAGTAAATTAAAATATGTCACTATACACACAGAAATACTCAGAATAGCGCGTACTTGCACAGAACTGATGGATTTGATTGTAAGGTTCACTCAATTACGTAGTAATCTCTTAGAGATAGGTTATGATCTGCATAGCATCAACAGAGCATTCATTAAATGTATAAATAAAAACAAATTCATAGCCTTCAAATATGGCCTTTCGGAACAAATAATCAACGGGCATAATACAGTCATTATTCCACGTTTAGCATGATTCAACATGTCTTCTTTAGATTTCTCTTTCTTTACCTCCACTCCTGTAACATCAACATCCATCCTTCTCCAAGGTATGCGACAGTTTCAAACTTATGTCACTACCTCCCGCCCTTTGATGTTGTACCTTTCCCGCGCGCACCCGTTGCTCCTTGCCCTAGTGCCATCTGTTCTCCTGATCATTTTCGACACTTGTTACATATGCTCCCTTTCATACTTGGCGGGTTCCTTTATTACTTGAATTCATATCTAGTGATATTGAACTCCTGAGCAATTTCTTACAGATCACTCAACAATTCCTGCTCTGGTTGCAACACTATACCTACTTATCCGGTTTCAGGTTAGTTTCTTTTTGTTTCATTTATTCAATTCTCGTTTATAAAGCCTCTCCTTCCCATGCTGACGACTCCCGGGAGAGGCTTTATATCTTGGTTCTCTAGCTCGTACATGGTAGCGACGGAACGAGGTTTTTTATTCTTTTGGTTTGTTGCTTTCGTTTTTATCTCTTTCTTGCTTATTGGTTCACCTCCTCAAGAAGAGAAACATAGCTCCGAAAATTTTAGCGAAAATTTTGCTCCGGAATAACTCTTCATGACACGATAACAAAGGCACTTAGGGTTATTGGATAACATCAGCGTCATAGAATAGGAGATACCCTTTCCATCAGTGAAAAAATGTGCCCTGCGCTACGATCTCCGTCATGCTGCAACCTGACAAATTTGGGTAAAAATACAGAATATGCGCAAAAATGTTGCGCGCAGTGATCTTTGAGTCCCAACATCTCTCGAAATGCTACGCTTTCTATTCGATTATATGTGGTACTGTTGTCCACACTCAATGGGAAAAACTGAGTACTCCCATACTTACCCATCAATACCCTCAGAAGGAAGTTGAAATCAAGAAAACTTTTTTGCTTGAAACTCAATTTTTTTTAAAATTACGAATAAACACATATCAGGTACCAAAATAATGATAAAGGGAAGCTGAATTCGAATTCAATTAAAGTAGGTTATGATTCCGGAAATCTTTGTTTCGTTATGGCAAGATCTCCTGAGGCGTCTCCAATGAAATCTCGAAACTGATAGTAGAGTATACAGCGAAGAACCGGTTGCCGCCGGAGAAGTCGACGAAGTGAAGTCAAAATTTCTAACACGCGTCCGCTCTGCGTCGATGCTCAAGCGCGCGTGCGCGATACTACACGTTACTGGGGCGGTCAAGCGCGCTGAATGACTGGCACGATTCTGTCCTACCCTTATACATCGGTGTACCGTAATCATGTCGTCGAATTGGAGCGCGTATTGTCACTGGAGCGCATATTCCGCGCCTCATCACTATTGAAACCAATCAGGCTAGGGGAGGAGTTTCCCAGACAGTGGAAATGGGTGAGTGACAGTTATGGGTGTTATCGTAGGATAGTTCAGGGTTCGGATCCTATCGTAGCCTAAGGTTTTGCAATGCTTAGGATGACTCACCCACCCCGGAACTCCTCCCCTAGCCTGGTAACAGCCATAACTGTCACTCACCCATTTCCACTGTCTGGGGAACTCTCTCGGATCCCATATGACGGGCCACTCCCAGTCCGTTGCCGGTCAGGGGCCGTATGCTCGTCTCTCCCCGCGACGAGTGGGGGAGTCCCCGCCGGTGTCCTCCATCCGAAACAGTACGCAGACGTAAGAGGAAAGACGGAGCAGGGAATCCCCACTCGTTGCGGGGAGAGATGAGCATACTGCCCCAGACAGTGCCCGCGACTAGGTGTGTAGGTGCGCGCGCAATTCAAACTGCAGTCAGTGGGAAGTGAGGCGCAGAATAAGCGCACCAGTGACAATGCGCGCTCCAATTCGACGACATGATTACGGTACACCGATGTATAAGGGTGGGACAAAATCGTTTCACACGCTGAATGCGTCGACAAGATAGGAGAAAAGGAACTAAACTAATCGCTGGGTGCAGGTTCGATCTGAAATCCAGTTTAACCCATAACGTACCGCGTGCGCCACATGGTGGCGCACGCGTTGTCTGGCCATACGGCCCACATGGTGGCGCACGCCCTTTATAGCAAGAAAATATTTTTTACAAATTCTTTATAGTTGAGAATGTGACCGACCAGCCAAGGAGTACACGATACATACGTTGGTCCGATGAAAGCTGTGGTATAAGTGTGGCACTTGGCCACCACAATGTGTCGTTGTTGTAGACGTTGTTGTTGTTTTTGTAGTGGTTGTTGGTGCGTACGATATTGACGTAGCTGGACTAATCAATAAAGCGCTACTCGAACAACTCGGCTGGCAAGATGCCGCAGGTATCACTATTTGGATTTCGGGTCCGTCCCCGGAGTCGGTGGCCGTCCGATCCGGCTCTGGACCGTCCGTCTGAGGCGCGTCACCTAACAAGGGGGCGTCTGACATTTTAGTCTTCTCAGAGATTTCTCCAACTGATCCCTCGACGACAAACAAGTAGATCTAGCGATACCCCTCTAACGTCCTTTCTGAACCCTACTTCCACTCGACGAAAACAATTTTTTTTTATTCCACAACGTTTTTATCCCGATCAGTTACGGGGTACGTCTTTCCTGATAGTCGCTCCATCTTCTTTCTCGTTGGTGCTGCTCCCGCATTTGTTGAGGTTACCACACTGCCATCTTGTCTCTGTCTTGAGCTCCTTGTGGGGTGGCCATATCGTCCTCGATCGCAGGTACTCGAGCGCCGCTTCCTTGCATGCGACCATCGATCCGTCTTGTGATCGTGACAGCTTCACTCCATCAGCCGGCCTGTCACACGGGCCTGACGCTGGTACCGACACCCTTTTCCGCTATTTCCGAGCTAGACAAGGGTTTCTGCCTGGGACGGGATTGAACCCTGATCATCGAGATCTTGAGCCTAAGCTCTTGACCTCTCGGCCATCCCATCCCTCCTCTCGGCCATCCCATCACTAACAGAAATCAAAAATAACAACTTCAAAACTTCAGAATGGGTTAGGACAACTATATGAGCACCAGTTTCAATTCACCTGAATAATACGAGTATCAAAATAGCACCTGGGTTAGTGAGGATCAAAAGATACTCGAATTCAATATTGAGAAGCGTTCAACCGTCTTTTATATGCAAAAGATAATAATGGAACGCCCGTCGCACAATCGACTCCTAAGCTGTGTCGTTCGGATATCCTGAGATGACAAGCAGAGAAGAAAGGAAAGACGTAGGAAGAGACGTGGCTCTATAAGTCCTATCGCTCCCCGATACCCGCTACTCAATGACTGGAGGTGCTACCGCGACCCGGTACAGAGTTCGCATGCAGCGCGTCCCGCCTAAATCCGGTATAGAGATAAACGTAGGCACTAACATGCAGATAGCGAATGGCCCGTCACCAGATCCACAACGGTCCGGCCAGGAATCCTCCGTGTTGGTGGGTGCACTCGTTCCAGACAATCTCCAAGGAAACTTCCGACGAACACACTACGACTCGACTATGTCTACGACGATAACTACTCCGAAGTGCGGCACTCAACGATGACTCCGACAATCGCCAGGAATCACGACCGACACGACAATATAAACGTCCTATTCGGAGCTCGTCAAACAATCACGCAACCGGGAGCGACGTTAGCCCAATGCGAAGTAGAAGAAACGACGATCCGGAAGAAGCGGACGAAATTGGAGTAGAGAAAGACTCGGATTCCAACTGGAACAAGAAGGAAAACGAGAATAAGAACTAGGGCTAGAACTCCGACTCGGCGAAGTTACACAGCAATCTCACCAGGAGTTAGTTCCAAGATGAGGCCACGAAGAGTGTAGGCCTAAGACGAGCGAGAACCGAGAACCTAAACTTAGTCCCAAAGCAAAAGAGCATCACAATGTCAGTTTGGTTCCTTATAAAGGCGCTTGCCCGCGCGATCATTTTTGATCTTGACGGTTGATACGAACTCAATATCGAATCCGATACACAAATCAATGATAAGAGATAAGCGAGATGTGAGAGGAGGGCGACGACATGACGAAACATTTGAATCACCGAGATTTCTCGAAAGACGCGCTCCGCACACATCATTCGACGCACAATTACACCATGTACACCAGCAGACGCGCAAACGGTTCTCCCGTACTAGCACCTGGAAACTATTCTGGACCACCAATCTCACTGAAACTTTGCCTAAGAGGTTCTGGTTCTGCAATGTCTCTATGATTCTAAGTAGTTCATGAGTGGTTGGTGCATCTGTACACCGATCGACGCCACCCACTTCACCACTTGAATGATCTAAAATCTCTCAAATATTTTCCTTTTTTTGGTCTGGAAGCGGTCCAGTATAAGCGGTTCGCACGTTCGCTGAATGCACCGAATTCGAGAACGGTCCTCCAGAAGTTCTATTGTGTAGAGCCGCTTGTGAGGCATAACGAGACCCTGATTAGGCAACATTTGATTTTACACGAGCGCGTCGTCGCTGACCCTGCTCTCTGATTTCACACAAAAAGGGCGAAATTACGAAGGTCGTCCCACGAACCATTGAACACTCTGCTGAGTAGGCTGATGTCGAACGTTTTCCTGCTGTGCGTTCCAGAGTTCTAGATTCGACTTGCGTGTAATTGAGCTTTTTGCGAAAACCTAGCTAAAGGAGCACTTCGGTTCCTCTTTCTCAACAGAGCTCTATTCTCTAAAAGAACGTTCTCTTGTGAAGCGAAAAGTGAACCAATCGAAAAGAATCATAGCTTGGATGAAAGCCTCATAAGTAAGTCATAGCAGTGATATCGCCTGTTCACGAGCTATGTAGAACAAGCATATTATAGCCCATGCACTATCAATCAAGTCCAAAATCCGAGGCCTTAGTCGAGTACATGGCGCAATCCCCACCAAATGGATGCCAAAATATTTTCCTCTTTCTTGGCTTTCATCCAAGCTATGATTCGTTCCAATCGGTTTACTTTCGCCAAAGTTGTGGTTGGCGATACATTAGTAATACCATCGAATAATAATATTTGTCCTAGGGACCGCGTGCGCCACATTGTGGCGTGGCGCACGCGCGCGGCGTGGCCAGCCACCGCGAAACGGTACGTTAAGGGCATTGCACACTCTGCGATGCGTCCGTGGTGCGGCGGGTGGGGATAGGACCGGTGGCCAGCCACCGCGAAACGGCCTCGGTACGTTATGGGTTGAATAGGCGGAATGAACTTACGAACATACTGTGCACGTCTTGATGATTGGATTCGTTGAACGACTTGAAGTTCTGTCAGTACTAATGCGAACATGAACGCATGGTGTTATCCTTAATTTCTATGAGATGCATAACCAGCCGTACGGTCACTATCCTCTGGGACGTTTCTCGACAACGATGAGATGTTGGCGATTTTTGGTTCTGGGTTTGTTCGCTTTGTCTTACAGCTGCAGTGTTAATGTGGTATGAATTTTACGGTTTCGACTAACACCACGTGTATGACTTTTATTCAAAATAAAACCGCAAGAGAAATCAGAACGGTAAACATTGAAGCTATCTAATAGCTACAAACAGACACTATTAAAAGGCACAACAATGAATAGCACGCGATACCTATATTTTGAGAGAGGAGGGAAGACGTGGCGAGGTCGTCAGTTGAAGCACGACGACTGATCGGCAGCAAAAAATTTAATCCTTATCACTGCACAACGGTCGTATTTATACCCGTCGTGAATCATTGCCAGCGAGTACATAGAAGGTCGATGCCCTTCTCCCAGAACTCAGAGGGCTGTGAGGCGAAGAAGGCGTTCAAGTCGGCTTTGAGGTCACTTTCTATTTATATTTATTTATTTCTTTATATTTATACCCGTCGTGAATCATTGGTTGGATTTGACCGACTCGTTCGCTTCACTCTCACTCTCGCACTGTTCCTTTACAACCCCCGGTGCTACAACTCCTGGCCCCTTCACTCGCACTCTCTCACCCAGATGCAGAACAATCTGGTGATCATCTGACTCACCTCGAAATATTTCCTGCTTGTTTTCCAGATTCGTCCTCCTGTCGACTTGTTAGTGTAGTTCTTGACCTCCGGTGGACCGCGCCTTCAGTCGGCGTTTCCCGGAGCATCGAATGCTATTCGAAATTTGCTTTGCCTCTGGCCACGTGTGTTCAGAACTTTCTTATTTTTTCATACCTAATGCGTGCTTTGGAAGTTCCAATTCTTGCTTAATCATCATATGGGTCGGATTCAAGATAACGAGTGGGGCTAAACCATTCTTCATGTTGGGGTTCACATGGTAGCAATTTACAACAGCTGAGAGCTGACATGAAATCTTTCACCGTTGTCAGAGATTAACCTCTATTTTTTCCGAATTTGAATATTTCTCTAGTTAATGTGTTCTACTGAGGCAATTCCAACCGTTAACTGGATGTCAAGACTTCGGATTTCCTCTAGCCACGTATGCAGAACTGACATTACTTTTTCGTCTTCTGTGAAGTCGTAACCTACGATTAGAAGGACATCACTTTTGTTTTCAGGTGGCGGTTCTTCTCTGGTCAATAGACGACTCCTTTTATATTGTCTGGTAACCATTTGAGTGGACTTTTCAGTTTTGTCGGCATCAAATGGGTCCGACACTGATATTTTCGTGGGAGAATTCTTCTGGCTCCAACTCTTCGTTGCTGAGTTTTTATAAGCAGTAATTTCTGAAATACAGGAGTACCACGTCAGTGATTCGGTTGTTATCCCCTAATTTTTCTTCGCCATTTCCATTGATTTTTCTCTTTCTTCGAGATCTTCTCTTATCCACACGTGCACGAGCTGTGCTACGCGGTACACAGTGTCAAATTTGATGGTCGCCATATTCGGTGGGAGTCCTTCCAAAACTCTGTTCAATTGGTTGGCCTCTCCGTCGTCCATGAATGACTGGGGACAATGTGTCGGTAGCCATTAAAATCTACCGGCGGTTTTGCTAGTGCTTTTTGGTGATATTGAAATAGGATGTGTAACGGATGATAGGTGTCCTCAGTCATGATTAATTGCTTCGGGAACTTTCTGAAATAAGTTGTCACGTACTGCACAGCTACTTTCGGCTTTATCGCTGTCTTTTCCTTGGGTTCACTTGCAAAACCGGTATCATCACTATAATCTAAAGCTATTCCAAGAAAGTAGAAGACAGAATTACCTCCTGTCTCACTTATGAGGGCTGAGGTTTTACTCACTTCGGTCGCGGTAAGGTCCGGCACAGTCAGATACCATCTTCGGATGCTAACTCGTGGCCTTTTCTGTAGACACTTGAGCAGAGGTGTGATTGTAACTCACACTGCACTTAATACGTCCTGCCATGCGGTTACCATTTTGGATGTAGTAGGCCCTAAAACCCCGTATGCTGTGCACGCGCCACTCCCATCTTCACTACGTCCTGATTTTTCACTCTCTGGGCTTTCTCGAGAACACTCGAGAACACTTGCCTTAGCCGTCTTCGTGGCTACCTGACGTTTGTATACCAGTGATATCGTGATGTAGCGACTTGACTTCTTCTGCGGTTAATATTGCTACATGACAAAACATCAGATGTGTTTTCAATTTATCTCCGTACGCCTAAACTGTCACAATACGTACTATTCCACGTCCTACGAATCTACCTTCGTTTGGGGCTGAGTCGAAGCCGTGCCTCTCGATGCCCCTCGGCGCCCAGGACGTGACGTGTGTCATGCCATCCCGAGTCCGCATAGCGCACATTGAGAGTTACCTGTCTTCTTCCGGCTGCTCCTACGTGGTGGTTATTCCTCCTGGCCGGTCCGCGTCCGCTACGTGGCGTCCTACGGTGCTCTCTTGGTCGATGTTCTTGAGGTCGGTCCGACGACCGCACCTTGCTGGCGTAGACGGCACACTGACTAGAGAACTCGCTTCTCCAGATCGCAGTGATTCACAATGCGTGACATACGTTGTCGCGTGCTCGGATTACGATTCCCGTGCGCATGCAAGCCTTCACTCGTTTATGCCGGGATTCCATTTCTCGTGCACACAAGCACGCTTTCTCTCGTTTATTCGTGAGAATTGACGACATCTTGTGTAACCTTTATTCCCTCCATTAGTTCCGATCTATAGTCGTCGACGATATAGTCAGATTTTACTCGATGGAATCACATTTGAAGGGTATACTGGATCGAACTCATACAAAAAATGAACTCTCTCTATTGGCGCTGTGCGGGCTAGGGTTGTGCGCATATACTACATTGGGTACTAACTTATCCATTCAGCTGGTATTCACCTTGTTTCTTCAGCACTCGCAGAAACGTTTGGTGGGTTCTCTTTATCACCCGTTTTCTTCGGGTTGACCCTTTATTGAAAGTTTGGGATATTCCTGCTGCCTTGCATACGGCTTCCATTAGGGCTTGTTCAGACGACGCGCGTCGAAAATGCAAAATCGAAGCTCAATCGATAATTAACGCCCTTGATCGAATTTGCTCTTTTGCATTAGTGGCGCAGTCCGGTTGCGCCTCATATAGGCAAACTTACTGGTCGCTCGGGTTTTTTAGAAGGCTGCTATTCTTTCACCTGTATCACCTGTCGTCCCGTTGATCATCGATTTGCTCGAGCGGGCGCCAGTAACGTCTCCATTCGTCCCTGTCGCGTGCCATGGTAGACCAATGGGTCCTGCTCGCTCGAGGAACACGAAGAGCATCGAATCGGTCGTTCAGGGATTTGACGAAGAAGTCCGACCAGCGCAAAGGAGGGCGACCTGGTGTTCTTCTGACGTCCCGTGGAATCCAGTCAGTAACGGCTCTCGTCCAACGGTCGTCACGAAATCGCATTACGTGTCCGGCCCACCTGATCTTCGACAACTTGGCCCATGCGACTGCGTCTCTGATCTTCGACTGTCGACGTAGCTCGGAGCTCCGTATTCCGTCTCTCGCCTGGATGAAGCGAGTCACTCCGAGCATCCTTCTCTCTATACTTCGTTGCGCGACGCAAATCGCATGTTCATCCTGCTTGCGCAACGCCCAGGATTCTGAAGCGTACGTCAACGCAGGAAGAACCGTAGAGTCGAAGAGATGGGCGCGGAGTCGGGCGTTCTTCGTCCTCCTCACTACTTCTTCAACACTCTTGAACGCGCCCCAAGCCGCTCGTTTCCTCCTGCCCAGCTCTGGACTCAAGTCGTTGGTCATGTTGACTTCCCGACCCAAGTACACATAGCTGGAGCATTCAGAGATGTTCGTTCCGTTGAGCGAAAATGGGGCATCAGAAACGTATCCATTCCTCATGAACATCGTCTTCGTCAAGTTCAGCTGCAAGCCGATCTTCCCACACGCGTGATCGAAGTCGGCCAGCATGCGTTCTGCCTGGGTGATAGATGGTGTTATGAGTACGATATCATCCGCAAAACGAAGATGGTGTAACTGCCGGCCGTCGATCTTCACTCCCATGTCGTCCCATTCTAGTGTCCGCATGATGTTCTCGAGAGAGGCGTTGAACAGCTTCGGTGATATGGTATCACCTTGGCGCACACCCCTCTTCACGTTGATGCGAACGTTGTTGTAGAATGGTGTGATCACGGTCGTGAATCCTTTGTAGAGCTCACTGAGGATCTTGACGTACTGAGTGGAGACGCCTTGTTTGCACAGAGCCTCAATCACCGCTTCCGTTTCGACAGAGTCGAAGGCCTTCTTGATATCGATGAATGTGAGGCATAACGGCGTCTTGCACTCTCGGGACACCTCAATGAGCCTGATCACGGTGTGGATATGATCGATTCTGCTGAACCCTCTTCGAAACCCGGCTTGCTCGCACGGCTGTCCTTCGTCTATCGTTCGGTCGATCCTGTTCAGAATGACACGTGTGAATAACTTGTAGACTACAGACAGCAGGCAGATAGGGCGATAGTTGCCGATGTCGTGCGGATCTCCCTTCTTATACAGCAACACAGTCCTGCTAGTTTTCCATATTGCTGGTACTTTGCAGTCCGACAGGTATCGTGTGAAGAGCCTTGCCAGGGTGTTGATGAGGACTGGCGGCAGGTTCTTCAGATGTTCGGGTCGGATCCTGTCGGGACCGGGAGCTGTGCGATTCTTCATCGATGAAATCGCATGACGAATCTCGGAAGGGAGAACCGCAGGGATGACGTGTCCATCGTTCGGGATTGGGTATTCGGGAAGATGGACGTGGCTACCGAAGAGATCGGAGTAGAAGTCGTGGATGACCTTCTCCATAGCCCTTCTGGAGGACGTGAGGGTTCCATCCGGGCGCAGGAGAGCTGTCATCGTGGTCTTGTAGTTGATTAAGCCTCGACGAGCGTTGCGTATGCTCTTGCCCGCTTCAGCCGCATCAACTAGCGCAGCTACTCTTCTCTCTTTAAGGTCTTCCTTTATCGCTTCTCTGCACAACTTTGCGAGTTCGGACGTTCGCAGGTAGTCGCCTTCGGTTCTTGCCACTCCGCGTTGGCGAATCAGCTCGAGAGTTTCGTGGGAAAGGCGTTTCCTGGTATTCTTGGGGCTCTCGGCTTCTTGAGCACAGTCACGTATGTGAGCAATGAAACTGTTGTATTCCTCGTCGATGTTGTCCTCGGCGGAATCTTTCCAGCAGCTAGCCAGCGAGGAGAAGAGGTCCCAGTTCACGAGTGTTCTAGGGCCTCTCTTCTTGAATTTCATGGCTTTTTCTTGCCTCCGTGTGAGATGGAAGCTTGCACGGAGGAGACGGTGGTCGGATCCCGTAAAGAATTTCGGAACAACAGCGACATCGGTTAGGCAAAACCTTCGGTTGACGATAACGTGGTCAATTTCGTTGTGGTGCAGTCCACCTGGAGACTCCCAAGTCCATCGTCTGGAGGCGGGTTTCTGGAACTGCGAGTTACCATGGATGGTGTTCGTCGACATGATGAACTCAGACAGTCTTTCACCCTGTTCGTTCCACTCCAGACCATGGACGCCGATATGAAGCTCTTCCGACGACCTTCTAGGTCCGATCTTCGCGTTGAAATCTCCGACGATGACCTTGTAGAAGGTATGATCTTCCTTGTAGAGCTTCTCCAACTCCATGTAGAATGCCTCGACTTCTTCGTTGTCGTAGTCCGATGTTGGTGCATAGACTACGAAGACCGTCAACGCCGGCATTGATCCACGTCGCATCAGCCGTAAACGTCCGATTCGGGTTGTAAGTTGTTCGAACGAATCGATGTTCATGGCCAAGTTCGTGTTGACGAGGACACCGACACCACCAACGCCTCTGCTATCGCATGTTCCGAGGAACAGTTCTTCTCCAGTGTCGAACACGGCGTGTAGTGGACGGTGTCTTCTCGTCTCGGTCAGTCCGATGACGCTGTACTTGATCTTCCTGGCTTGCATCATCAGGTCTTCGACAGACGCATCCGATGCAAGCGTTCGTGCGTTGTAAGTACAGATCGTCATCCTAGTCCATCTTCTTTTTGGCAGCCTGTCTAGGCCCTGAGATTTTCGCAGCCTCTCCGTACTCGTCCTTCCCAACGTTGCCGTATTGGGGGCTCTTTCGGGGTCAGGGGAATGAGGCTCTTTGTTGTTACTGTCTTCGGCATATGAGGGGCGCACGGGCAGCTTGCCAGGCTCTGCCGTACGGGCTGGATACGGCGGGTAGCTAGCCAGACTATCCCGCTGGAGCTAAGGGCTTATTTATTAGAGGCGACCCTGAACCGCCTCTCTTATACTTCCGTGTCTACCGAATGCGAGTTTTTAGGCCAGACAGTTAGCCTCCGTGAGGAGGTGTCACCGTATGGCACAGTAGAATCAGCTTGCTCGACACTGATTCCGCCCGCGTCTCACGGCAAGTATAAGGTGGCTTTTGGTCCGCGATTAATCCTCTATCCGCCACCTGGGGTCGCGCCACGTAGCCTTGCCACCAACCGGCTGGGGATCTTTCTTGAAGGAGAACCTTCAAAGAAGGAGATCCGTGGCTGCTATTCTTTATTAATGGAAATTTTGACGAAATTCATTTTTTTCGTTCTATTTCTTTCCTATGTGATTGTATGCCTAATTTTTTTTGCCTATATGAGGCGCAACCGAACTGCGCCACTAACGCAAAGGAGCAAATTCGATCAATGACGTTAATTATTGATTGAGCTTCAATTTTGCATTTTCGACGCGCGTCGTCTGAACAAGCCCTTACACTGCTCCCAAATTCTTTTCCTTGGTCGGATGATATGGTTTTGGCACATCTACCCATTCGCAGATTCATCGGCTGTATCCAGATCCATCGGCTGATCCATCGGCTGTGGCCAAGTATCTCATACCGCTTGATGAATTTCCCATTTCTATTACATCGAATCCTATCAGTTCGAAGGGTCATCTTTTTAATGGGCTTGAGCGCCAGGTTACGACCTTTTCGATAGCTTGTTAGGAAACACTCCCTGCACTGCCTACACCTTCACTCTAAATCTTGGCACAGTCCCACCCAAATGACTACTTTTTTAGTTTCTGGGATTATTTTTCGGGCGTTGAAGTGCCCAGCAAGTACTCCGGTATGTGCCTCGTCGAAGACGTCTCGCCTTTGTGATTTTGGCGTTTTTATTTTGGCGTTTGGAGTATTTGCTGTCGACCCGTATTCTAGAACGTGGCATAGTTTTTTATCTTTATCTTTATGTCAGTACTAAACAAAAACACAACAGCAAGTTAGCAATACCTTACGAAACTGACAACAGAAAATCAGATGCAATAAACAAGGAAAAGATGACTGCGAGTGGTAAAAAGTAATTTTAATACAAGGGAGTTAGCTTGGCTGTAATGCTGTCAACCAGACAAGTGTTGTCTCCAATTAGCAGGACTTTGGCCTATCAACGCGCTACCTACGACCTTATAAGCACGCAACTGGAGGTCTATTCTAGGGCTGGTCATTTCAGACCTATTTAAACTGGTACGCACCCCAGGCGATAGCTTTGAAGGAAGGAGCGGTGGAGGGCACATAGACTGAATAGCAGGAGACCTAGAAAGAATATGATCAACCAGCCACAGGCCAAGCAATTTTCCCTTGGCGAATATCAAACACGGTGTTCTTCATAACAGTCAAATCTTCCCAATACACACGACAACGATCTAATCGAGAACATTCTCTGGTCACATATATAGCGACGCAGAAATAAAGGTATTCATGACACCGCATCGCCAGCCACCACCGAGCCGGGCGCAAGCGCCGTCCCCACCGCCACGCCAGCCGAGCCGGGAGCGACCCAGCCGCCGTCTCCACGCCACCCGCGCCATCTCCGACTCAGCCAGAGCTGCCGGCCCAGCAGCGCCCAGAAGAAGCCGGAGCCGCCGACGCCAGAGCGAGCCCGCTGCGACCCCGCAACCGGCCGGCGATCACAATAATGGCGAGGCGGCCACCGTGCCGCGCGTCCAACCTACACGAATCGTGTAAAGAATTTTTCCCGTTGTTCTGCTCAAAACAACAAGAATGTTTATGTGGTTGACAAACGCTTGGTGGGTGTAGCAAATACATCAGGCGAGTCCTGCTTTGACGAAGTGTTGGGTTGGCTCCTCCTCGCAGCTGCCTGGCGCAGACAAGTGCCTTTCAAGAAAAATCTCTTCTGTAAGAACATGTTTAAAGACGAGCTATCTTTAAGATGAGCTTCAGTAAGCTGGTGAACAAATTATACTAGAAGTATCCCTTAGCTAACAAGTGAGCCTTTGGCTTGTTTGCAAACGTGGCCACTGAAGTGGCCAGGACTATATCGGGCGGTAGATCGTTCCAAGTCGATAAAATCACGTCAGTCGCGTTCACAAAATCGAACTTCATCCTCCGGGCGTTTCAGACACGTAATATTGAAACCCTTTCCATTATTATGATCTTATAATAATAATCGGTTAAATGTACTAAGGTTAATATAAATCGAGTAATATACACTATTTTAGTGATTAAACCGTTCTTGCTAGGATCAGACCGTACCGTCAATTCCTTCTTGTTATCGAAGATTAGTTTGTTATATAACAAGTTAAATGCTGTTAATGCATATGAAATTAGTGTGTTCTGTAACGCATCTACAGTTATATAGTTAATTATGAGTTTTAATCAATGCGTAATATATTAATGATTGTGTTATAGGAACATTTCTTTCTTCTGTATTGGATAGTAGCACATTGGAGTTATGTTTGCTTCATTATGATATTAAATGTTGTATTTCTTTTATGTTTATTATGTTAGCTATTTTGCATACTTACATATTTATGTATTAACAAGAATATAAGTACCAAGTAACCTTTTTAGAAACAATTTGAAATGTAACATAACTTGTTAAGAAGGAATAGTTTGATTGCAGATGCCAATTCTTCCTGACGTCAACTATCAGGAACAGGTTAACAAAAAAGCTCTGCAGGAATATGTGCGCATTGTTGGTTTAAAGTTCAAAAGTGGAAGTAATTTTGATGTCGTATTATCGGATCTGGCTGAGAAAATTTCAGAGTAGGTGTTTAATCTTAATGTATGTTGTGACCTCCTCAATGGTCCGTGGCTTCAACGCGGCGAGGTTGTGGCAATGTGTGTAAGGCAATGATGTCCAGCGGAAGAACTGCTTCGGCAAGGACATCCGCTGTGACGGAGTCTTACTCGTAGCAAAAGGCGGATCACTCCCCCTATTTCGCAACGACTGGACCCCCGAGCTTGTGGAATGGATCGTACGGACGCGCTGGCAACGCTTCGGCCGGACACCAAGGAACAAATGTGCTCGACCAACAGAAGACCAGCCTCAGTACCCCGCACACCGGGCTCTGCCGTCTCCGACGTCGGATGGTACGACAACCGGTGAGGGGCGATGAAATCTCGGGTTGCGCAGGACGTCATGGATTCTGGACAATGACGACACATCTGGAGCACGACATGGAGACTGTTTTATGCTTTGTACCTACAATGCTAGAACAGTCTCCTCAAACGCCGACCTTTACGCTCTTCTCGAAGCTGCCTGTCGCATAAAATATCATGTGATCGCACTACAAGAAACCAAGAGCAGGAAAGCCGACATTCGTCAACACAACGACGGGACTCTTGTTATCCGCGGATAGAAGATACCGTCTCGGAACGTCGATGGCGTTGGATTCATCGTGCACCCGTCTGTCGCCCACCTCGTCGACTCTCACGAGATCCTGTCTCCTCGCCTAGCCATTTTACGCCTTCATCCGCCGCATCACAAGACCACCTCAATCATCAACTGCTACTCACCACACGCAGCAGCTGATGACTCGGAGTTAGATGCGTACTACGGACAGCTAGAAGAAGTCATTCGAAATGAGAAGTCCTTTTACAAGTTCGTCGTCGGTGACTTTAACGCAAGGATCGGAAGGGCAATGGCGAAGATCACAGGATTGGAAGATTCGGGATAGGCGATAGGAATGAGAATGGAAATCGTCTGGCTGACCTCATGTCCGCTGCACGTCTCTTCCACGGCAACTCGCTATTTGAGAAGAAGGAACACCGTCGCTGGACATGGGAATCACCTAATGGCACGACTCATGCTGAGATCGACCACATCATGACCAACAGAAGATGGTGCCTTCACGACACTTCCGTGGTACCATCTTTTTGCAGTGGATCCGATCACCGCCTCCTTCTGGCTAAGATCAGGTTCGATCACTATCTGGAGAAGAAGACCATAGACCGAAGGGAAGGAAGCAAGCCGTGTTCGACGAAGACCTTCTGAACGATGCCCTATCCCTTTATGACTGGCGAGTCGCTGAGGACCCGACCGAGGACTACGAGCTGCTTCTAAAAGGACTAACGTGTGCTGACGCTGCTTCTCTTTCACTATCAAGCAGAAATGCCCGCATCTCTTCGAACACCAAGGCGCTGCTTGAGAAGAGGAGAAATTTGAGGATGGATCCGAATACAACACATTTGCAGCGACTGGTGGCCAATACCAGTTGCAGAAAGGCTTCGCAGGAGGATCTCTTTCAGCACAGGAGGAAGAAGATTCTAGAAGTGGTACAAGAAAGACGAAGTCTGAAGAAATGTCGACACGGGACCTCGACGAGTTCAGTATTCCGCTATCGGCATTGAAACGTGAAGACGGGACTGTCACCACTTCCCGTTTCGAGATGGAATCGATTGCAGAGAGGTTTTACACCAATCTGTTCCGTTCTACACAACCTGTACCAGACCCCGATATCCCCGCTGGTGAAACACCACCAAGGATTCTACCATCTGAGGTACGAGTCGCGATTAGGAGTATGAAGAGCGGCACGGCTCCAGGGCCGGACAAGATCTCTGCCGATCATCTCCGTGCAGGAAACCATACTCTGCACTCCCTTCTTGCGGCACACATGACATCCTACCTTTGGAAGGAACAAATCCCGGAACAATGGAGGAATTCGCGCACAGTCATCTTGCACAAGAAAGGTGACAGGGATGATCTTCGCAACTACGATTAGCTTGTTGAGCGTGCTCTACAAACTTTTCACGAAGATCATGCTGACGCGGATATCGCGAACATTGGATGAAGCACAACCGCCTGAGCAAGCTGGATTCCGTCAGGGATTCAGCTGCGTCGACCACATCCAAAGTGTCGCAATGGTCATCGAGGTCCGTCGGGAGTACAATCTGTCCCTCGTCTTAACCTTCGTCGACTACGAAAAGGCCTTCGACAGCGTCGAAACGAATGCTATCCTGTCTGCGTTAGTCGATCAAGGAGTGGACTCGTCCTATATAAGAACGCTGGCCGACTGCTACCGCCACTGTTCTACGACAGTGCAGCTTTTCCGGCATCCAATCAACATCCCCATCAAAAAGGGCGTCAGGCAAGACGATACTATTTCGCCCAAGCTGTTCACTGCCGCATTGCAGTGGGTGATGAAGTCGCTCGACTGGGACGAAAACGGAAATTCCTGTGGACGGAAAATTCCTCTCGAACCTTCGTTTTGCGGACGACATCGTCATCTTCGCGAAAAGTACAACTGAAGCAGAGACGATGCTCCGACAGCTAGACGAAGCTGGAAGGAAAATTGGACTGCGCATCATTTGGAAAAAGACACAGTTCACGAAGAACTTCTGGTGTGATGGGGGACCCATCGAACTCGATGGATCTCCCATCGCCGAAACGAAGTCCTACGTTTACCTGGGGCGCTCCATGAACATGGACAACGACATGAAGGAAGAACTCATCAGAAGAAGGAGAGCTGCGTGGTCAGCCTACGGGTCTCTCAAAGAGGCCATCGACCAATTCCATGATGCTGACCTCCGTGCTCATTTGTTCGACTCGACAGTTCTCCCTGTTCTGTGCTACGCGGCTGAGACGTGGACTGATACGTCAGCCACGGCGAATTCCATGCAAGTCACACACAGAGCGTTGGAAAGGTGTCTTCTGAAGTTCACCCGGCTATCCCAACACCGAGCCGGACTTCGCAGCTCCGATCTAAGGCAGATGTCTCGTCTGCGAGACCCTGCGGACTACACATCGAAAGCCAAGCATCGATGGGCCGGTCACATAATGAGAAGAGACGACGACCGTTGGACAAGAAGAACGGTGGAATGGTTGCTGCGCGATTGCACGCGGCCTCATGGAAGACCACCTGCGAGTTGGCTGATGTGCTCGTCGAGCGTACTAATTGTAAGACTATGCTGTATTCCAGAACGGCTGATTCTCGCTGTCGTCACAGTCGCCTCCGACCAACAAGCTGGATGACGATCGCCAGACAACGAAGCGAATGGAACTCGTGTTGGGGCCCGCACGTTCAGTGAAGTCGGGCCATCTAAGTATCTAAGTAAGTATGTTGTGATGTAGTTCAGTATGTAAATAATGAGACTAAAGTGAAGTGTTCTTTAGATACCCTAAGAAAAATGGAAAACCTTTTTCGTGGCCAACGGCTGTAGGACATATTACCGAAGGACCGGCTATTCGTGTAAGTTTGTATATCGAATTGTGACCTAAGATAGTGGTAGAGTAGTTGTACGTTTAGGCAAAAATGTCTTACGATTTCTAGCAGTTTTCCGTGAGAATAGGACGTCGTCATTTAATGGATTATTACAGACGAGAAAAAACCAATATAAAAATAATTAGGGAGAAAACCAAAACGCTCGAGGAAATTGATAAATTAGGGTAAGTAATTAGGTATGAATGTAATAAATACATTTAATAGTAAATATAGGTCCGGATTGTAATTAATTAAGGTTGTTCATCCGTAAAACCCTGAGAAGCTTGGACTCGCCTCCGGATGTGAATATTATACTTCCCCGTGACGCGCGCGTCACGGGTGGTTGAATTTTCTCGTCTCTCTGGCCACATAATTGGCATAACCGACTGTCGTCTTTATTCATACTAGTTCGACTGCTACTAACTCCTACTCCTCGCGTGGATTGGACTGTCGAACACCTTTGTGGCGAGGTGTGATTTCTTCATCATCGATAAGCCACCATCGAAGGTTTATCTTACCGGTTCGTTTCGCATCGTTAGGAGTGGTTGCGTGTTGATCAATAGGCGTTCGTCCTAGCGGCCAGGACTTGTTCTTTAACAATCACTATCTTTGGCCGCCTTATTAGGTTATTTCGTTGTTCACGGACCGTCTAATAGTAGCATGGAGACACCTGTTCTTCCTCTACCCATTCGAATCGGCGTGGCAAAAAGCATAAGGCTTCAAGATGGACACCACCACAGACACCCGATATCGACTCAGCTATCGATCTTATGGTCAACGATGCCGCCATTCCGTCTAACCTACGCGTTGTGGTCTGTCATTTGTTAGAAATCAGAAAAGATTACGCCGATATTGTACGTCGTAATCAAGAATTAGTTGAGGAGATTAAGACAGTTCAACGTAAGAATGAAGAACTCCAGAGCGAAAACACTGCCCTCCATTCTCAAATTGCCACTCTCAAATCCCAGTTAACATGTGATGAGCATTCACCCAAGCATGTTCATTTGTCTTCTCAAGTTCTTTCTTATGATGAAGTTGAGCGCAAACGTTCGATAGTTGTATCTGGTATTCCTGAGAGCTTTGAGTCGATTGCGTCTTCAAATGTCATTCATGATCTTACTCGTATAAGCCAAATTTTCGATTTCCTACACATTCCTGCTCATCCTGTATCTGTCAACAGAATGGGACGTATCGTCTCTGGTAGACTCCGTTTGATTAAGGTTGTTTTGCCTTGTAGCTATTTTGCCAATCTTGTTCTGCGCAGAGCTCCTAAGCTTGAGACCTATGCCGTTAAAGGAGTGTGCATAAGGCGATCCCGGACCAAAGCGGAAAGGGAACGCATTAGAAATGATAGGAGGTTGACTAATCCGCAATCTTCTGCTGTTAGCAATGTCTCTTCCCAGTATGTTTCTACACAACTGCATGCATCTAATCCTTTCCACTCTTCGAATAAAGCTACGAATAATATTTCTCATACTCCTCATACGGGAAACGAATAAGCCGTCCTCGGAGCGTTACTTGTGATGTCTCTTGTGTTGTAGCGAACGTGAGATCCGTTTCGAAAAACCTCAACGAACTCCTTTTTCTTCTTCGGCAAAATCAATCGGACATAATAGCTCTTACCGAGACATGGCTCAACTCTAGCACAGACTCTGCCTCTCTCCTTAGTGATGTTGCTATACAATTCGAGATTTTAAGAAGTGATCGCTTGCGAAAAAAAGGAGGAGGAGTAGCCCTGATTGTAAAAGGATCTTCATGCCAACTCTTATTTTTAGGGAAGCTGTTCCATCTGCATATGAGATACTTTTCGTGGACCTTACTTTTTTCAATACGTGTATCAGATTTATCGTGATTTACAAGGCTCCTGATTGTTCTGCCAGTGCCACAGAGCAAATGTGCGAGGCTATAAGCGACCTTCTAACATGCAACTATCCCAGCGTTGTTACGGGCGACCTTAATTTGCCAGACATTGAATGGAAGGGCAATCTTGTCGCAAAGGCTACCGGCTCACACTGAAAATCCTTCTTGAATATGGTCCAAGTACACTCTCTTGAAAAGTACGTTCTCACTCCAACAAGAGGTAGCAGCATACTCGACCTAGTGCTGTCCAATTCTACTGCATTTGTTAAGGATGTAATGGTAAGAACTCCTCTTGGCGGCAGTGATCACTCTGCGGTTCAATTCTTGCTCTCAGTTCCCAGGCTTCGTAATTTGGTCACCTATAAAAGGAATTTCAATGCAGCTTCCTATGATACTATTAACGATTATTTAAGCGATATTGATTGGAACGGCTCCCTTAACTCGGCACCCTCAGTGAGGACTATTAACGATTATTTAAGCGATATTGATTGGTACGGCTCCCTTAAGTCGGCACCCTCAGTGGGGACAAATACGAACTATTTTTGTCGATCCTGAACCACTGGATTGATTTGTTTGTGCCTCTCAAGAAGGTTGATAGTTCCAAATCAAAATGACCGGCGCACCTACAAAACCTATGCCGGTTGCGCTCGGACGCCTGGTGCGACGGCACAATGGCTAGAACAGACGATGATAAAGTCAAACTCCTCCTTTCCGGTGCGATCGTTTACAAGTCATTCTCCCAGCGATCCTAAGCCCTCCATTGATTCTGAGGCTATGTTTCCTCCTATGCTAGACTCCGTTTGGTTCAATAGAGAGGAAGTTCTTCATCTGCTTCTGAAGTGGCCTACTTCCTACTCAGTTACGCCCGACGGAATTCCGTTGCATTTTATTAAAAAAGTAGCCACAATCGTTGCAGGACCTCTGATATTTCTCTTCAATCTCAGTTTTATGAGAGATTCCGAACGAGACCTACCTTTGTAGAGCGTCGAGCGGGGATTACCAGTAGATGGAAACACTCCTTGCTGTTACAGGCCGCCACGGTCCCTCCCGAAGAGTTGCTGTACGCAGTTTTGCCTCGACCTCTTTTAACTGGAACTGTGCAAAGTTTTGCGATTTGAGCTAACAACGAAGCAAAACCGGCATAGCCCTTCCAATTTTAGGCCGGTCACGTTCCATTATGATTTTACATCATTTTGTTGATAAAATTTTTGCAAGACTTTTCAAAAAGGTATTGAAAAAACGAATTATAGCTCATCTGGAGGCGTATTCGATTATATCGCCTAACCAGCACGGCTTCCAAAAAGGGAAGTCCACGGTGACGGCTGTTTTACAAAATTCGAACGCGTGGACTTCTGCTCTGGATAAGGGAAAAAGTGTGGATGTAATATATTTTGACTTTGCGAAAGCTTTCGATAGGGTGCCGCACTCTGAACTTCTTCGAAAGCTTCATTTTGTAGGTATCCATCCTCGCATAATTGATTGAGCAGGCTTTCTTGGATCGTAGAACTTTCGCTGTTCGCATGAACAACTCTGTATCGGATTCTCTACCCGTTACTAGTGGGGTCCCCCAGGGTGGGGTATTGTCACCTATTTTATTCAATATTTACACTCAGGAGCTCGACAGCCTTCTTAGCAACAATGGAGTCGAGTTTAGTGTTTTTGCAGGTGATATAAAAATTTTCCGAGTCATTGATTCCATGCAGGACTCATAAGCGCTACAGAACTCTGTAAATATTTTGCAAAGATGGTCAAATGAATGGAGGTTACCACTTTCGAAAGAAAAAACGAAAGTGCTTCACTCAGGCATTAACAACCCTAAACACAACCTACTTACTGGATGGGAGCCCTATTAGTAGCGTGGATGAGATTACAAAGAATCTCATCTTCGATAGGCACTGTGAGCAAATTGCAAATCGAGGAGCGGCTTTAACATGTAGACTAATCAGAGCGTTATCTACGAAAAATCCTCAGCTTCTAATTTCAGCCTACAAATCATATGTAAGGCCCGTTTTAGAGTACGGTACTCCAGTTTTCTCACCGTACAAACGCGTTATGGTTGAAAAGTTAGAGAAGGTGCAAAATAGCTTTACTAGGAAACTTATGATCAGAATTCTTGGTTTAATGTACGATCAGATTCCCTCCGCTGCTGAGAGTAATAGCAATTTTGGACTGCACAAGCTGTCAACAAGAAGGAAAGTTAATGATCTGCTATTACTTCACAAGATCATTTCTGGCAAGTGCAATATCAGTCTGAGCCAACTCTTCTCTGTAAGAGCATCCAACGCAAGGGGCGGGTCAACCAAGCTTCGTGTTAGTACAGCTAAGTTGAACTGCCGACGATTCTTCTTCGTCAACCGCACATTACCGGTTTTCGAAAAATTAACCAGGAATGGGTCTAATGTATTACACTACAACACATTCAAAAAACGCATATACATTTTTCAAATACGCTTCTCTTGCTCCGTAACGCTCTAATCGTTTCTTATACCTCTTTGTTATATATATATATATATATATATACGTTAATGTTAATGTTAATAACACACGAGAAAGTGATCGGAAAACAATGAAACTGTTCTACCAATTTACTGACAACATAGTTAACGAGAAGTACAACTTTCATTCAATATGGGCTCCTTGGGCACAAATAACAGCTTTTAAACGCTTAGGGTAGGAGTTGATGGCTGCACGCAGGGTTTCTTGTGGAATTTCCTTCCACGCTTTCTCTAGGGAAGACTTCAAACTTTTAGTTGTGGTGTGCCTTTTAGAGCAAGCTCGTTCCTCCGAAAAGACCATACGCAATAGTCCATAACATTCAAATCTAGTGAGTTTGCCGGCCACTCAGATACCGCAATGAAATTGGAGAGATTCCTCGCGCACCAGTCCTGCGTATTTTTCGACCTATGTACGGGTGCACAATCCTGTCGAAAGGTCCATTTTGAACTTTCGAGTTGATTATGAGCCCAGGGAAGCGCAGTTCCTTCTTTTATTGGTTTTATCCTCTAATTCTCTGTGTCGTCAGTTCTTTCTCTATTATCCGTTGTTTGTTTTTCAGTTGTTAACGTGCATATTTTCTCACATTTGCTCGTTCGTGAGCCTCGTTTCGTTAAGTCCAGTTTTTAAGCAGCAACGTTGTCATGTTTTACCTTGCATAGGTATCGTCCTATGTGATATATATATATATATATATTTATTTATTTATTTATTTATTTATATATATATCGGTTTTTCCGGCATTTGATCAAAAGCCGTGAGCGGTACTGTACTAGGTTGGTAAGAAAGTTCGTGCCGTTTTTTCAAGCGACTGTTGTAAGTTAGGTTCGGAAGCTTTAGCAGAGCGTCACACAGCGTTCGAAAGAGGCCCAAAAATAGCACCAGGAACGGGGGAAAATGTCGTGCGAAAAAGTTACATATATCTGCTCTTTTATATATTTTCGAGCAGTATCTTCTGTGGTAGGGGAAGGAGGAAATTTTGTTGGAAATTGTGATCCAGCCAAAGCGCGTATATATATATATATATATATATATATATATATATATATATATATATATATATATATATATATATATATATATATATATATATATATATATATATATATATATATATATATATATTTGCATTTGATTGTTCCTTCGGCTACTACAGTGAAAAGCGAAAAACTGAAAAAAGTAAGAAAAGTGGGGCGTGTCATCTTCTTTCGAATGTTATATGAGATTTTGTTTAATGATTGAAATCGGAAGTTTTCTCTGCTAAGAAAGTTCAAGACGCTCTTCTCGTATTTTTTTAAAATCGAGAACAGCTTGAAAATAAACATATCATGTGATAGAGCGCAAACTTCTGGTTAGAAAACTATGCAGAAATCACCTCTGACGTTCAGAAGACACTTTGTAATTTACGAAACCAATAGGAATAAGTAATATTTTGTCTGATAGAGACAATCATCATTTTTTAAACCGAATATCACATCTTATTTAAGCCTCTGGAACTGAGCAGAAAAAAAATCGCTGTCGATGAGGTTATTTTCTCACTTTTTCCCTTTTCACTTCACCGAAGGAATAGTGAAATTCAAATTCATCATAATTTCGAAATATACTGCTTGAAAGAACGTATAATTCTTTTCCGAGTGCTGTGTCACACTCTGCAAAAGATGCCCACCTTGATTTACAACAGTCGTTTGAAAAAAACGGCACGAAGTTTCTTACCAACCTAATATTTGATTCAACACTCAATTTAAATAAGCGTTTTGGTTTCAGTAACGTTTATTTTCGTCGCGTTCGCGCATAAAGCTGTCTGTATGAGCAGAAAAAGAATATTTTACGATTCTTACGACTTTTTACGACCACTTTCGTCGTAAAAAGTTGTCGTAAAAAATTTTACGACAATTTTTTTTTGCACACCCTTGGTTCCCATCCCAGCGACACATGTGAAATTTGCTACACTACCCCGATCAAAAATATCAACAAATCAGAGAGTCTGCGAAGCCAAGAAGATCGATATCCGATTCGTGGTCAGCGAAAAAACTGCCAAAGGAGTTTTAGCGAAGAAATACTGACCAAGTTTGCCCATGCAGTCGGCACCCAAGTTCGAACTATTTTTTTCGGTGCCTTTCTTATATTATAGTACTACACGACACTACTGAAACCATTCAAAGTAAGACACGTTCATTCACAATGAAATGATATTGGAGCAATGATGAGATAACCACATTTCAACGAGACACAGATGAGAAAGGAAGAGAAAACAATGCGAAATGAGTCGAACAATATTAATGAACACTCACACAATGTGACTCTCCGTACTGCAACAGTATTACACCTACTAATAATTAATTATTACATCACTACTATTGAAGATTCAATAACTGTACACAAAAAACACTGAGCACATCATACAATGCATATTTGGTCTAATTCGACGCCGATGAGATCCAGTCGTCGAAATAGACCTGAGGCCACATTTATGCTTTGGTCTTTGCGCTGAGTAAGCACTGCTCCATTCTAGTACTGATCGATTTCGCGCGTAAGGCGGGCCGAGATTATCGATTGAATCCCATATGTATTTGATGGCACTCGATCGAGGAACAAGCAAATCCAAAGAGGAAGAGACAGAATTCCTCTGAGGAGTAGGTTATAAACTCTTAGGTGATCGAAGCGTCATCGAAAGAATCGTGTGCGCTCAGCACGAACCTATTACGCAGAATTATAATAAACGCAATCTGGGAGTAAGGCAGACAGAAGGAACGCAACATCCACACGTATTCGTTGATGAAGTGCACAGAGGAACACGAAAAACTGTACATGATTGCAATAAACGCCCTCGGTAACGACGATTCTAAAACTTTCGCTGATTACTGTATACGGCAGGCGTCGTCACGTCCGTTTAGTGTGTCGCCGACTTTAGACTGGTAGTAGTCCTGGACCAGATATCGAATCGCATCCAAATCCTGTTCCAGTTTGGCCATGCTCTCCTCTTGCCGACGCATCTGTAACGAAGACAGCTGTTATTCGAACGTCAACATCAAGCCGTCACATAAAGGCAACATAAAGGTGAATTCGCCTATGCTGATCCACGCCGCCACATTCATGTTCCACTCGTAGCATGGCGAATACGTTTTTGGCATACACAGTGACTTACGATTTCAGTCGCTATACCAAGTCAGCGTTATTACCTCCCTTAATAAGTCTACTACCTATCTACCCTACCGCGGCGGAGTGGAAGGCTTGATTAGCCCGAACAGGGATCGATCCCCCGAATGTGCAGCTGTCCGTAGCGCCTCTTGCTGTTGTACCACATGCGCACAAAGTGCTACCTACTCAGCTTAGAACCCACCTTCATGATTCCACCTGAAATTCATAACCCCGCAGAAAAACAAAAGCATAGGATGTTTTGAAAAATAATGTTAAATCAGTTCATTACCATGAAGACCATACTCTAACAAATGGCACTCGCCAGCACAAATAATCCCACCATTTTCTCCGCGACACCCATTGTCATCGCCGTAGAGTCGAACGCTACCTGTTCGGCCTCACTCTCGGACATAGAGTCGGCTAAAAAAGGCTGGTTAAGTCTGCCACTACTAGAGACAACTGCAAAAACAGATCTTCCACAAGGAAGACCGAAAAGAGTAAAAGATTTGGAGACGTACTCTTGATCCCAAGCAAGCGACTGATATCAGGATTCTCTCCACGTGCCAATCGCTCCACAGTCTCCTTGAGACATTTTACCAGAAGACGACTATCTACCAACTTCTTCTGAGTAGATCTGAACGACAGAGGTAAGGGGCAAAATGCAGCCACTTTCAAGAGCTGTTGAAGAATTTTTGTAAATTTCAAAATCAGAAAATAGAGCAAGCAAATCACCTCAGGCTTCTACTCATAGCAGCAGATACATCATCTCTACGATTGCAGTTCGCGTCGATGGCATAGTTCGATAGACTTTTCGTAAGGCCACCACCACTCTTTGGACGAGGAGTGGGGCTCAGATTCGCTCCCAGCGTTGAGTGGGCCTGAATGACGTGTATAGTGCAGAAAACATTGGAAAAGTGCGCTTTAGCATCTTTGAAAGCACAAACATCTTTAGAAAGCGATCGTCCTTCTAAGGTGGAAAAGAAAGAGGGATTTGACGAATCGAAAAGTACACTAGGAAAACGCCACCGAGAGCAGCACTTTAAGCATGAGGAGGAGGAGGGAATTAAAAACGCGTTCTAGCAAATGGGAATGTATCGACCGAAAATCGAGGACAGTAATGAGCCAGCTTGTGGTCGTTTCGAATAACGCCGAAGCAAAAGTAATCAAAAATGGAGAAAACATCCATAACACCTATGTTCAGCTAAGTCTAATCTTTATGCTTTTGCAACATCGGTCTTTGCCTAGCCATATTTTATGCTACAATAAACGAAAACTAGCCATGCTTCAATCACGCGTTGATGAAACAAGCACCCTAACCAAGGTAAAATCTTACCTTCGTGTACGGACGGGCTGCACTGAACGGAGGCCTAATATCGGCCAATGACTCGGTTTCGTCGGCCAATGGTGTTGATCCAGAAGAACACGACTGTTGATAGAGAGTCGCTTCCATCCTCATCGACTGAAGATGTATTATTTTTGAAAAATTATCCACTTCGCAAAAACTGAGTTTTGAAGAAAAACAACTAACTGCAATGTGTCGCTCCAACTCCTTGACAGTATTTTCCTTCGAATCCAGTGTTTGATTGAGAGTGTCATTCTGAAGCTCCAGGTAGTCCAATTCCTTCTTCAGCTCCTCGAAGCTTTTCGCCAATCTCTCCTTATCGGCCAGCTCGGAACGAAGTCGGGACAACTCTTTTTCCTGGAAGAAAGCAATTTCTCTACAACAACTATGCACTTCTACTCGACCTAAAATAAGACGCGATACAACATATGCATATGCGAGCAGTTTCACTACATTTTTGCGTTTTCGTTCGGCCAGTATCGTCTTACGCTTCCGTATGTTTAGCGCCTCTAGTTGCAAAAGTTGTACTGTTCCATTCTTCTTCGTCTTGTAAGTACTACATGCAATTTTGCTGTTTCTACGAAACATACGCTGCGTGCACCTTAACGCACTGTAAATAAATCAAATGAATATTAATACCGCGTCCCAAAAGAAACCGATTAGGGACCGTATCATTTATAAAGTGGTGAAGAGGCCAACGTCGTTCGTGCATAACCCACTTCACTAGTCACCAGACCTTTTTGGAAACGCGAGAAATCTAACCTGTGCTTTTATTTTCTCCTGCGTCTCTGCTAAAGCGCTTAGCTGACTGCCGTCCAACGTTTTCGCCTTCTCTTGGTATCGCACCGACTCAGCTTCGAGATCATTCAATCTATAACCAATCAATGAAATCTCGCAACTAAGAATATACTCGAAGAATCCACGCACTTGTTCACTACTCGGACCAGCTCCTCCTTGGCCTGTTCGGAGTCCTTTTTGAATCTGCGGACCTCCTCATCGTAGTCAGCTTGTTGTCGCTCCATCTGGGCGTACGCTTTTCGCAGTTTGGCCTAGAAATAAAGCAATTATCGAATTGAGGGATACACGGAAAATTGCAAGCCTCTTGGAGGAAATCTATGTACCTGAAGCCGTTCGATCTCTACTTCCTTGCTGACAACTTCTTTTGCCATGAGCTGTTGGGTAACGGAAGTTGACGGTGACGAATTCGAGATGATAAGCTGAGTAGGTGGTGCAACATGAGATGAACGACTGTGACCATCTGAAACCAGAAACAACTTGGAGTAGATAGCAAACAAGCACGATACTTTGTGTGAAATGTAGGAAACCTCCCGGCTTGCGTAATCACTCGAGCTTTACAGTTTTCACGCTGAAACTACAGTACCGTGCGGCAACGATAAAACGGCGGACCATCAGTTTTGTTGCGCCGAAAAACGACGTTTCTCACGTCCTCGCGTGGTAACCGAGGACGGAGTCCCGCAGGGTAAACAGCCACCAGAAGTGAGAGCCGATGAGCAATCGGTAGAAAGTCGAGTGGTTAAAAATCGTTTGAATTAAGTTCCACGGATTCGGGAAAAATGCATAAGAAGAGGTAGACTACGAGCTGTTGAACTCAAACATATACTCATTTTTATGCACACATGAATTAATGTTAAAGAAGTTATTGGAAAACGGCAGTTTCGGCGCAAAAAGGCGCCGTTTCGGCCATTTCATCGTTGTGGCATGTCCGCTACTGCACATTCAATGGCTGTATCGAACAAGCGTGAATAGAAATCGTTGATGCTAAACCGCATTCATGAGGAAAAACAATTACATTAAACTTAATGCGAAACACCGAAGGGAAATCTACCCAGTTTTCTCCATCTGTAGAAATCCGTGGAAATATGACAGGTAAACACACAAAAATGAATCAGGAGTATACTCTCCAGTATGATTCATCCTACCTCTACCCCATTGACACGAATTTGCTCACCATTCTCCTAGAATGCTCTCTTCTTCGCTAGGAAGAATCATCATTCTCCTGCGACTCATACTTTTCTAAGCTTTTCCATCGCAATGGGTTCCAATTACGTGATGGAAACTGGCGCGATGTTACAAAAACCTTTTCGTTAGTGAAAGCTGTCTCTTTGGGTCAGAAAAGTGATATATGTTCTTGCATCGATAAGGTTCTATCTCTGTGCCGATTAAATGGCGAGAAATGGAACAGTGAGAAAACTGAATCTCATTTTTCAATAGGACCGCACACGGAGGACTCGACTACATGTTACCACCCGATCTGCATGGAGCACGGGGTAACGCAAATTTAGACGGAAGCTAGAAAGCAGTACCACCATTCACACTACAACCCCCTTCTAGAGTTTCATGTAACCAAGCGAACAGATTACCCGACCACATCGTCCTCACTCCTCCTCCAGTCAATGAACAATCACTTCAAAACGTTTTCCCAACAAAACTTCCGCCCTTGCTAAGAAAGATGCCAAGCAGTGAAGCTATTTTCGACTTACATCTAAAACTCACACAGAGCGCTTTGAATCTCCGTAACAGTACTTGACCTGGTTAACCTCCCTTCTTTTGAAGATTTCTCCAACGCCTTCTCTAATAGAGGGATTTCCGGAGAATCCGTCGACACTAAATATCACCCCAATTCACTACGAGTTGTTCATATCCTCTCATCTATCAAATAGCCTCAGCAATATCCTTAAGAATTCTAGAATACAAAACAATCTCAATTCTAGAAGCGGCTATCCCCCTTCATGAATAGCATAATCGCACTAAATGTACAAAAAATAAATATGAAATTCCGAACGGGTGAGGGTGAAACGGGATAAGTAATGACTGATTATTCTTTAAAATAATTTACTGAAGCTGAAGTACAGTGACTGGTGTTGATCAGATCACGACGCGCCTCCTCATTTGTTCGTTTCACACACATTCCGAATCGTAAAGGTACCATAAATGCGATCCAGCTGATCACGTATCTGCCTCCACCTTGGTAAGCAAGTCCAGTACCAATTCGCCCGACCTCGGAGAAATGGAAGACTTGGTTAACCCGGCCGAGATCGATCCCTCGACCGTGCGGCTGTCAGCAGCGTCTCTTACCACCTCATAGTACAAGCTTTTTTAAAACAATATAGTAATTTAACTTACGTTTACTTTGCTGCGTCGGTGTGACTGGGATGACAACGGCAGTGTTGTTAGTTGCAGCCGCCTGGCCGACAACCATGGCTTCCAGCTCCCGCACTCGCTGCTCTAAGGATGACACCCTCGACTCCTTGGGTGACGGAGGTGGGCCATCCACTGGAAAAAAAAACGTAATGAAAGAAACGAGTAGTAAACAGCAAAATTGACGCGTCTCGCACAATATGGTCATCATTTTCAAAATACTCATGCGCGAATTCAACGAGAAGGGTGAAGTCGGCTTTTTTATCCGAAAAAATGTAGAAAAACACTCTTCAAGCTTTGCACGCCACCCTCGCCCGCTGTCCATGAGGACTTCCCAAAAAGGAGAAAATTCATGTTATTGCGTAAACAGACGGCTTTCAAACAATGAAATAAGAACTAAGGGATAGTCGTCTAGTGCCAACGTCTATAGCGGATTTCACAAGCAAAACTCATACTTACCCAATCGTTCCTCTCCTCCGCTACGGAGGTAAGCCTGATAAGCGGGTAACACCATGCCAGCATTACTGTTCCGTCGTTCCAGCACGGTTCCAAACTGCCTGAATTTGCATAGGACTGAACATGTAGAACTAAACAATGGTCACGGAAAACCTGTTCATGGAGCGGTAGAGTGCTGACGCATCTCACACCTCTACAATTTGAACCTTCAATTATTTCAAAAACGATTGCGTTTCAGAAATAATGTCTTACTACATACATACTACCAATATCCAGCCGCAGGGAAACACAACCCATCGTGGACGCAGAGGTCACGACAAATATGAGAATAATGATTCGAAAATTTGCAGTCTACCGAATCAATACTGTCCAAATTTTTAAAAGATTTATTATTCAAATTTATATAATTACCATTAGAATAAACGTTGTGCTTAAGATTTGTGGAACCAATAATAATCATGCAATTCAACATGTTTCAAAGATGAAAGGACGGGTGAGGTTCATTAATGCAACCAGGGAACTCCGAAGAAAACATGAGCTTCAAATACGCCACCAAAAAATTACTTCGGAGCTACTAGATATTATTACGGCGTCGCTTGCCTACTACGAAAGCGTTTTTCTATTGGATACCCCACTAGAAACCAATTGCAATAATTTCAATAGGAATCCACTAGGATGAGAAAGTTATACGGAGAATGTTAGCTGGCAAGATCATTACAACAGCGAATGAGTGAAATGACAGCGGGATAATGGAGAACTATCACTTCGATTCTCAATCTGAAGAGGATGCCTTAAAAATCATTTTCTCAGGTTCACTCGATTGGGGCTCGTAACCCAGAAATTTAGCCTGCTATACTGCCATCCACTGATCGATAACAGGATCGGAAATATCCTAACCGGTACACCTTTACCAATGCTTCAGAAGATGATTATCTGTGAGAACGCGCCCGCAAAGGGAAACTTCATGCAATTCGATGAGGACGTACGGGGAAGGGCACTTACCCCTCTCCTACTTCGACAAGTGTTACTAGCAGCTAATTTCTCGTCAAATATCATTGAACGTACGTCTCAGTTACCGTCTCCTCCGCTAGCTTATCCTTGCGCTCATACAATTACCATCTTGATCCGGATCACTCATGACGACTACAATCCCAAGCGTAAGCAGGTCGTGAGAGTGGGAAACGTTAGAGCGCTACAAAGTGCACGGAGAAGAAACTAAACGACTAATGAGGAACTTTAAATAGCCCAATTGCATCATGTGAGGGAGGCTATTCGACTGTAAGGACTCTGCCGACAAGGTCAGTTCATCCATACGCGAGATAACTCCGGGATCCGCGCGAGGTCGTTGAGACGCCTTTGCAGAAATACGACTGGAAAGTCTTCCGAACGAAACTGCCATACTACAGAAAATGCTCGAAAAGATACCCCGTATCCCCTCTCTACGTCCAACGAGATACCCAAGTCTCAGCGTATTTGGAGCTCAACTCTAGAATTCTTCTCCTTTCCCTTCTTCGCACAAAATTCGAACAACCGAAACCTGCGTGATATTTCATGTGCGCAATCTCAACAACGTTTCAGAGATAAGTTCCCTCGGAACGTTTCTCTTTCTCCCGTGTTTTCCTTGCTAGAAAAGAACTAGTTCCCCTCTTAACAACGCTGAACGCCGTTTCACCATATTTCGCTTTTCAACACTTCAGCAAACGATCTATGGCTCCCGCCTCTGCCTTTGCATTCACCAGGCGAAACCTGCAGCCTCGCATCGTTAAATGCGAATCTCCAGATTGCGCATGTCATTAGCGCCATTTAAGATGATCAACCAGATCGCACCGAAGGTGAAAACACGGTCCATCTGTCAAACTGGGTAAACTGTTAAGAGATCCCTCTACAAGGCCCGCGTGGTGCAAGGGTAAGCGGCGCTATTGACACTTGCACGGTCGAGTGATCGATCCCCGCGCGAGCTAACGAAGGCTTTCATCCCTCCGGGGTCCGGTAAATTGGTAACAGACTTGTCTGAGAAAGTGAAGACACAGACTTGGCATAGCGGCTGCCCTCCGCAATTCTAGTATAGCTCAAATACGCATTCGCATTGCCACTACGATTCTGAATGGGACACGAACGCGGCGGCGCGTCCTTAGGGGATTGATCAACGCCGATACCTTTACCTTTACACTTGCCCTTCCCGTTGAACACACATAATCCGGTGCCCTTGACAGTGAAAATAATTGATTGGAAATGTGCAATTTGACTTTCTTGGACGACCCTGCCGCTGTAGAACATTTCTGACTGGAAATGGTCAAACAACTGTCCTAATCTCTCAAACAATTTGGTCGCTCACTCAGTTAAACTACAGTTAAATTATCATCGAAAAGAAAAAAAGAGATTGAATAAGAATAACTCACTTATTTCTCTCGTCCACATCTCTCTGAAGGCGATGCCTTGACTTCTGGGCTTGTGGTTGAGGAGCAACGGCAACCTTAAAGCGATAGAATTAGGATGATCCATGATCTACAAACAAGTTTTACTAAAATATGTACAACACGTGCCCTGTCACTCTTTTCTGTCCACACATCTCTGCTGTCAAAAACACAAACGTTTGGCACAGGCAGAAACGACTATCTGATTGACAAACACTAATCGATTTCATGTGGTGAAAACCTGTTCCGCGTGTCTACCAAACATTTCCATTCTCTCTAAGGATTTTATGGTCGACAAATTTTCTATATACGGTGGGTTCCTCGTCGAAATTTAATAGCATCATAGAACCAGCCTTTACAATAGTCCTTGTAAGAAATCTGTCCATTATTGAAGGATACATGCCATACCGTAGAATTGCAACACGCGAAATCAAGGAAGATAAATTTTGCGTTCCCATTTCAGCAAGACTCGAATTAAATAGGCTCTCCAGGCCCCTCAGAAGACATTTAACAATTCTGTTCGACAAACACTTGAAGCCTTTGTCGTGATTCGACCGCATCCATATATTTAGCCATTTGAAAATTACGCACACAACAAATTGACGTCCGTTAAAAGTAATGGAGGTAAAAACGCTTGGTACAGAAGTTTAAATGTGCACCAGGACCACAGCTGATACTGGATCCAAACAAGTTCCCAGCAGCAAGGAATAACCGTCGTAAGTTACAAAAATTATGTCTTTCTGATCCGTTTCGATGAATCATATCTATTGGAAAACCATCGTCAGAGAAAATTTTGAATCGTCAAGCAGCTAAACCGTAATCAGAACTTCAAAAAAAATTGTACTTATTACATTTACCAACACCGATCGAAAATTACAATAAACACGTTCAAAAAATATTTAGCGAAATATAAAAAAGTGAGGTGTGAAGCTTTAAATGTAAAGTCAGTACACGGACAGGAGCCACAAATTGAACGAAAGAATGTGTATGGTCGGAATGTGCGAAAAGTTTGTGCAACGCTAACATGAATAACCATACCTCTGGTTTAGCATTCCGTGCACGAAGTGTGATCGTACTGATCGGCTGATCGCGGATCGTCACCGATCCCGAAGTGCCAACACCAAATCGCTCGCGAACTTTATTGTATAGTTTGCTCATTCCGCAGCAGCAATGCATACTGTCGCATACAGCAATCAATGTTCTCGCTAATCTCGCATGGATTAGACGAGTTCGGACGGGTACTGGTCAGCAGAATTTAGCTAATTCAACTAATTGCACTTTGCGATACAGTGCGATGCAGCAATAGTTGGGGTGATATGACGCACGCGGTCGGAATAACACAAGGGCTAATGGTCTAGTTCGCAATCGCAAACGGTGGTCGCCGTTGTCGCCGTCGAAAGTCGTCTCGAATTCGCTGAAAGAGAGAGCCTGATTTCGGTGCCGATAACACACACACTCACATGGGAACACGAGCGAATAGACGACGAATACTCAATTGCGATCATCAGATTATACCCACCCACGCTCATAACGTGAAGATATTAGAAGAAGATCGACGGCTACCGCGTGAGCGCACGAGGCCACCACCGGTCAGAACAGATCGCGTGAATTCAGCGAGCCACAGAACTGGTTATCAAAGTCAATACTGTCGCTGATGATCACGCAAGTTGCACGTCGTGTTAGCGTTCGTCGGCATGAAAGCCGGAAGCCCTACGCCAATCATTAGCGAAATGTCAAACGAAAGACAGACGCATTAAACTGCAGAGTAGACAACAAGAAAGCCTATAAGAACTCCGTAATTACCCTTTAGATTGTACAATTGAGTACGCGTAACATAGACAAAGTCAACCACTCATGAGAAGGTATCCAACAGGGAACCTAAAACATGACACCGACGACACCCAAAGCAGGTACAATAAGTAGTTGGCTATAAACAAGACAGGCCAGCCTCTGAGGCAGAAAGTATATTCAATCAATCAATCAATTTATTACGTTGTTTAAGACAAACGTAAGAAAGTAACATACACCGCTGATCACAATAAAACACCAAAAAAAAAAACAAAAATGTACAGACACCTTAAGAGAACAAACATCATAACTGAGGGCAGTATTTCTCCTGTTCGGAGAGAGTTTTGATAACGTGGTGTTTCAAGGAAGGAAGCGAGCGAGGGAGTTTAGCCCTTTTGCAAAGCTTTAAGTAGACTAGTCCTGCTCTAACCGTAAACGAATGACGCCTAACGGAAGTCCTAGGCCGGCCAAATGATATTTTAGTTCCTTCCCCTCTAGTACGAGAGGGTACTAGATCATATTATAATCGAAAGCACCTAAGTCATTACCTGAAAAAGGTTTGAGGTACCTTGGACGCTGTCCCGAATACAGGAAAAATCTGACACGTAACCAGAAACAAAAGAGTAGAGTAGCGAAAAGAATTCCCACGGAAGTAACTGACAGGAATCCGTGACAGACCAACTTCGACAGGTGGAGCGATATGACGTTCTAGCTTAAAAATTGTCTTCATCCGAACACACCGCTTGGAGCAGAAATCTTCTTGAAATTCGTAGATCGAATTCTGCGCTGCTAATTGGACAACGAAATCCCAGTGTTATGGGAGTTGGCAGCTCGACCGATAAAAAATCAAAGGTCTGGTTTTTTCTCACAAAAACCTGCTCTAATTGGTGTCCAAGTGTGGGGAATTCGAAAACATTCATTACGGGAATGTGGTCGCCCCAGAGCTCTACTGTGAGTTTGATCTTCGACAAAATCCTTTTCTAGTGCACTCTCAAACCCACGTAGCGCAACACAGAATAGGATAATAAAACATTAGATAATGAGGTAATATCATATCACACGTGAACGTTCCACTGAAACGTCCAACCCATTCTGCACCGAATCTAACGGCAACCCAATTCTTAACAGGGCAAGAAATTCGATGCCCACCCCGGTTGCTTTGGACTGTTAAGTGTGCCTGTCCGCCTTACAATCCAGTTACATAGTCGCAGTGATAGATGGTCGGGCTTTTGTTGTCCACAGAAAGAGGAGACCTCCGTCCAACAACAACAGCAACCGCTGTACTCTCAACATAGCAAGGTCCACAGTTGTCACGAACGGACACTGGTGACAAAAAATCAACGACGGCACTACGATAGGAAGTTCTTTACGCTCTATCAGGCGTCCTGAGGCTTATCAGGTGCACTAAAGTCCTAGTTTGAGAGAAGTCGCAGAAAGCACACCACAGATGAGCAGGGCAGCACCATTCAGCTCGTCGAAATGATGAATCCAAGGAAGGAATCTCAACAACGAAGTTCTACATGCTTGGACCTGTTTCAAAGTAATTGTAATGCATTAGGAAGGATGGTGTGGCAGTGTGTGACCTGTCTGGGGTTCTCATACGATGCTAAAATAGTGAACATCATGGAATGTACGCTACTTCTTATGGAAGTCTACAGCCGTGATAGCGAGGGAGAGTACACGCCCATATGGGAGGCACCACACTTCAATCCTCAGGACTGTCATACTAATGGTAAGCGGTAAAGGTAGAGGTGTCGGCGTTGATCAGTCCTCTGAGGACACATTCGTGTTCCATGCAGAGGGATGTTGAGTGTGTAGTCCAGTCCGGTACCTATTTACCCGACCCCGAAGGGATGCAAGGCCTGGTCAGCGGGCGATCGCTCAACTGGGAAGATATCAGTAGCGCCTCTTGGCACTGTACCACTTGCAGAGAATAGAACGTCCCAAGATCATTTGTCGCTAAATTTTGCAAACTGGATATTTCTAGTGCAGCCGTTCTGTGACTGTCGATATAGCCAACATTAGTACAAGTTTCTACGGCCAATATTTCGGCGAACCTGACTTCATCAGAGCTTTAAACTTCGGTAATCAAATGTGTGTAATAATCCATGCTTGAGGAGATGTTAGTCGTAACGAACTTAAATCAACCTTGGCTCGTCAGCTTCAATAGTGCCGCAGTATAAATAATAAGAAAATTTCAACGATCAAGAAGCAAGCTTCACTTCTGCCAATTACACAGATGTCAATGATCAAACAGCACAGCCTGCCCCACCAAAAGGCGTGCAAGACGCATATTTTCACGTTTTAAAAAACAAACGATTACTGACGTTTCGGCGGAAGTTCAGTGAATTACACTTTCACACTTGGAAATGTTTTTCTTTTCTTCCAAGCCAGTCCCGAGAATGTAGACAAGTGCAAAAAAACGCCATAAGTATTGGATGGCTGTAAGACACTTAAGCAGCGCGTTGAATAAAGACATCAGATCATTAGAAGCAACAAAAACTTCCAGTTGAATTTCAAGAGACTTTTCTGCCAACACAATGCCAATTAACGGAAAAAATCAGTCCGAGATTTGTCTTAACCAAAGCTTGCGAAATAAGCATTGAGCGTTGAAAATATTATGTGCTAGACCTTCTACGAGCCGCAATGGCATTTGCGTTGAGAAAATCGTTTACAGAGTATTAGATCTACCACCCAACCGCTTCGACAATAATTGTACACAATTGTCCTCAATTAATGCCAGAACGATTTGAACTACCCAGTGTGGAGGCCAAATATGGAACAGAGAATCAAGTCAAGACATGAACAAGTGCAAAACACAGGAACGGAGGAAAAATACGAAATGGGTAGCCGTTTCTTATTGCCCGAACCGATGAGAAAGTCTCAGCTGTAGTTGCATTGAAAATGCCCGCGCACTATGTGATTTTAACTAAAACTGACAGGCCAAATTATCGCGTATCACGCAATCGTTCGAATCTAATCGAACTGACACCGTTCCTTTTTCGTACTCGAATCCATCTGAAACCAGATCTTGCGCCACGCAAATTACCAGAACACTTCGAGACACCGTGGCTGGTATGGAACAATTTTGCTCAGTTTCCCTGTCATAAAAGTAGAATAATTTTCTTGAGCTGAGATTTACGAATGGTACATATACCCGCGACAAACCGCTAAGGGCGCGCAAGCCTCCCTTTACTTTCCTGCCACGGGTTGATTCGGGGTTTATTTGGTGTCTATATGCCACTAAACCGAGGTCTCCGCAATCCTCACCGCATCAGTGAATGTCAGTACAAACCTTCACTAAGCCTCAGAGCGCGTTGATGAATCACGGTTTAGCACCATTCGGGTTCTCCGAACCCTCATCACACTGGTGACCTATTCTATACTTTCTACCACCCTGAATAGGCCCTCAGTAACCTCGTTCATGAATTATAATTGCACAACTGGACAGATTAATAAAGTTCGGAAAGAAGAGCCGGGATTTCGAGGATTTAGCAGACGACCAAATACGTCATTCTGTTGTAGAACTGTTTTTCAACAATTTCAAGCCAACATTTTAATTGCGCTTTCTTACCGGGTAGGTATCAGCCGCCCGTGGGATATGTGGGTCGCCCTGGAAGGAAAGCAAGCTAGATGTGTGTCTAGACGTACAATCATAGTAATTTAATGGCATCTAGTGAAATGAAAAATGCAGAGTCAAGAAAATGAAGGGACACATGTACGTATATAACGAAAAAGTGAATATTCCAGAAGTGCCTAATTCCTTTCAGGCTGAGCTACCCCCTGCCGTAGACGAGTTAGGGACAGATGCTTTCATAGTGATGTGATCTTATTTGTGCCGTTCCTCTCCCGATTATCAATTATTTGGACTCAATCCATAAAAAAGTGCTATACACCACTGTAGTCTTCGCACGATTATTTGGATTCAATCCATAAAAAAGTGTTATACACTACTGTAATCTTCGCACGAAGCCTACGAGAATCGGGGAAACCGAAAGCGAACTGTGGGCGCCAAATGTATAGGTGAAAGACGAGATTTGACGCACTGACATAACACACTCAGTAACCAGTTTGCCGTGGAAGTTCCGTCGCTGGGTCGCCGCCGCAATTTGAAGGTAATCACATGACGAGCAACATATACCTGGTCCTAAATCCACAGCTACCCACATCCTATTGGTTGGGCAGTTCTCATGGTACCCTTGCACGATTCGTCCCCGTTGACATTTTCAAGACCAAAATATACTCCTCCGTTAAAAGGTAAGGTAAAGGTGAAATCGTAGGGGCATGTAAATGCGTAGCTGGCCTATAAAATGATTTGCGGGGGGCGAACGCTATACCAGGTCAGTGTCAGTGTGAGTCTGGTACCAGTTTACCCGACCATGGAGTGATGGAAGGTTTGGTCAGCCCGGGCGGTGATCGACCGTTCAACCGTGTGGGTGTTAGTAACGCCTCTTACCACTTCTGATAATCAGCGAAAAGGATAATTCGAGTGAAGAAACAACAGCAATCGACAATGAAATGGAGAGTAAAAGAACAGCAGAGAACTCAGGTGATGGAGGCACTAACGAGCTCAGATTCTTTGCTTCCTCTTATAAACTGAACCAATCAAAAGATCGAAAAGATTTTAATTCGACCTCGAAGGAGGAGGGAGATCATTAATCAGCGATTTATGAACCCTGCCATTACGGCGCGAAACAACCAGATTCAATTAGTGTTTTTATGTTTTTTCGCGGTCTTCCGGGCTCGTCTATTCGGAGATGGATGGAACTGTCGCGCTTAGTAGCGTTGTCGGAAGAGGCAAAAGAGGAGTGGGTCAAGCTACTGAGAGTGCAGAGTCGCGAGCAGAAGGAAGACCATCCTTCATCTTCTAGATGTACCACTCGAAATCCTGATATATTGTCCTACTAGCTGATTATGCATCACGCACGACGCTTCATTTCACCACGGAACACTCCGTGACCAGCCGAAAATTGCAAACATTACATCATCTGTGTTTCAGTTTTCTTGTTTTTTGCAAATTGTCGCGCTGGTTTTAGTAAGCAGATTCTGCGATTACAGGCTAAGGGCGTCAGCATAGCAAATAAAGGCCACGTAACCAAACAAATGAACATCACGCAAAAATGAGCACATTTTAGTGTACAGCGTTGCAACAACAGGCAGAAATGAGAGAGTGCGAATGATTGGGCTCTTCCCCAAACCTAGGAGACTTGTTGCTTTTACTTACGACATGCTGTGACTGGAAATCACCGTCATAGCCTGCCATACGGAATGCGATGTAAAAAAAATAGGTTCTCTCAACTTTTATATGCGACGTCTCGCCGTTCCTATTAGAGTGTGAAACTGTTTCCGAATAGCGCAAAATATTCGAGGGCGCGAGTGGTGCAATGGTAAGAGGCGCTCCTGACACCCTCACCTGACGGTACAGCGGTCGATCCTAGCTCGGGTTAACCAAGCCTTCCATCCCTGCGCGGTCGCGGAGATTGCTACCAGACCTGTACCAGGCTCAAGCGTGAGTTTCGATTTCTGCCGAAAATTTACGACCCCCCTCACCAGAAGAGGTTTTGGTACGACCCCTCCTTTATCTCAAAAACTGCGAATACAGCGTTATGACTGGAAAAAATTGTATGAAATCTGAAAATTCATTAATTGCTTTCCCTCATCCAAGGAAATACAAAAATGTAATGAAATAAACCTGTTGATTATGTGAGTTCAGGTACGCCAATGTCGATGAGGAAAGATCAGTGGAGTTTTTGAACAAAGACAACAAAGTACGGCATGTGAACTACAAGAAGAAGAAAAGGCGGCGTGTGATCTTGAATATGTATGCAGCAAAAAAATTTATTGCTGCCTGGATTTGCAGTAGCAACAGTCATGAAAAGAACAATATTAGCTTGATGTTTTCCACATTAGGGTAACTGCGACATATAGTTTGCACTATCGAAAGAACGCATCTAATCGGAGCGAAACTTCACACAAGGAATATTCCTATCCAGCCCAAACTTCGATGTGAAATTCAGATAGCAACAGTCATGAAAAGAACAATATTAGCTTGATGTTTTCCACATTAGGGTAACTGCGACATATAGTTTGCACTATCGAAAGAACGCATCTAATCGGAGCGAAACTTCACACAAGGAATATTCCTATCCAGCCCAAACTTCGATGTGAAATTCAGAGTCCAATGAAACTTCTTTCCTGGTAAACAAGGTAGTTTCGATTTATTTTCGATTTCTGGCAAAGGCGGCGCGGCGAAATCCTTCGCGACGCGACGCGCTACTGCAGGGAAGGCAGTAGTGTTAGTTAAAAGCTTATAATTTTAAAAGATCGAGAGATTTTGGAAATCTAAACGCAGCTTTGAACAGTAGAGGATTCCAGCTTTCTTCCGCAGTAGAGCCGCTTCCAGAAATCACTTCCTTCCTAGTGAACAGGGTAGTTTCGATTTTGTTTCGATTTCTGCCAGAAATCGAAACTAAATCGAAACTACCTTGTTCACCAGGAAGGAAGTTCCATTGGATACTGAATTTCACTTCAAAGTTTAGGCTAGATAGGAATATTCCTTGTGCGAAGTTTCGTTCCAGATCGATCAGTCCTTGCAGTACAATAACCATTCATTCCAACAGCACTATTTTCAAGAGGCGGCGCGGCGAAATCCTTCGCGACGCGACGCGCTACTGCAGGGAAGGCAGTAGTGTTAGTTAAGTGCTTATAATTTCAAAAGATGAAGGGATTTTGGAAATCTAAACAGGGCGTTGAACAGTAGAGGATTCCAGCTTTCTTCCATAGAAAAGTCGCTTCCAGAAATCACATTCTTCTTGGTGAACAGGGTAGTTTCGATTTTGCTTCGATTTCTGTCAGAAATCGAAACTAAATCGAAACTACCTTGTTCACCAGGAAGGAAGTTTCATTGGACTCTGAATTTTACACCAAAGTTCGGGCTGGATAGGAATATTCCTTGTGTGAAGTTTCGCTTCGATTAGATGCGTTCTTTCGGTAGTGAAAACTATATGTCGCAGTTGTCCTAATATGGAAAACATCAAACCACTATTGTTCTTTTTACGATTGTTGCTATTGCAAAATCGTACCAGACAACAATAAATTCTTTCACTGCATACATTTTCAAGATCACATGCCGCCTTTTCTTCTTCTTGTAGTTCACATACCGTCCTATTGCCTTATTTCATTACATTTTTGTATTTCCTTGGAGGAGGGAGAGCAAGTAATATATTTGCAAATTTCATACAATTTTTTTTCCATTCATAACGCTGTATTCGCTGAAAATAGCGCTTTTTCCGCATCTCAACCATAAAAAACGACCTTTTTTATACGACCCCTCCCTCTTCCCAAGCAAATACGACCCCCCAGTTTCGATTCTCGAAACTCAAGCTTGAGCATGACCTGTACGGTAAGGGGAAAACATTAGCTTGGTATAGGGGCTAGCCCCCGCAGGTTATTGTGTACTTCAAATACGCACTCACCATGCTTCTACGATTATGAGTGAAACACGGCTTCGCCTCCTTTAGGGGCTGATCAATGCCGACACCTTTACCTTTACCTTACCATTACAACTGATCGACCATATGAAGAGATTTGGATGATATAAAAAATGATGTCGACAGGACTCGTGGGTAAGAAATCGCTGTATGAAGACGCCACAAAGACTATCTACCAAAGATTTAAATCTTATTCCTATATGAGCTCATTCTCTGAACCGATTCCAGGATCTAAGACCTGAGAAGAACAGTTCTCTTTCGAAATACGACTTTTATGAATAGCCTCAGTGCATGTGCGTAAGCAGCAAGTTCAATAAGGGATGTTGTAGATGGAAAACTACAAAGTATGAAAGCGAGAAAGACGGCTGGAGGGCGAAAGTCGGATCAGAGTAATAAATCCGAGAGCTATAAATGAAAATTAAATAAACAACTAATAAATAATGAAAAAGGAAAATCCAGCAATAACGAGAAAAGGACGAGAAAAGCCCCGGAAAGGTCGAAAGGTGCTCGAGTCCGAGAGGCAGCTTGCCACGTATTGACTGACATGGCTCCCGCCGCGTGTCCCGTTAGAGCTCAATTTCATGAATCACACATCAGCCATAAACCCTGAAACATACCCAGAAGGAGCGCAAACCGTGATTCATCAACGCAGGCGGCGAGCTTATTTGGTTTATACGCCGTAACTAACGCCTGGTGTGAAAATCTTGAGTCGTTTTTCTTGACTATACCGGGATTACCGAGTCTCTACGGCGTAACATCTGATATTCGTTAGTCGTTGATGCAGCACCGTGGTGAGGGGTATAAATAGTCGAACAGTGTCCATAATCTTTAACTTAGCTGTGAATTCCTAAAGAGGGACTTCGAGCCACATATATAGCGGAATAAATTCGCGATAAACCGGAAGGAATGGGGAGCTGTGCGGTTCCAAACCGAGCGTATTCATCATATCCGTCCCCTGTGACGATCGCTCCCCTTACAACTTGCTTAGTTGAAGAGAAACCCTCTCAGGTAAAGGATGTTCGCAGGACAATCAACGATTTCTCCCTCTCACACACCCATCAGTTCCGGAAGAGAGGGATCGCTGATGCACCCACTAGATGGAGCACTGACCTGATTGTCATTATGTTGATGAATTGAAATGACAAAAGAGCGTCAAACAGCACAAGACTTCCTTACCACCCTACAACATCGAGTTTTGCAAACCCTCTCCAGACAATGGGAGTCTGCTCAGGGTCTACCGATACCCACATGGTTGGAAATGCTCGGAACAAGCTTCGTATCCGCAAGTAGCTCAATGATGAGACACGGTCAGTTGTGAGCTCAAATATCTTGAACTGACCTCAATTTTTTTGAAAACTTTACAAAATAGGCTACAAATTGGTGCAACATCCGTAACATCGGAGTAACATCGGACGAAGCATCACCATTGTGGGGGTTATGGTAAGTGGAAAGCATTGCCCATTTTAGCTCTCGGAAGTTGCTTGAAACGTTGGAAACGTTCTCAATTCCAACGAAGAAATTCCCGATATTCCACTCCCCCGGTTTTCACATACGCATACTTCAAATTCTCCAAAATAGCGACTGAGATTAAAAAAATGGAAGAAATGAGGACGAAATAAAGCCGCCACTGGTTTTCGATCACAAGTGAGAAGATACGGTGAATACTTCACGTAAGCATGCGACGCCTGTCATCAGAAGTTAAACTGCATCATAAAGCGGTCCTATGGAAGGAACGCTCAGGAACTGGTCGTTTTGTAGACTGAAAACGGTGCGATACCTCCCATTCTCCACCACCTCAACAACGTTGGCGTTCTGTTTTGTAAATACTCCGATATTAGGGATCTTACACCACTTTGAAGCATACTTCAAAAAGTCATCGGAAAATTAACGTAAATTAATGATTGTTTGAGCTCACAACTGATCGTGGCTCTTCGTTCACCTACTTGCAGACATGGAGATATTACGCTATTGACAAAAATTCGCCAGCGATCCAAGCAGTGCCATCCAAAACTATTAGCACATGACATTCCATGTGCGACTTTCAATAAATCTCGGCATAGTAAGTTCGTTATCTCTTTTGTTGTTGAGCAGAGGACCGAGATTGGTAAGAACTTTATTCGGCTAACGTTTCGGCGTTGTCGCCTTCGTCGGAGCCTGGAAGGTCGAGTATATATTTGAAAAACTACTCGCCCAAACACCAGTTCTTACTACAAAAGATTATTCTAAGGCCCAGTAGAACGGGAAAGAAAATGCAAAGGAGCAAACAGAAGCGGGTCGATCTTGGCCCGTGAACCTGATATCGCGGCGCGGGTCGATCTTGGCCCGTGAACCTGATATCGCGGCGCGCCGGACATTGGAGGCGTTTTGGATCGCTGCCAGGGCCCCTAAGATCAATCGGAAAGAAGAGTGTGTAGCGGTCACCCAAGAGTTGGCCCCATTCGCCGACTTATGCGGGTTTGACCTAGCTGATCGCGCCCTATGAGGCCGTCATGGTGGGTGGTCCCTATGGGTTAGGTTCATTCGCCCGTTCTTCTGCAGCTAAGGGTGACTGGTGGTCTGCCTCGGCAACCACCATTAAGGTACGCTTCTGTTTGCTCCTTTGCATTTTCTTTCCCGTTCTACTGGGCCTTAGAATAATCTTTTGTAGTAAGAACTGGTGTTTGGGCGAGTAGTTTTTCAAATATATACTCGACCTTCCAGGCTCCGACGAAGGCGACAACGCCGAAACGTTAGCCGAATAAAGTTCTTACCAATCTCGGTCCTCTGCTCAACAACAAAAGAGATATTAGCACATGCATGAGCATGCGTTGGGGAGCTGGCGGGGTCCCTGACTTTCCTGCTTCGACACTCAGCATTACCACGTATGAAAAATTACAAAAGTTATAAATACTTATAAATTTTGATGTCCTAGCCCAAATTTGTATTGAACGTTTGAACCGAGACGAGACAAGAGCGCAACCCACCACACCATGAAACTGACCATGGCTAGACCCAATGCACAGTAGAATTGATGACAACTGATGTCCGTAAAAGGAACGCCTCCAGCGTGAGGCTGTAGCGAAATCAAGAAAAGAATCGGGAGAATGCACTGTAGTAAAAAGTCAAAGTCGGCAAGATCAAAGACACAAAACGAGAAATCCCAAAATTTAATGACATATGAAAAAGAACGACAGTGATTATAAATCACTTGTGACGTTCAGCTTCCGTGATGGACGCGCGACCGACCCAACGGAGACCACCGACAGTAAAATTATGTGGGAGACTCACAGGGTGTGGAGCGCATTTGAGGGCGATGGAAGCCGTAATCGACGGCCGAGAGGGCCTCTGCGCATGTTTTTACGTCAATATTGCAGCGTCCGTCGGCTCGAGGTGTGCAAACGGAACGCGGCTACCCACAGTAGTGGTGGATTCGCTCTGAGAAGGCGAGAACTCTCGTGATAAACGAGGCGACAAGACTGTGAACTGTTGCACAAAAAGGGCTTGAAATGAATGTTTCCATGTCTGGGGTCGGATTTCGCGAAATAATAAGAAAAGGAAATACCAGTAGTATTAGAGATTACTCAGCAACAGACCGAGACCACCACAATAATATCGCACATTAAATGTTGTAACAGTCTGTGCAATGGTGGAAGATCTGAAATTCTACGGGATGTGTAAGTAGATCGACCGACAATTGGACACTTCATAGCACGAATTGGACAGAACTTCTAGTAGGTGAGCGAAGAACCAAATCATTATCGATTTCAATCTGTGGCCATTTCAAATATTTTTCATTTCAAATATAAAACCAGAAAAATGGGCGCTATGTGGGTTGAGGGGGGTGCAGGGTGGTGGTCCGCAACTTTACATCGACTTTAACGTGTTACTAAGGTTATATCTGCCATTGATTACGATAAACTCGGGCGGTTTCGACATGTTTGACAAGTAAACTCTTCAGAATTAGTCACACCTTAACATGCTAACCAGCCCAGAGTCTACGCAATATTACAGATCAGCCCGCTGCTCCCCCAGCTTACATAGCACCGAAAACGGAAAGAGGATATTCTCCCTCCACGATGAAATTCGCTGGTATACATCCTTGTACGAGAATTAAACTACGAGAATTTAACATGCAGATGCACCGTAGTGGGCCCGGTTCCAAGTGCTCAGCCAAACCAATTCAAGGACTATCAATCCAAATTCTCTCGTCTTGTCTTATCCATGTCCATCATAGCACTATTTGTGTTGAGCGTTAACGAAGCATAGAGACCGCAAGCCGCATAAAGTACCACCAAAATGGTATTTAGGATTAATCCACCCGAAAATATCTTTTTATTTTATTTTGGCTACCTCTGGTTACCACAAAATAATGAAAATTCGAATTCACAATTACAGAGCTCCCAATGAATGTGATAAGGTGCGAGAGAACGCCACGAAAACAAATAACTGACGGGGGGGGGGAGCACTTTTCTAAGGCGTGGTTCACGAGCCGGTCGTATCGATCAACTCGCCTCTACTTATCAAGTCTAATTCTGCTGCGCTGCGTGCATTCTCTGTACACTGGGGGAGGAATTCTCAACACTGGCACGGGGCCAGACGGCGTTCAATGGCAGCTCAGAGAGAACGATATGTTTGGGTTTTACACTTCTATTTATTTCAGGCGACCAAAACCGAAGCGACGCGGCCCCGCACAAAATAAAAACACACACAAAGTCAAGCGATCAACAAGAAATCCATCAGAAATTCATCAGAGGACAATGCGAAACCGAAAGAAAGCTTGCAGTAATACGACGGTATTCTACTACGTGTTGATGAGTCATTTTGTTTCCTTCTTTCACTCAAAACATAATCAGCGTTACGAGAAATAACACTTCCAGCAATTTGCAATCATTGGACTTCAAATTATAATTAAGTTTCATTTCTCATTACTGGAAAAACTCGTCTCTCTATGCCGGGAAGATGAAATGAAAGGAAAAGTCTGTGCTGTCTTCCTCACCTTATAGTCCCCCTCGTGAACGAAACTGGTCTACCAAATAGACAACCTCAAACTCGAAACAGATGAGAAAATTTAGTCCACCTTGACACCGAGCACCTTCCGAAGCAAACACTCGCTCATTCTGTTTTCGAGGTGTGAAGTACCTTTGCAAAGAGCAGGATAGATCTACTTCGAGAAAAACACAAGTACCGATCTCTCCAACTACATATAGAATTCTATTCCCAGCGATGCATTTATACCAGGTCCGATAAAAGCTCGCAGCAAAACCAGAATGATTTTAAGAAGACGACCGTGTGTGTTACCCTCGCAACTCTTTTCCGAACCGTACGAACTTAATTCTTAAAAAGTAACAGATCGATTGATCTTCAGAACAGGAATGGATGTAAGTAATGCTGCCAGCGATGAACAAAAGGATTAAGTGAATAGATGGATTACCGTTACCGGAGTCACGTGCTTAAATTGAAAAAATGACAGTAATTAATTGTTAAATGTTAAAATTGATACGCCGACTGATGACGTGGGAAGCATGGAAGTGAAATGCCGATACTGTAACAGATTTAACGATGAGACATGACTACGTTGACAAAGTAAAGTCAGAGATCTAGGAGGCACGAAAACTGTAGAAGATCTAGAGAGGTAAATCCGGAAGCGGGAAATTAGAGAAGACAGTCGTGGAATGACAAAAGTTTAGGATTCCAGCGACATCTGTGTGCGTCATCACCGATGTTCCGAAATTGTTAGTGTGGTACTCCGTGTTAGAAAGAGTATTCTTAAACATGAAGGTGGAAAAGTGAGGGCCGTTATGATGATGCGACTGACGATGGGGAAAAGGAGCGCTGCATAATCGATATTCCTAGGTATTTCTCCAAGAAAACGAGTAGCCAAAGTGAAATTCTCGAGTTCCGTTAGAGCGGCTGACTGTTATCACCGGTAAACCTCATTCACCGACTCACTCATCAATTAGCAATGTTGTTCATGGCGCGACTGAAGTCAGGAAGCGAGCAAAATAGGTCGAGGGAAGCATTCGACGACCAATCGCAGGGATTTCGCGGAACACCACGAAAAACGACCAGTCGTAATAACGCGCATCGCTCCGCTATCATACTGGCTTCTTAAGACCCTAACCGCGGAGAAACGGTGTCGAGTAAAAGCTGAGCGGAAGCATAGCGACCGAAATACTCCTTAGACCAGCATCTGGGCAAAATATCCTCTCCTGCAGTGCATGACAACTACTCGCATCTTTGGGTGGAACAAGTGCATGTGGGCTGGCCAAGACAAATTGACCAATTGGCTCGCACATGGCAATTCGAGGTCACAGCGGTGACTTCAAACGGCAATATGACCAGGGTGGGATCCTCAATTACGCGAAAATTCCGCTCTTCTAAGGCGCTCCCTTTCCAAATGGGGAAGAAGTGTCGTATACAGATAGCACGGTGAGGTTCCCTACATCATTGGTAAATGTAGCGACAACACTGCTGTGATCCAGTGAGTTGGAACGGTACATGAAACATCACAAGGAAGGAAAGAAAAGGACATCCACATAAGGAAAATGAGATATCATGATTAGATAAGCGGAAAAAGAAAAGAATGAAATAACGAAAAGTAGAATAAACGTCGCAAACCCAATCATTTGGCATTCGTTCTACCATCTGCAGCTTCAACTCCAGATGTTTCTTGAAATAAGGCCTCTTCACATGTGTTGTTGAGGGGAGTTGGAGCGAAAACCGTTTTTATCACAGAGATAGGCCGTCGACCAATGCGCAACGGTAGATTTTTTGCCGCAGTGACACTGATTTCTCTCTCTATCCTATGTTTTCATCCACTTCTCCTTTCCGATACCTTAGAGTTCCAACATAACCGGATTGCAAATAAAGAAAGGTCACCATTTCTTCGGTAATATTCGCAAAAACACAGGTAGCGGTGTCCTTGGAAAGAACGGATAGCTCACAAAATTTTGTAACAAGGCGGATGCACGTGAATATTTTTTCGACAAGAAAAAAGAGAAAAGGGAGAAAGCGGACCTAAGGAATCCACAGTAATCAATCCATTCGGAACCCTACCTTATCCGAACTGGTCACTCTCAATACATTCTTAACCGACTATCAACTGATGAAGCATAGATCGCTAATATTTCGTTTAAATTCCACAACCACTAATATAAAGCAAACATTGGAATCGCAACGACTTGATTTTCAAACAATTGCTGGTTCGAAAGCAAGGAAACTGACGGCTCCTCCGTTGCAGTTTTTGCTCACCGACACTTCAATGTAGCAATGACAGTTCTCAGTAGAATTGTCTGATAGGGCACTAACAAACTCGTAAAAAATGAAAACTGGATCCAAACAGGAGTTATGGCATTTCTTCCATGCAAATATTAGTGGAACTCTAACGGACAGCCATAACAGCCGCGTTTGTAAGTGTGTTAAGGTGGCATATTAATTCCCTTGGATGGCTGAAATGGATTTCTAGCCCCCAAGTGATTGATAGCCCGTACGCTATCGCCTGTAGCACTTTAACCGCCAAAGTCTCAACGGTGCATAAGAAGCAAAAGGCTTGATGAATGACGACACGTAATATTAAACGGTTCGAACTTTACCTCTGTGACGCAAAAATGCAGACACTACAAGAAGGAAGAAAATTGCCTGTGGTACTTCCGCAACGCGAACGTTAGTAAGAAATCACAAGCAATAATGAGTAGAACTTTGCAGTAGAATTCTCAAAATAAATATGTGCCACAACTTGACTGCGGAAACCAGAAAAATGGGATGGGAGTTCCACCTAGCGGTAAAAGCTTGGATAGCTAGCTTTGCAATGGTAAAACAGAGTACGTTCCGTAACTGATTCACAACGAGCAGTTTTCTGTCTGGTAGAACAACAACAACCACAACTCGTTCCAACTGTTTAGGCGGAACATTAATCACTTTAGGTCGGCAAGATGATCGGGAAGAAGATGATGCAGACGTTTTCTACTGCAAAACACTAACGGAACATCGAACGAGTAATGAGGTGAAGGAAACGCTCAAAATAGACAGCGACACATTATCACTTGAGCGATCACCAATCAATACTTTGACAATAAAAAACACACAAGAACGTCACCACAAGAAGGAATGGCGAGATCGCTCAAATCCGAAAATTTCTCACGGTCCACTTCTTGAGGACACAAGCCACAAAAAAACGACACTACTGTACATTTAGGCCTATGCTAGCACATCCCGACTTATCACAAAAAAAAACGAATTTCTCCAACAAAAAACTAGGTAAAAAATCGAATAGAACCAGCACTACCTACGTCACGGACATTTTAATGAGAAGCAACCCCATCCCTCTTCCCACAGACCCATGATGGCCGTGCTCATAACCTTTTACGACAAGCGGGCGCCGGTTACCCGTTGCAGCATCCTCTAGGAGAATCCGCCTTCCCAGCGGATGATGTCATAGATCACGCTCAGCAGCGATACCCGGTGGTTTACCACAAAACCTTTTCGAGAAAGTTGGGAGAAGCAGGGGGTACCGTGGCACAGGCCTCGTACAAGAGTAAAATACAGAATGGTGCACGGCAGTTCGCGCAAAGGAATAAACGAGTGGAAAAGTAAGGTAGGTAATTGGATCCAAATTTGGTCGTATTAGGAGCGATTTAAGAAATCCACAAGTGAGCAAACGAAGTGGAAAAGTTGAACACCAAAAAACGGCATAGGAAGCGGAAAATGGGCTACATAGCGGTCACACATCGGTCCGACTCATAATGTCGGGCCTTGAAGGTCGCGCACATTCCCTTAGAGACAATTATACGGTCGATAATATGCGACATGCACAGTTCAGGCGAAACGGGCTTATTGCCAGGTACGGGAATAGAAGACGGAGGAATATCAATGAGGTATGTAGTAAAATTGAAGATCAAATAGATAATAACAAAAGCGCATAGGTGGGAAAAATTCTTAGAGACGTGAATAACATAAATGACCTTCAGAATTGCGGAAAAAAATACAACGTATGTGCTGATTCGTGAAGAAGAAAACGAAATAGCACAGTTCGAACGCAGCCCTCAACATACACTCAAAAACCTTGACAACTATAAAAAGTAAAGGTAAAAACGTCGGCGTTGATGCGTCCCATAAGGGCACACCACAGCAAAATCCTCCTACATTGAGAACTGTAGACATTTGATCAGTGCGTATTTGGCCTAAACTGCTACTCTTGCCAGCCGCTCTACCAAGTCAATACCTTCACCTTCCCCGACCCCGGTGAGAATGAACGTTTGGCTAGCCCACGCGAGGATCGAAAGCTCGACTACGCTGGTGGAAGTAGCGCCACATAAGCCTACACAATCCTACCCAATGACAATGAAGAGTAAAAAAGGGAATGCTTATGCTTATACTTAATGCGAATGCTATGCTTATGCTTCCGATTCTAGTGACCATTAGAACAACAGCAATCAAGCTTTAGCCACCCAGACAAGAACTGAACTTTTCCTAATACAACATCCCTAACAAGAAAAAGGAACTATACCGATAAGCGAAGAAGAAAGAAAGAACGAATTTTGAATTTTAGGGAAGATATTTGAGCAGATACAAGTGCGCGTTAGCGGAATTATGAGCATGCGCAAGATGACTACGCTTGATTCGGCGGAACGCTTTCACAAACATACGGAGCGCGTGATGCTGTCATAAACTGGGATGGAAACGCATACGGGCGATGACGGCGGAGGACTGCCATATTCATCCTACATTCGGGCACGTTTGATGCCGTAAAAAACGTCATAGAGTATGAAACGCAGCCATTTGCATAATAGACAATGCTCAAGAAGCACTTTCTGGGCGCAAAGCTCTTTCGAAACAGATTGCGAATCACGAATCACACGTCAGCCACTTACGAGGTCGAAATACGACGATATTACGGTCAATTCGTTTTCTCGGCCATCAAACGAAAAAGTGCATGAAGAACGAAGGCTGTAGGGATGCTGAATGCAGTGCTACATTGAACGATCGAGCATTGGAGACTCGCGACTGATTCACTCACTCACAGTGTCGTCTGGACACCAACCTCCATAAGCAAACAGGAATCGGGGAAGAATAGTTCGCTACGGCCGCGTCGCGCTGCTCTAGAGAGAACTAGATGATTGCCTTTACAATCGGAGGCTTTTGACTACGATGATTGAAAGCATCGCTGGCTTTGTGACCACGAAAAATGATCGTGTATGGGTTGCCGGTACTCGGTGCCGGTAGGCTACAGTAGTAAAGAAAAACAATCAAAACAATCAAGAGCGTCGATTAGGGCAACGGCCTTGACGAGAGGTGCTCCACGCAGAGAATTTCACTCAGCAATAGACTACTGCACAAATCGTTCCGAGTGTTTTCAACTGTGAAGGTTATTACGTACAGAGGGAGAGTGGAGTGGGAGGAGTGTAAAGTTTGGCAGAAGTTTGTCATTTGGATCGTTCACTGCTCATAGTCACCTGCCTGTTATTTACCTCACTACTATGCCTAATATATCATCGCAAAACCAACATTTTTAATATATCATCGCAAAACACACAGATGCACTCGAGCAGAAGTGCAGCCGCCTGTGGGTGAATCCCACTTAACTCGGTAAATTATGGCTCCTGAGGGATACAGTTACGCGACCAGGACCTATGTTGGCAAAAAAACGTTCACAAAAATTAGCCGTTTGCATAGAGAAAAGGTTATCAAAACAAGACCAATTGGTGAACTGCCTTTCAAGGTTTGATCCTATGTGGTTGGGTGATTCAGCGACAAGATTAAGCAGGAACAAACACCGGAAGGAGATCTGGGACAACAACTTTCCAAAGTACAGTGAGAGAGACATAAGGAGCACCTCTTTCGTGAATTGTGGGTACAGCTGGTATCTCGTTGTATGGATGGTGCATAATGTCGACTTATTGACGTTCTTCTATTATTGTTGTAGTACCGACTTGATTACCAGTATAATGTCAAATTGTTTTAATCATTTTCGTATTCTCCACAGTCGTACTAGAACAGATTCCTGTGAAAAAGACCATGGCAGCTGCACTCCCAACCCACATTCCAGCGAACGTTTTTGAAGACAACGGGAGACGATTGCGACAAATGAACATTACTACTTCAGCAATAAAGCACCGCTGATATCAATTCTCGAAACGAAAACCATGCAAAAAATTAACTATGCAATCCAATCAACTAGGTAGGTTCCTGTTTCAACGCTTCGATGTAATAACTCGCTGTCATAAAGTCGCTTGAAGGCAGGTAAATTGAGTGCACAGTTCGTTGAAATGGAAATGACCAAGCTAAATTAGAAAAAAAAGTAGCGCCGCGGAGCGAAGCCGAAAACAGAACGGAACTAAAACAAGCCCACTCGTAAGCGCGTTCCGCAATAAAAGCGAACGGGATCGACGACCTAGATAAAGCAGATGACGTAGAGTTAATGAGCGGATCTTTTGAAAGAAATACTGCTCACACAAATAATTGAAATTCTAAACGCAAACGCTGAAGGGAACGTCAGACAAGTGCAAACTCTTAAACACATTTCAACCGTGCCCTGCCCCATGATGCCCACTGCTTCAACGTTTATTTTATACTCTGTTGACGAACTTCACCGATGGCACGTTCACGGCCGAGTAATTTTGTCAACCTGAAAGACATAAAAGCGCGACGGGCTACCGTCCAACTGACCTTGTTAATAGGAGTGCTTGTCATTGACGGTCCGTCGAAGAACATTTGTTGATGGCGGTTGTTCACATTCTGCACACTGCGCCGTTGACTGAAACAAAACCGACGTAAATGAGATTTAGTATTCCATTTCTCTCACTGACAGGACCGAAGTTTTGCGTTGTCCATGGGCTAATAGGTGCCACGAATATTTCGCACTCACAGTGCACCACTTGAATCCAGTCTGTTTTTTCTTTCGCTTTGAAAGCCACAAAACGATGAATTGCTAGGGAGCAACTGGAAGTGCGCTCCTTCGAAAATTGAGTGCAGAGTGAGACTGCAGTAGCGGGGACGTCTCGCCTTCGAAACGTTCCCTTTGAGGGAGAAATGTGGTGAACTATTCTGCCGTATGCGTAACCTCTTTTCAAGATTGCCATTCTGAATCCAACTAGATACGGAGCGTCTTCATGGGACCTATCAACGCCGACGATTCTACTTTTACTGTTGAAATTGCCCAGGATTAACTCAAGTTGAACTACACCAAATACCTCCCACAGGTTCTCCAACAACTTACTTCTTCACTATTGTTCACAAATGGTAAAGTGAAACACTCGAAACTCACTTGCCATTATGAAGTTCTACTGAAATAGGAGAAAACAGCGAAAAATTGTACTCTGCGGATTGGTTATGCAGTCACAGAAAAACTCCCAAGACCCCTTTTTTGGGAAACATCATCTAATTGGTAGTGGAGAAAATAGAATTGGATCTTTCAGAAGAAACATGACCTAAGTGGTAGTCGGGAGAAAAGAATTGAAAAATACATATTCTGAAACGATTTGATCGCTTTTGAGAAATTTCGTTACGTACAACAACACAACAAAACCAAATCAATAAGTCGATGTTGCGTGCATTTTCACACAATATGAGACTTCTTAATGACCGTACTCCAGAATTAACAGTCGAAGCTATTTTCGCATTTCTCCCATTTCCAAATTGCTCAAGCGAAGAACCAGTCACAGCCATTACTTGTATTCTTTATCTTATCAGAGTTAACCGTCTGCTGGCTGCACCTCTAATTCACAACAATTTAGAAGAAAAAACGTAACCGAACATTAATGTAGATTACCAGATCCGGACCCCTACGTTTGTATGCTAATAGAAGGAAACAAAGGCTAAAAGACTGAAGCGAATGGTGAATAGGAACCCCGAGCTGCGAGACGGGAAGTTCTGGAGGCGAAATGTATCTAGCGGCCAGCTCCGACTACCTGTTATTCAAAACAACTGAAACATAACAGCCGCTGGTGTCGCAAACTTCAAAGCGATGGTAGATTTCGTGGTATTTGCAGGAAGTGAATGGGGCTGTTCGATGAGACTCATTGGCCACCACCACCACCTTTGTTCCATTCCAATTCATTCCCATGTAGCCAAGCAGTTTCCAAAAGGGGAGAGCGGAGCAATACAGAGCGAGCAATGTCTCGTCCGTGGTTCTTCTAAACAACGTCCGCAGAATTTTCGATTTGCTAGCCTTGATGTATTCCGAAATTTTCAACAAAGAAAGATGCAGTCGCGCCCCAGTGGACCGATTGTAAACATTTAGGATGAGGACTGATATAATTGACATAACGACTTTGGCTGTAAATTCAGTTCACTCCCATGGGAACCGGGCTAAAAACTTTTCAACTGATTTCGTAGTAGCCGCTCTTTTTAGCTCAAATATACACAAAATAATCCCATGTCTTCAGTATGCTCAGAACTGCAATACCGCTTGATGCTCGTCATATACAAGAGAAACGGGGTGTAATTACTTGTTCGGAGAAACAAAATAAGAAGAGTGTCAATGGGGAGGATTTAATCGGCCCTAAATTAGGTCGAAGCTTGGATTCCCAAAATCCATCTGAAAAGAACAAATGCAAATGGAATGATGAGATGAATGGAAAATTTGCAAGATATTGTCAGTAAAAGGGCACAGAGTATGAAGCATTAACAATCAAAAGAAAAAACACCCGAGGAAATGGCGCGAACATGGTAATCTGGTGAGAAAGAATTACCCTCCCCCAAACTAAATCAACATCAAAAACGATATTAATATCGCATAGATGAATTTCAATTCCAAGGAACTGGGATGTTACTGAGCGATACCTTTTCTTCCAACGAGAGCTGTCCGCTTCCACTTCAGAGCATTCTGCATCCGATATAGTGAAAAGTGAGTCGTTGCATGAACAGGACGGTCGCATCCTAGACGTCATGAACACAGCAGAATTCACTGGCTACGAGCTTCGTAACTCCTTTCTTGGTTTGATCTGATAGCAATCATTAGTGGACCGCAGCTGACCACGGTCTGGGTTAGTTGAAAAATGAACTTAGCAGGCGAAAGACGCGAAAGCGGAGACAGTGAGAACAAAGAAAAACAGTGAATCATTCAGAAAGAGAAAGTTCTTCTGAGCGGCTGCGCTCATTGTAGATGACAGGAAATTCAGCTCAGGCTTTGGCTGTCTTCGCATTTGGGTAATCCCACGGACGCCAGATGATTCTCAACGGGTGGTGTCACGATGGCACTTCAAACGATCGCGTAACAGCAGGCTCACGACAATGTCACTACAGATCTGTCGAGATTCCGCGACAACCAAACAGGAAACGATCACCCAATATAAACGGTAAGCGAAGAGCAAACCATCGCGATGAGGACAAAGATCAAGCCAAAAAGATAGCTGCAACGCATGAACTAGTCCCACCACTGACGTCCGTTGGAAACTGCTGCATTCAAAAGAGAAAGTAGTAAATCGAAACGAAAAATACCTACGCTCGTTAGTCAAAAATAGAACAGTTTTATTTTCGAATTGTAATCGGCGAAGATTAGCAAAACGCCTCCTAGGAGATTTTTGTAACCATCAATCCTCCACTAATCGATGCCAAGCAAATTTGTTATCAGAAAGGATGTGTGAAAGGTGTTCCCCGCAGTGCCTTCTTCCACCCAGTACTTCGTTAATTCAGTTTTCAATCTCGCTTCTTTCCGAATTTTCGATGAGTTCCACCGCAGAAAAACAAGCCGCCAAGTAATTAAGATCGAAAGGAATGTGAGAACTGCACGCTGACGGCAAGGAACTGAAGTTCATTAGGAAAGATAACGAATCTAAGCGATATTTGAACAACAACGCAGAAATTGACAAATATTATGATTGATACTTCATGAGATTTGGTGAACAATGAGCATGCACAATAATCATCAAAAGCACGAGCAGAAGACAAGAAAGAGGACAGATGCTATAGACAAGTGGAAAGCGAACGAGATAAAGATGCTGAACAAAAAATCGAGCATCGAGAACCAGACGTTACTTTTTCGCGACAGACTACTAATTTGCACCAGACAGAAACCACTCGACTTTTCTTCGATTTCAATTTCCTGAACAACGAATACAAAAAGGTCGTAATTGTGTAATATATATTTATTCATAATTTCTTGAATAACGAATACAAAAAGTCGTAATTATGTAATAAAGAAATCCAAACATACAAAATTGAGGTAAAATAACCACACATGAAGCGAAGACAGCTGTGTACTTATTGGGCACCGAGCCAACACGCAAGCAAGGCGGGCCACGAAATTGGATACGAAAAGCCGTCTTCATGGCCAAATAAACACAACCAGACTCGACAACGACGATGCCTATAGCTACCTCAATGAATCCCAAAAGCAGCCGAGTTCTTCAGCAACCATTCAAGAGCTTGCTGATTCCAGATTCGCTTACATTGCAGAACGAAGGTCTCTTTCATGGTTTTTACACTTCGAAACTTCACTTTTCTACACTTTTCAGAGTTTCAAGAAGCACCTCTTTTTGGGCGAATACAAGTGAAAAATGGAAACAGCTCGTAGAGAGAAGCAGCATCATCATTACTAGTTTTTTCCTCAATAGCATATTGGAAACGCGCGAAGATGAGGATATTACAACTTTTGCAGTAAAGTGAAAATTCATGCGAACTGTTCGTGAGAAATGAATATTTTGCCAAATTGAATGCCACAATTTCGTTATCTCGTTTGCTGTTGAGCAGAGGACCGAGATTGGTAAGAAATTTATTCGGCTAACGTTTCGGCGATGTCGCCTTCGTCGGAGCCTGGAAGGTAAAGGAAAAACAAGTAATGATGATGCTGCTTCTTCGAAGGCGACATCGCCGAAACGTTAGCCGAATAAAGTTCTTACCAATCTCGGTCCTCTGCTCAACAACAAACGAGATAACGAACTTACAATGCCGAGATTTATTGAAAGTCGCACATGGAATGAATGCCACGATGTTTTGCCGAGTTTATCAGCGAGTGGAAACCAGAACAGACCTTTTCAGAGTGAAATAGCCGCGCAGTTCTAGAAAACAGAATGAATAAAACTGTGTTTGAACAGACACCTTTTGAATGGAACATTTACGTCAATTTCGTTGCAGTTTTTGCTGGATCCTGCCAAGCATATACTTAACTATCAGTATCTGCTTTCAGTATTCTGCTCACTTGCCTGATTACGAAAAATAATTCGCGATTTAGCCTGCCCTTACAGTTAAAACTGCCTAAGATCTAAGTGCTTTTTTGTAGTGTAGTTAGCTACAGTTTTAACTTACTTTAAAGATGTTGAAGTGGTTTTTTATGACTTTTGATTTTCAAGAGTAGACGTGAATGTCTGTCTTTCGTGCTTAGACATTTGGATGTGGGCGCGTCCTATAACGGGGGAACGAGATAAATAAATAATCAAATTGCACGATCAAAACCGTATCTCCCTCTATATAAACGGCAAAAATATTATAATTTACTATCCTAAAGTGTAACCACAACATTCCTAATTTACAGATAACAAATGAAATGAAGGAGCGAATGATATAGTGAAGCTAACGGACAATTCAATTGAAGCAACTAGTGTAACTGAAATCACATTCGACTCGATCGAACGCTTCTACGATCCGCTACCCCACCATTAAACACAATTACGTGCGAGGAGACGAACAAGAGACCGAGCAGATGGGCGAAGATGTCCGAAGGATGTGGGAGAAGAATGCCGAGCGGTCAGCCAGCCAGACAGCCTGCTCCTCTGGTCGGATGGCAAGACCTCGCTAATTGGACACTCCAGCCGAGCAGCGCGTCCTTTCGTCAGCATTCAGCAGGAACGGCTCTCAAAGCTCTGAGCCATCTTCACGACGCTTGCGAACGGCAAAAACTCATACGGCCGCAAGCTTTCTCTCGTAAACTGTAAAGTGCGTAATCCTGTGTGAGAAACTAGCACTAAACGTCTCCAACAGACAGAAATCGACGAGGGCTTCATGAAATTACGATATGATATTTCATTTTCTCCGGACACTACTCAGGCAAAGATTGAAATCCAGTGAGCTACTCCCCACTGGAATATCACATAAATCACTAGAGTTTATCCTTTATGAAGAACTGCAATTTTCTATCTCACTTCATCTGACAATGAACCCCTAAGGAACGTGTGAAAAAACAGACGACTTCCAAACAACCAACGGTTATAGGCCAATTCTTATAACTGGAAAACACAACAATGTTGAACTCAAAGCCATGTTTCAACTAAAAGTTTTCTATCTTACATATTAGGCTACTAAACACAACGCCTACGAATTTTGTTACAATGTCGTTAAAAATTGCCACCAGGCTTGAGAATTTTTCGATGCCAAAACCAGAAAGACGTATGTAGAAAAGACGCTTTACCAACAAATCGTCATATTTTTGAAAGCTAACGGCAAAATCGAAGTCTGTCTTAAACTTTTCACTGCTCCTCTTGCTAATTTCTACGTTTCCAAAAATGTGGTCACCGTCGAGGTCTAATTTCCCATTTTCGGACTTTTTCAGAATTTCATACTATAACCTAGAAACAGAAGCAAGGAAATGAAGGTTTTTATCAATGCTATAAGCTGGTGACATCAAGAACTTGATAAAAGTAAACAAGCAATGTTCAAAAGCTTCGACAGAAAGATAAGACAAAGCAGATATCTTGTGGGAAATAGCTCCACGAAACGACCATCACCAATTCCACCCGGTCATGGGGTAAATATTTTGACGGTGACGCGCTTCGGCCAACTGTTCTAATCCCCGATTACAATCACATTTAAGACTGATCTCAGCGGAACCGTGAATAATAGCGGTCGGGTAGTGGAGCTGACAAGTCTGCCGCTTGTCGACAGCGTAGAACATATGTAGTGGTTGGCACGAAACACACGTACAGCAGCAGCGGTCATCAAAAACATCGCAACAGAGACAGAATGTGCGCATTTGCACATGTCACCATGATGAACAGCGAGAGCTGAGCGAAGGGAAAGAAGCAATTCGGCGCATAATTCCGCCAAAGTAGTCCTAATAAAATAAGGATGTGCACGAGCATTGATCGGAACGTGAGCACATCGTGCCGCACGACGACGTCGAAAACAGATGTGGACGGCCGAGCCTATGGGAACTGTGTGTTCTTGGTGTCGCAGAAAGACTAGTAACAAAGATCTCAGCATCAAGAAGTATTAGGGTGACCCTAAGGTTCGCGTGGTTTCGGATTCTGGCTTCATTTATTCATAACTGAAGAAAAACAAATAAATGGCAATCAAGGTCATCATGGTTAAGCACAATTCTTTGCCAGCGATCCGGCAAAGAATTGTTCTTAACCATGATGACCTTATTGGTCATTTGTTTGTTTTTATTGAGTTATGAATAAAGGAAGCCAGAATCCGAAATGCATACGAACCTTTAGGTCACCCTGTATATTTTTTCTGTATCCTGAGAGCATTTGACTGCAAAACCCTCCCGTTTCACGGGAATGAGAGCGTGATTTGGCTGGCAAAAGACCGGGCCTAGGAGATTCCGTTTTCACTTTATCCGAACGAAGAAAAATAGAAATTTTCACATAACACACTGCGGATTTTGTTGGTGTTTTTGGTGTTTTCGAGTTCACTGCTCGGAATGCCAAGAACTACATTGCTTTCGAAATGCAGAGGATCAACAGAATCATTCTTGTCGTAGGAAAACAACTCGCAGCACAAAAACGGAAGGATAAAAATCCTCGTCAATAATATCGCCGCTCAAATTGTCGTTGTAAGACACTTGTCATGACAGGAAGATTTATCTATTCTCAAATCTCGAGGGTATAGGACATGGTCGGAGTATCTAAAGGAAGTCCATTTTCTGCACTGAATATATATACTTACGCTTTCAAACATGAAAAGCAGGAATGCTGTGCTACTTTGGTGAATTGATGTCAACATTGGGTAGCTTTCCCTTTAAACCAATAAATCCATCGTGGAACGGAAAAATAAAAATATATTTTTCAACATCGTAGAGGCATTGAGTGGACACTATCTCTTCTCATTACTCAGGGATATGCTGTAATCATTCCTGTTCACCTACGACAAAACGTGCTCTCGTGGACAAAAACTACTGAACGGAAAGACTGAAAAAGCTTACCACTGGTGCTCCAACGAGAACGTGTATACATCTACAAAAACCCAGCTTCGCACATAACTACGCCCACATTCCCAATTAAACGACGTAAGTGGCGCGTTTTAAAACATTTCTGAAAGAAGACCTTCTCCATATAAATTTGATCATCACTATAATTTAGTAAAGTGTACTGTAGGTGGCGCTCTATAGTTTTACTCGATCACAGGGCTATATGTTCTCAACATTGTTGCATTTTAACGAGAATAACGCTAGCATAACGTGAAAACCATCAAGGGCAAAGTTTCACCTTGCAGAGATTCTAATTTATATTCGTTGTATCATAGGAATAAATTGTGTTCGCTAAGTGTGTTAAGAAGACCCCGGTAGTGGAGTAGAATAACAAGCCAGCGAATGGAAATTCTTCGTTAATAACAGTTACGCTACATTACGGAAGAGATAGCTCCTTATGCGAAACGTAATTTTCTCACGAAGGGCATCATCACTTGGGAGAAAAACTGACTAACGGTTGGGCATCTTATCCTCAACAAACGTTGCACCTGGCTGTGCACCAAGATCCATTTTATTGGCTTTTTCTAAAATCTGTAGAATCCTTGCTTTTACATAGTTTGAGGCTTTAACTATCATGTTACTATTACTAATATTATGTTCCTTCCAATAACCGTTTAAATCCCATATTTCTAGTCTTTCGACCGACTTATTGCCCACTGATCACTTTGGACATCTGATACGCGGCATAGAGAATAAATAAATGCTTTTTAGAGAAACGTCAAATATTCGTCATATATTCATGCCACGCGGTCATCACACGTGATTTCTGCCTTCAACGGCGTCTTATTGTTATAACACAAATGGCCCACGAAATTTTTCTCGCATCGCATTTAGAGCTGTTATGGTCCTTATATTTTTACATTATAATTTACTGAAATTTAGTTCTAATCAATCAGTTTCTGATCAATCATCAGTCAGTTCTATTCAATAGTTCCAAACAGAGAAGAGAAAAGAAAGGAAAGCAAAAGAAGAGAGCACTAGAATACAGATAGAATATGCGCGAAGAATGTGCTGAGAAGATTCGGCTGAAGCAGCAGCATTCATAGAAAAAACTATCAGTGTTGCCAAATGAAGAAATGAGGGCCCGAATAGTGGCAGCGGTTGCAACATCCAATGAACTCCATAGATGTCGCCGTCAGATCTGCAGCATCACACGGCTGTCACACACACGGCCGCATCGGCATATGTCCCGTCCATGGATAAATTCATCCGCAATCGTCAAGGGCCGTCCATGAATTACGACCTCTATGGGGTGAATAGCCGCAGGCAATCACGTTCTCTCATCAACAAATATTCAGCATTCGGTACGCACCAACATATATTTCCTTCCAATTTGCAAGAAAAATAAATGCTCCAACCAGCAACACTCCATGCTGACGAGATGAGTGGAAATCATTGGATGGGGAGAGGTGAGAGGTGATCCACTATTTCCAAAACTGAGAACGCAGAAATAGTTTCGCAAATGGAAAAGCGTACAAGGTTCAGCAATAATAAGTGTGTACAAGTGTGAAACTCTGGCTAAGCTTTCATCACGTCTGAAAAGATCACGGCCTTCAAACTGTGTTCGACAATGCGTTCGTTATTTGACAAAAATATTTTTGAGTGATTTGTGGTAGCTACAAGCTCAAAACGGTCTGTTTCTCGCATATTAGCGATTGTTTACAGACGGTTCTGCAGTATACCATAGAAACCAAAGCAATAACTCTGATTGCTATCAATATTAGCCTCCTTAAAGCCGTAAACAAGTCGGGAACCTTTGGATAGTGAAATAAGAAGATAAATTTAACATTCAAACTACATGTGCGAAGCATCCACTCCCACACATCATGGGCGACATCTGTTCTTGTTCAATGAAGGATTATACTACAGTTGCTAAAGCTTCTACGGAAGCACTGATCGCATTGTAAGCAATAACAACTCACCTCCAAAATGTTAAACAATAATTTAAGAGAATAAAATCACCACTCACGTTCGAGGTGAAAGACCCGGATCGTTCGAGAAATTACAGTTCATGTCGCTTGACCCGATCGGCGATTCGCTGTAGGAGACCGCCGACAAGCTATACAACGTTGACGCTAAAACACGACAATCTACATAATTCTGACAGACTTTCCACAACTATTCAAAAAAAGCGATGGTGGAAAAAAGAAAGAGAGACAAAATGGTTTTGGATGATCATTCACTAGGGCTGCGCGAAAAATGCAAATCATAATGAAGAATGAAGCAATTTTCATTGCATATGCATAGCAAATCAACGGATGGCGATTGCAAGTCTACGTTGCGCGTAGTGGACGTCCATAATGAGAAATATATCAGTAAATTACAAGGAATCACGATTTGAATCATATGGTCGATGTATCAATCGTCGACTATTTCTTTGCCATCACTTTCGATATCTGAACAGACATCTCCTTCGTAACATCGTGGACGTCAAATTGAAGGGACATAACGAGAAACATATCAGTAAATTATATAAAAGTATAAAAATATAGTAGTAGAAGTCCATAATAACAAATAAAATGAATAACAAAAAGCATGCCGCAAAAGACGGCGAGGAACTTATGAAATACATCACTGGGAGTACGGTAACGGGCAATCGCGGCGGGATCCTAGAGTTGACAAACAGACATCGTGACTTCGTTTATTTATTGGTAGGACAATAGATATTCTTTTCTAGTAAACACGTGTTGGTTGCTTCCATTTCACTATGTTTAACGATTAATAGTCGTTACTACTCCAGTTTACGAGACCAAGAACAGGATTAACGGACAGTTGGCCTCAGACGGATGGATCGCTATTTTTAATGTTTAATGGTCTTTACTTCTCCAGTTTACGAAACCAAGAACAGGATTAACGGACAGTTGGCCTCAGACGGATGGATCGCATAAGCGTGGGACTTCTTACCGCTCCACTATGCCTCTCAAATTAATTATAGAGGAAAAGGTGAACTGGTCAGCGGCGATCACACCAGTTCACCTTTTCAGGGGCAAGCCACCGCATAGGTCTTCATTCAGAATTGTTTACATATTATCATTGCGTAATTGGCCCACAAGAAGATGCGTGGCCAACCGCCGTACAAGTTGGTATGTTCACCTCCCAGGCAAATTTGGTCCCAATAACCAGCACGCAGATATGAAGGGCTTGGTTAGTTCGGGAGAGATTCGATCGCTCGACCAAACGAGTAGCAGAAGCGCCAATCTTACTACTTTACCACGCAACTAACGATAGCCAGGAAAATATGACTATACCTACGAGTTTATAGTTCTGCTGTATATATACATAAAAATAGAACACCCAGCCAATCGAAAACAGAATTCGTTAAAAGCGCGGCTCATAGCAAACGCGAGCAAGAGGAGCAGTCAAAAGGTAAGCTGCCAACTGTCGAATCCCTCGAATACATATGCGGTTTCATTAACTTATTCAGTTCTCCTAAGATGGATTTAAAGTTGAAGATTTATAACCAAAAGATCATCTCTCATAAGGTGGCATTTGAAAGACATAACGATGCGATTTAGCGATGCTTCGAAAAAATCAACGATAAAAGGAAATGGACGATAGACGGGCAGACATCGCATAAACACCACGAATATGATTGGGACGTAATAGTATCATTTTCAAAAATAGGACCGGACAGGTATAAAATTATAATGGCGTGGGAGCGATGGAAAATCGTTCATCAACGATTTTTGTGGCCATGAACTGACACACGAAATGGTCACGCCATTGTGAATAAATTATTTCCAATGAGTGTCATTCTATATGGGCGTACATGAGACACGATGATATGTCAAATCAATCTTATGCTATCGCCGGTTTGGAAAATATGAGAATCACGGATAAAAGCCAGCTGAAAATACTCATTTGAAGAGTTTAGTTGATCCAAACAAAGTTGCAGCTGCTTGGATGAACATGAAAGCGATTCATTCGTTATTCATAAAACTGACTTTCATTGTGTTCGTCAAATGAAAGACGGAATATAAATTCCATGCAAACTTATTGATTCCAAGAGCTAGATTTACAAGATTGCAGAACATCATTCCGTTCTGTAGTTGTTTGAATGGACATTAGCATAATGGAACAGACTACTGATGACTTCCGGCACAAATGGTTTGAATGCAAACCCGGATTTAAGAGAAGATAATCTAGTGCTTTGGCTTATCGGCAGATACCGCTGGTTCAATTAGGCTAAAAACGACTGTTGTCTTCCACGACACCTGTGGGCCGTAGGATTTCCAGTTCCTCAAGTTCGAGAGGTCGACAATCAACAGTTACACCTCAGAACGGGTCCAAGTTACGTTCCCCACAAAAATTCAGTATAGATCCTTCTTCATCAATAACTAAATGCTAAAAAGAAGGAAAACGACTCCCTTTCGGTTTCATACGAACCAAACTCTATTTTCCTAGCCGGTTTGTCATCCTCAAGCATTTTATTCACCCCAGACACCAGTAGGTGCGTACGAAAAGGTACTGTTTCATCGGTAAAATGCGATCGTAAACAGCTGTAGGGCTTCAGGACTACACAAGCTCACGGAGTAGTAAACGCCAAGTCTGATAATACCATGTCGAGGTCATAGAAACCCGATAAGGCAACAATATTTATGGCTTAGGATAGTGTGTGAGCTCGTGACGGACCATCCGCCACGATTCCGAAACGAAGGACAACGGATAAGGCACCAATGGCGAACTTGAACCTTACGTTCGCTTCCCCATCTTTCTCATGCAAAAACCGTATTCGACAAGCATTTTCTGCATTTCTATAGCATGCACCCGCTCGAAGTGGCGAAACCATGACAAAAAATGATCTGTGATAATTTTAGACTAGAAATGTTACAGAGGCGACTTTCTCAAATACTGACCGATTGGCAATACCATGCTTATTTGCAGGCTTTTTACAGAAATTATCCCAGACTGAACGACACAGTGGAACGGGGTCAACCACACAAATCGTGTTTGGGCTCAGTCAGGGTTCAGCTGTATGGACCACATCCACCGTGTTAGGTTGATTATTGGAATTCATCAGTTGCGCCGACCACGACAGGTGCTCTGCACGCGTCAAAGTGAGTGAAACTTCTCTATCGATGGTTGACAAAGGTGTGAAGTTATCCCTCATTCGAACACAAAAGCTAGGACGAAAAGATTGTACATGTAGCGGAAAATTTGTGTTCTGATTTGGATCGTGCTTCAAAAGTTCGAGAAACAAAATATTTCTGGGTTTCTATGTCGGTAATCTCAATCCCCTAAGTTCAGCAAAAGTTCGACAATTTTAAGCTTGAGGCACCCTGCATTACGAGCGAGTAAGTACTGCCATCAAGCCTATACACGCTGTGCAACTGTCTCAACTAACTCGGAACTGCCCGCCAAACTCGTAAAACCGACAGTGTGTCGCATTACGGGGGCACCGATCAACCCTAACTTTGATATCATCTTTAATGGACCGGAAATACGATCAGCGAAGACGACCGACTACAGTGCAATTGCTCACACTCTTCGGGAAAAACTATAAATCTCGATCGAAGAAACATAGGGGACAAGGTCTTCCAAAACGGCTGATAATCGCATTCATCAGAAAGGGTTTCGACCAAAGAACTGACCGATGATGGCAAGGATGACATGAATATTGTTTCTGTTGAAGAACGGACATTAGATTGAACAGTCTAATCCCCTCAACACTCAGGTAGTCGTTTGAATTTTCATTACAGTTTGCTGTAACAACAAACTGTAACTCAAATCTCAAGCGTTAGTTTAGAAACAACGAAAAGGCAGAGGAATTCTAATCTACAGAAGTGAACATAATTTCAGGAAAAAACTGTTTTTATTAGATACACCACTCGCTGATCTTTTGAATCTTGGAATCCATTCCAGGAAAAGAAGATTCGAGAGCAAAGAATACAAGAAACAATGTCTTACCGTTCAAAGCCCTGAAAAGAAATTCAATGCGACGCTTCCGCTCTATGATTCGAATGAGAAGAAATAGAAGAAAAGAAATAGAAGAAAAAATAGTGACGCTGATCGGAAACCGCAACCCTAATTTTACAACCGATAACTACACTTCCTCTTCCTCTGAAAAACCCTCAAAATCCTGCCTCTGGCAGGCAGTTCGATGGGTCTGTTATTCAAATAGGACACTCTGCGCGCAGCGGTGACACAAAGAGCCATCTGTCATGTCGTGCCATCGTGAGGACCTTTTTGAATCGACAGATCGCGAACATTCATTAATTCATATTTGAGCACAGAACACAGCACCACCTAAGTTTCCCTGAAGATAGGTAGAGGGTGAATTTTGAGGTGTCAGTCAGCCCCTAAGGAAATGCCACCGCACTTCACATTCCATTCTGATGCGCAGGGGAATGGTGAATGAGTATTTGGCCTGTACAACAACTTGCGATTGCCAACCACCATACCATCTTTACCATCCCAGACAAGTCCGGTACCCGAACACAGAGGGATGGAAGTCTTCTGTAATCCGGGCGAAGATTGATGGCTCGACCGTGCGGGTGTCAGCAGCCCCTCTTACCACTGCACCACGCACACCCTTCAAGAGCGATATCCCTATGAATCTTCGTTAACACTGCTTTTAAACCTGTACGATGCATAACGCCAATTCAATTTGCAGTTCCACAACATCGCCACGTTCCACTGTGAGGATGTCTCTTTTTTTTTCAGCGTCACAGACACCGATGCTTACAACAAAGCTCAGAACCCGAATCTAATTACCGCTTATTTCTTCAGGAGTAGCAAAAAACGGCTGTAAAGCGCTGGGTTTTCCATTGAGACGGAGTTTCCATTTGGTGTAACGATCGTTTTCTTCTTGAAAAAAAAAACGCGCACAAACGTGACCCTAACCGCCTATGTCGTTCGCCAAAGAGAAAGTTTCAAAAACGAGAAATGTGTAGCACAAACGGGCTCGTGGGTGGTCTCTGCCAAAGACGGAGTTGAGTCGTAGCAAAGTTCTATTCGCATTTCGCAGCGCTTGCGGGTACTCATGAGCCGCCTAGGAACCTAATGAAATAAAAAATAAAAAGAAAACGTAAAAGAACGAGAAATACGAAGACCAGTCTTCTTATCTGCTTAATTGACTTTCCTCTCAATTCGGATTTCCTTGACCCGTAATAACATTGGGCAAACATTTGCTTTTGAATCACTTGTAGTAGAACACGTGTCTATTTCGAAATAGAAAGTGCTGCTTACGGAAGAACAAGTGTTACCGCCAGGAACTTCCGAATTTTGCCAGAGGCTCGAGAAAACATGAGTTGGTCATCAAAAAGTGGAGAAGACAAGCAGTAGACGCTCGCACGTGATGAATAACGCATCTGTTCGTTCAGCAGTTAGGACATTTATAAGAGCGATGGAGAAAAAGTCGCCACGCGGCAGATGTCCGAACACGAAAAAATTTCGGCTATCAAAAAAGTGACATTCTCTACTCAGCAGCTATCCGTCCACGAAGGAGCCCGGCTAACCAAGTTGTCTGCTTATTTTCAATGACTCTGGATGTAAACTAGAGAAATTTGTGTCGTTTTAACATAACTTCTACTGTTCTTCTATAACCACTACGAGGCAGAGACCACGCTGGAAAAACTAGGACAACTGTTGCCAATATTTACTGCAAGAATAGGCAGACTTTTGCGGGAAATATCGCAGAGAATTCTTGACGTGTGTGTTCATCGAACCACGAACGCATCATAAAGCTAACTAACAAACCTAACGGTAAATTTCTATTCGCATTTAAGGATACTGTAAAGGAAAAATAAAAGGATGAAGCACTCGAAGCTCGAAATAGCGCAAACAAATTGACAATATCGCTCAAATTAGTGCATAGTCCATTGCTCTGTTTTTGTTGCTAACGGATTTGAAAGAACTTCATCGGAAGCTGGAAGAAAATTTTGAGCAGTTTCTCCGAATTAAAGTAAGGATTGTTGCAAAATGCTTGGAAAACTGGACCACCTCCTCTTCGTCACATATTGTAGAGCAGGAACAGGAGCACATACTGATAGGCAACTAAACATGCTATAATTCCCAGCTGTCGGCTCCAAACGCTTTCTTATAGAAATCACAGACAAATCACAGACAAAATGTAGATAAAAGTCCCTTGAAAATGACAAAAGAAGATTGACTAAAATTCTAGATTATATTTGAGACAAGTTCAGGTCATTTCGAGATTCACCAAACAAAAATCAGAACAACGGCAAATGCAAAATCGGCAAATGGAGTTTCCGTGGAGTGAGCCTCTACTTCACTGCACACAACAGAGCAATGCAAATCCATCCCGACATTGGATTTTTCGTCCAGACGTAATCAAAAGACCAAACCGAACGACAAATACACACCTTAGCTCACGAGTGCGACCGCTTGAACTGATAACTCTTATCAATCCTGGCGATCACAAGCTGTGACTAGTCACTACCTCAACTTTTTCGATAAGGTGTTCTTTTCATGGTTAGTTTTCGATACCATGTCTGGGGGACGTGGAATTCGGGAGCAGAAGAAATGTTAACCACACGATAAAAGGAGTTTTAATGAAATTTAGCGGTAGAATGACCGTCTTCTTCGGGTTCAATGTCATTCATGAGTACAGCAGACATTAGCGCTGTTTCATTCCCTAGCAGCTGAAGAAACTCAAAACGACACTTTTTGATTTTTTCCGTTCTACTTCATGAAAAATTATTCAAACGATACGACAATAGGTCAGAGGAGGAATCGGATCAATTCGGCGTAATTTCGAATGGATCTATAATTTAAAATAAACTTGTCCGAATTGAGAAAAATCCCCGAATTCATCGCTTCTCTGAAACTGGATCAAAATCTTGTTCACATACAAAGAAGATACCATGAACAGATTGAAAAATCACCACAAAAATTCGACTTTGCTCGTTCTGCTGCTTTTTTTTGCCTTATTTACATGCTCCAATACGACACCTACCATAGATTCGATTTCCCACCACCTTCACGCTAAGTTTGTGAATTTCCGGAAACTCGTTTTTCTCATTCGTTGCCAATACAATAGAGGCCAAATAAACATCAACACCTACTGTGCATCAATGTACTACGTTTATAACAACCTAAACAATATGTGGCTTTAGACGCTACACTCCAAAAGTGAAATTTGAACGAGAATGCAAACTAGAACGACAACACTGTACAACAAGCCAAGCATAATAAGCAAAATCGCGTTCTGAAAATAAATCAGGTAGGCATTTTTCCAGAAATGAAAATCGATTTGAGGGCATGAGAAATGTCACTGATGACATGCTTCTGGTTATAGCAGTGTGTAAAGGCACTGCAACATGAAGCCTCCCGGTTTTCTTTTATCCTTACGACTATGCAGTAAGCACTGAGCAGCTGTTAAACAACGCTCGGGTTAGTGGCCCGATCTGTGATCTATTTTATCAAAATGACCCACACCCACACCAGGTATGCCTTGAGAATGACTAGCAAAAAGAGAGGTAACAAGTTTGATCTGTAAGAGACCAGTTCCCAGAGTTGAATAAATCGCAGAGGCGCATTCGGAAACGTAACAACTGCTGGGCGTTAATTAATAGTGACAATTAGGAATGCGTCTCATCGCTATCGTAAAATGGATTTTAAAGAAAATTCTTCAGTCGCGTACCGGCCAGCGCTTCCTCCCATTAGCAAGAAGCCACGCTAATCTATCAACGTTTTTTTCCAGCAGCGAACAGATGCCTTGCGCTCATCGCGATTTCAAAGAAAATGCTTCTGTATCGATCTCGAGTCTAAGGCAAGAAATTGCGGCATACACTCACCGTTGAGCTGCTGCAGACTTCTTCTATAGCGCTCCATGTCGTTCTGTGAATGATGATGTCTACCGCGATCATCCGCAACGACATGCGTCGACCGAATGCACTGGCGAGGTCCGACCACTGCCATCGGTGGCTGATCGTACTCCCGACCTCCGCCATGTCGGCCTTGTGACAGACTCAAATCGCTGGCCTGAAATAAAATGATTTGGAACTGATATTGGCTGGTGATAGAATTCTACTTAACTTTCTGCGCTTCAGGCCCAAGTATCTCATCGGGTCAATTTTGCTGCGTACTCTTGGAGCACTTGACATGAACACTTCAAAAGCTTATAGGTGGACTATAAGCCGATATAAAATCTAAAACGAGCCATTTCGTTGATGGTAAGCTACGACTCGAGCAAATCACGGTGACGTTATATGAATACGATTAACAGCTAGAACCAGCTTACGTGTGACACTCGCGGAATCACACATGAAGAAACAATGACAATAAAAAAGGGAGCTAAGACAAAAGAAGAAACATTTCTCTCGCGCAGGTTTCCCTCAACAGATGGGCATTTCAGTGTCTTCAAACATCCACATCATGGCGGTCTAACGATAGAACCTTGTAAACTAAACTGAACTTGTAACCCAGTAAAACAGAGCCTACAGTTTCCATGCAACGGAGAAGGACTATTTCTTAAATGCCTCTTAAGACTTCACTGTGTTGCTGTAACAGTAATGGTGGAACATAGGGACCGGCGACCTGCGCGGCAGCTGCGCTGTAGCGGCAGCGCTGTTGCAGTGTCGCCGCAGCTTGACTATGCACTAAATAGTTTTTTGACCAACGACAGTCCAGTGGATAGCCGCAAAAGCGCGCAGCTATTGCAAAAGAATGTGTACCCCTTCTTACTGTTCAACCTTAGTTTACTGCCCCAGTAGAATCTGAGGGGCCCTAAGGCTCATCGACACTGATTCAATCCGTGCCTAACTTTTAGGTTTTCTCCCGGAGGTTTGAAGGATACAAATCAGATGTTTGATCCGTTATGCAGATTCAGGGATAAGAAAGAACCATCTTTGCTCGAAGGTAATTTCTCAATGATTATGAATCATCATTAAACATTGAAGATTTGCTTAGAATTATGCAAGAAAGGCATCCGAATTATAGCTTCTTCGAGATTTTCAAACCTATTCCCAACCAAAATCGCGTGTGTTGAATCAAGGAAGAATGGCAATATTCCTAATTGTAAGGTACTATGTCTGAGTAGCACAAGGGATGTAGCTGAATTTTTTCTTTCGAGCCCTACGAAGTTCTTTCCTGCTTCGTTTCGGTTTTTACAGGTTTCACCGCTTAGGTGCCCCAGCGTGTTACACGCCCTCATCGGTTCGCATCCTCTAACGAGCGTCGACCGAGTCCTTCTGTCTTACTCTTTTCATCGACAGCCTCGATTATGAGAAGTGCATTCATGACTTTCGCCACGAACGCTTCATTCGCTTAAAACACTGACTTCTTAAAAAATTCTCCTCTTTGATGAAGCTCGACCACAAGGTTTGGTGGGATTCCGCCGTGTTCTCCTCTTGTGTAAAAAATAAAATACTTTCACACGGACAATGAGATTCTGAACTGTCATTGTCTATGACAACCCGGAGAACTTCTAATACGAACAGTTAGGTTAATCTGAAAGTCAAGAAAACAGTGGAAACAGTGAAAGAATCACGGCCCTCAAATTGCTCTATTTTCGAAAAAGAGATCCCCCCCCATGAAAGTCTCACTGATACCATTCCGAGCCACTATATTAGTACTATGCAGATTTCTCAGCCATCAAACTTCCAACCATTAACGAAAGAAAACATTAACTGACTAGAATTTTGTATCTAGAAGCATTGCTCCATATCCCGAAGTTTAAAAAATATTCCAGTAGGTGTCCAGTTGTCAGCGAAGGCCGTAGTAGACAGAGCGCCCGTACACAACAACGATCTATGAGTTCATTAACACGTTGATGACAGTGTGGCGCAATGCTGCGCCACGCTCAAGCGGCCGCGTGGGACCGTGTGGCGCAATGCTGCGCCAGAGTCTTGTATTGCATTTTTCTCGATACATTTCAAATTTTCGTAGGATGTTTTTGTGCCCTTTTTAGTAGACCTTTGCACATTGATATAGGAAGCCTGGTTTATGAAAATGATTCATAGCTTCTGATTTACTGGAATTTTCGGTTGCGCACTAGCTTTCTTTACATGTAAAAACAAATAATGGTTATTGCAAGAAACAAATAAGTGCAAACAAATACTGATTATTAGAATTAACAAATAATAAAGAATAAACGAATAACAATTTCCTTTTAACCTGGATAGGGAAAAAGGACATTCTAAACGCTTCCAGCTGTTATTTTTCTATTTTCATTGCAAAAAAGGAGTAGTCACAATCCCCGATATTACATGACTGTATGTGTAGTCTTCGAAATTTATTATTCACTTCCATTCTTTAAAAAATTTGCCGTACGCCGGCATCATGCCACAGCCTCGGCGCACTAGAAAATCTTTTGGTCCCACGCGGCAGACACGCGGAAAAGACGCTGTCGTCAACGTGTTAAACAAATTCGTTTTGCGAAGCCAGCCGGTGTCATCCTCTGCGTTGCGCTCAATGAATCGTACGGAGACAAACTTCCAGAGATTTAAGGAAGTTTAACAGCTAAGGAAAGAAGGGCACGCGTAGTGCTGCGGTACGCGGTGCTACTGGAATTCATACGGTCCAGCGATCGATTTTTGCCCAGGGGAAAGTGAAGACGCTGACTTGTACTACGACTGCCCCAGCGAGCTACAGTAGTTCGCGAAAAAATATGTCACCTTGCATTTTTGGGTGCAGCTCGCGGAAACCGAAAGGAATTTGATTCCAATTGACAGTTTTAATAACTCTTATTGAAAATACACTATTGTGTGCCCTTGTTGGGAATTCTAGATTTTTTTAGAAATTTTTAAACTCATTTTCATATGCATTTTCAAACATATGTATCTTGGGGACCACTGAGCATCTGCACATCTGATGGTGATATTCTGATAGAGCATGAATAGTATATTCTTATAGGCTACGAATATTAGTTTCATGTCATTGAAAAACTACAGATTTTTTTAAGTAAATTTGTTTACGGTCGAAAAATGGTGAAATCTTGAGACAGTCTTTCATATAAAATTCTATATATTAGTAACTAGAAAATGAAATTGCATTAAACTTGAGTCTGTGGTAGCATAGGATATTCTCTTTCTAACTTATATTGAAGTCTCGAATATCGCCTCCTCTCTACAGAGAAAATAGATCTCAAAGTTGCATTTACATAAACGCCCGTTTTAACAACACCCGGAGAGCATCTGACTCCAGATTCCTCTAATGCATAGTAGACTTGTTGCTTGTTAGGTCCTCAACAGGTAGCAGAATAATTCCCCATCTCGTGCAGAATATCGTCTTCTAGTTAAAAATGTTGTATGCACCACTATTCCCGCTACCGTACACTATGCGGGTTAGTGCGGTAGTTTCAATCGGTCTAACTAGAAGACGGTATTCTGCACGAGATAGGGAATTATCCTGCTCCCTGTTGAGGACCTAACAAGCAACAAGTCTACTATGCATTAGAGGAATCTGGAGTCAGATGCCCTCCGGGTGTTGTTAAAACGGGCGTTTATGTAAATGCAACTTTGAGATCTATTTTCTCTGTAGAGAGGAGGAAATTTTTGAAACTTCAATATAAGTTAGGAAGAGAATATCTTATGCTACCACAGACTCAAGTTTGATGCAATTTCATTTACTGGTTACTAATATATTGAATTTTATATGAAAGACTGTCTCAAGATTTCACCATTTTTCGACCGTAAACAAATTCACTTAAAAAAATCTATAGTTTTTCAATGACATGAAACTAATATTCGTAGCCTATAAGAATATACTAATCATGCTCTATCAGAATATCACCATCAGATGTGCAGATGCTCAGTGGTCCCCAAGATACATATGTTTGAAAATGCATATGAAAATGAGTTTAAAAATTTCTAAAAAAGTCTAGAATTCCCAACAAGGGCACATAATAGTGTATTTTCAATAAGAGTTATTAGAACTGTCAATTGGAATCAAATTCCTTCCGGTTTCCGCGAGCTGCACCCAAAAATGCAAGGTGACATATCTTTTCGCGAACTACTGTATGTACCATATATGCCAACTGTGCACCATGTCTCTACCATTCTAAAAGGAAAACGACTGCAGTGGTGATGACAGACGGTCCTACACAACTAATCGACATTGACCAATTCGCTAGAGTAGCGCATAGAAATCGCGAAAAAAAGGGCATCCTTGTTTCGCAGCGCCCTGCTAAGGGGTGCAGAAGAGAGCTAGAGGAAGACTACACGGTTTCAGGCAGAAATGGTAAAGCGTTTCGTTCAATAAGTAACGCTGCTAAGGGCGATTGGTGGAAGAGGATTCTTGGGGTACGCGGGATCCAGTACAAACTAAAGACCGAACAAACAAGAAAAGCATGACGGATAACGAGTGTTGGAGACCGCCCCTCACAACTAGCACGTGAACCCTGAGAGGTTGTGCAAAACCCAAGTGTCAGCGGCCTCGGGGCCACCAGCGACAAGAGGGGTCGGCGGAGCATTCCAGCTGGCCTCTTTATTACCCATCGGCGTTCGCCACATTCTCGATAAGGCTACTGAAGGTACGATTATAAAGGGAGGTGAAGCCGAGGTGTTCCGACTGCACGTCCCATCGCTCAGCCGCTGCCGACGCTGAAAAATGACCGATGCCTCTAGCGGCTGCTACCACGTCTGAATGGCCGTTCACACCAGCGGTCGCCTTTTCGACTGGATCAAGATGCAATATCAACACTTTGCATTTCGGTGAAAGATTTAGTAACCCGAACGAAGCGTAATATAAAGTAAGAAAGTAACGTAATCGGCATAGATCATTTCGATGCGAAATGGATGCACTAGAGAGCTCGCATTTTTATCAAAATCGTATAGGTGTGTCGGATGCGCATTTGTCTTGCAGAACGGTATGCCAAGACCAGCCGCAGTAAAGGTCTCCACCTTCAGGGACGAGTCTGGTGCGCAGATGGTTCGAAGGATTGGTTCGACTGTGCGAGAACCGACCGCTCGACGACACGAAAGTGGTGCCACATACCGTTGCACCGCGAAGCATCTAGAAATTGTGCAGGAACACTGGTGAATCTCTGTTCAACGTTTAACCGTTAAGGATTGTGGGCACAGAATTCTACGATGACACTCCGCCACGATGTTGAGTATAATCATTCAAATTCTAGACGGCCATGATGAACAACGATACATCCTGAAGATTGATAAACTTATTCTTAGCTAATCTTTGTAGATGGCTACTTTTAACCACGAAATCCGCAGGTCCTGCTTTTCTTTATCGGTCTTGTCAACTACGATTATATTTGAAACATTTTACACTCGCAGAAATATGTATGTACGTCCCCTCGAAAGAGGGTTTGCAGCGCAGTATCTGATCTCAAACCATACCTCTAAGTGGCACATTCTGTATTCTACATGGACTCCTCTGGCCAATAAAATGGAAAAAATAAAATTATGGTAAGCACTATTCTCGTCCCAGAGTTGTAATCCAATATTTTAAGATTAATCTGTTAACCTACCACAAATCATCAACACTGAACGTGGGCTCGGATTACGTACTGGGGTAGAAAGATTCGGGAATTCATGCGAAATATAAACCGTATAACGAGCTCCCAAAGCTGTAGTACAAAAAAATAAAATATGAGGCAGCATCTCGATAAAAGTTGAAAAGCGCATCAACAGGAAGAAGGATGGAAGAGTGGAACGTGCGGGTAAAAGCATCTGTGGGCGTCTCATAAACTGCGCGACGCGTTTCGTTTCTTGAGAAAAACCCGACCATAAGTGGTTGACGTCTCGCTAAAGGTGACAATCCCCACTTGGCGAATGTTCAGTTTTCGGAACTACGTTGGTGACGCTGAGAGTTGAGAAACTCAGATAAAAAACACTCCGCAGCCAGCTTGGAAAACGTAAGGCCAGGAAACAAGTAGAAAGCGCTGCTTAGACGGGCTGTTTTTTTTACAGCAGACGGCTCGAAAACACAAGAAATTGCAAAAAGTTCCCACCTGGAACTGCGAATTCGCGTATGAAAGAGAATGCGTGGAATGACAACGAGGGACTGCTGTGGATGGTTCAAATCCTGCCTCGATCGCGTCCTTTTTGGATGAGTCTCGTCGTCGTAAGCGCACTGCAAACAGAAATTTAGAGTGAGAGAAAAACAATAAACATATAAATTTGAAAAAAAAAACTAAGTCCGTTTAGACATGCTTTTTAACGAAGCTAAAAATGCATCTGGGAAATCGTATTTGATTTGCGCGACTATTAGGTTGTTGAGAAAGCTCTCGCCGTTTTTTTTCAGACGACTGTTGCAAGTTGAGCTCGAAAGCTTTCGCAGGGTGCGACAACGTATATTAGGAATTTATGATAACTTTGAATGTCATTGTAATTTTTTGGCTAGTAAAGTGAAAAGCGAAAAAGTAAAAAAAAATAACCCCATCGACAGCGATTTTTTAATGCTCGATTTCAAAGGCTTGAATAAAACGTGATATACCGTTTCAAAGATGACTTTATGACTATAGTATATTACATATTCCTGTGCTGGAAATTACAAAGTTTCAAACCTCCAACGTTTGTCGTTCAAAAAACAAGAATAACTTGTGATGCTGTTCCTGGTCCGAGTTGATTTCCGTACAGAATTATTCGCTCTATCAGAAGATACGTTTGTTTCTGAACCACTCTCCGAGTCAAAAAAAACTTTCGCGACAAAAGCGTCTTGAGGTTTCTCAACACAGTGAGAATAGCAAACCTCCAGTTTCAATCTTCTCACCAAATCTCATACAATATTCGAAAGAGGACGATACACTTCACAAGATGGTATACAAAGCGTTTCAAACTGTCTTGGTTTTCATTGTTTCTTAGGTCGTCAAAATGGACCTGCTACTCGGTTAATGAAGAACCAATCTTTACCTATAAATCTTAACGCTTGAAAAAACACCACCCTTCCCACTCACCTCGCTCGAGTTCATCGCTTCCAACGACAAACTTTCGAAAATTCACTGTGTTGAGAATAAAATCGCAGAAATAGCCAGAAAGGCAGAAAAGGCACATTTCGTTCGCAATAGGCAAGTCGTTGATTAAGTAAGGTTCACATAGCGTTCGCAGTTCGAATCAACTGCTTCTCGGCGACAATTCGTTTCACTACACGGAACGGAAACGAAACTATTGGCAGCACGACCCGCCGCAGAGTGGTGGACAATGCTACGTCGTGATGAAAAACCCCCTCGTGCTTTAAAATTAGCTGAGGAGAGCAAGAGGAGCGCCGAGAAGCAGGTGAGTTATGGCCTCGAAAAACACCGCACTGAATGATACGTCCTCCTCGATACGTGCGCTCGCCATTCCACACACACACACAACTGTCCAGTCGGGCTGACAACAACACTGACATAGCATGATCGGTAGCATATGTGCTGACACAGCACCACTGACATACAATCATTCCAGACAAGTACTTTTACTACTACAATACTTAACGTTTATAACGAGCTGTTGACGTGAAAATGAAGGAAAAAGTGGTCGATGTCGATCTACGGGTCTACACCTCTGTTCGAGACTCTGTCTCCACCTTTCCAGACAAATCTGGTACCAAATCGCTCAACCGTGAAGAGATGTAAAGCTTGGTTAGCCAGGACGAGGGCCGATCTCTCGAATGTGCGGGTGTCAGCAACGTCTCTAACTACTGCACCAGCCACACCTTATTCCATGAATAGTGTTGTTTTTTTACCAACCTCTCAACGAAGGTGGGTCCACAGGATAACAAATAGAGACTGAAACAGCCCTCATTCCTTTTGGTAACAAAGCAAATCTATGCAAGCACCGTAGTTAACCCATCATCGATAGTTGGTTGAGGTACTCTCGAGTGCTTTAGTGGAGGTACTCTCCCATGGGTTGCCAGTATGACCTAGATCTCGACAACGGAATATATAAATTTGAAATTTATACATCGTGTATAGGTGCCGATATAACTTCATGAGTTAGCTTTCGAGGTTTTATCTCAATCCTGCTTACTTGCTCCTTTTCGTCCCGCTTGACCCAAGAAGTGAATGAACAAATAAAACGCTAGCTTATCTACTATGTATGTACTTCGGCTGCTTCCAGCATTAATTGTCCCCATTCCATCTTCTTCACGTGGCAGTGTTAAATAAGCACCCATCTTCTCACGGGACATCTCATGGATTCTTATCATGATGTACCCCAAACCAGCTTACTAGCTTTTCTTTCAAACTCTGATTCTACTTCGCCAGCCGAATTAGAGCGAAAACTTCTACAAGTCTTGTTGTTGAAAAAGTGGATGTATATTCAATTTCTATTTCACTCCAAAAGCAAACGAAATGAAGGAGCCAGCGAGACGTGCCCATCGACAGTATAGAAAATCTTCCATGTTCTTACCAGCTCCTTACCCCAACCTCTTGTCGATTAATCTGCTCAATGCGGATCTGATCTTGTTCTAAAATCATCGGTCAGGTGTGCAGGAAAAAAAGTTGAACAATCGTGAACTTGAAATCTGTCACCTCTATCATTAAACGTCTCAAATGATTCTAAAAATACTTCGGGGATACATGCCGCATCTGCTGAAGAGTGATCGGGGAGGCTTAAACAATATTTGTTACTAACTCGTTGCAACAAGCAGTCTGTAACGCAATCTTCCACGAGGAAGTATCAATTTTCAGAATAACATCAGAAGTTGGATGTGCGTGTGCAACAAAACACAGTGGAAAACACTGAGAAGGTTAGCAAGGGCTGCTAGGGCATAGGAGCTGTTGAACTTACGGATTCTTTCATTTTGCTATATTTGAGCAAAATTCTAGTAAGTTATAAATGTCAAGGAGCGTGAAATAATGGTATTGTACAACAAACAACAAAGCCTTCGTGCAGTCTCAAAAAAGGCGCTATGAAACTGCCGTTGTTTTGAAGTTCTTTGGAAACAATTTCCATTACATTCTTTTTCTTGGCCCCTTCATTATTAATTAACTTATTCAATTATTTATTTGACACGCACGCACATAGTCGTGCTAAAGCTGAAGTGGTACACAAGCATTGAAAACTTTAAAAAAAAAACTTAAAAAAACAGACGCTCAAAACCCCTCATGAATATAAATCATTTCTCTATGGAATATCCTTGCTTAGTGACGAATGGACGAAAGTCGGCGATTGGCGGTCCGTGTCAGGTATTCCTGATGCTTACCATTTTAACCTACGACAGAAATAGATCTTTCTTTACATTACAAGCGGGGAGAGTTGATAGCTCCAAAAGCACCATCTCGATTTGAAACAATAGTGTTAGTATGGAAAATCTGATATGCGACCGCTAGGCCCCACAAAGATTGTTCAGAAGACGTTGAAAGAACAGTACTGGACAGTCCTGCCTCCTTCGCCCTACACGTAGCCTATCTATTCCTCTCCGACCTCATCGCCTGTTTAGAATGATGAAGCATTCTCAACGAAGACAGAAAGAACAGATTTAGCGAAAAAAAAGTGGGCAACTTTTCCAAGTCACTTACGACCGAGTTCTATCACGACGACTTCATGTTCTTGCCCCATACAATGACCGGGTGTTACTTACAACGTTGTAGAAACTATCCCTGAACAAATGTATCTTTGTCAGAACTCGTACTGCCTGCATAGTACTAAAAAGCGTATTTTTATGGCTTAACCTAATATTGGAACATAATAATATTCCAAACGAAACTTCATTAGTGATTCATTAAGAAGGATGAAGCAAAATTTTCGCCAGATTTTAAATCGATAGATATTTCGTCCCAATTTCACTCATTGCAACGGCTATAAATTTACTGGGATGCACAATCGAAGGCAAACATCAGCGCGCAAGCAGCTGCCTTCTTCTAGGCATTTGTATAGTTTCCACGGAAGCACCAGAGGATATGAACAAGCTCTGGAGTCCAGTTGCATTCCTCTGATAACCCATACTCAAACAACCGCCAATTACTGGGAGAATGTGCGCTAATATCACATCGAACGAATTAAACTGACGAATTTCCTGACGAATTTCCTGATGTACGCAAATCACCCCAGAGCTCAAAAGTGCTCGTATGCGAATCATGAACGCAAATTTGCACTTTCCGCACTACAATAGATGACTAAGGGAGTCACTATCATTAAGTACAAAGAAGAGGCATTAAGACACAAAATCTTTCGAAAACAAGTATGATTCAGGCTGCGCATCAGTACAACGAAGTGTAGCTGCTACAAAGGTCACTTCTACGGAACATAAAACTCAATGCAATTTTCCACAAAATCTATCATATCAGAAATGCGATTCCAGGAAAATTGAATGTGATTTATACCAATCGTTCGTTCTCTGTAGAACTGATAAATCAACGGAGAACATTACGGTGTTATCATCTGGAAACAACATCGATAGAGTATCCCTGAATCCCTTCTTCGATGTAACGCTTAGGGTCCGTTGGGAAATATTAGGTTGTCAAGAAATAAATTGCGTTTTTTCGCACACCAAATTTCAACTTAATTTTTTTTGCATAACTTTCCTTCAAGATTCAAACAGTTGTATATTGTTGAAAAGCTTATGTAACAGTCTTTCAAATTTTATCTTTTATTTGCTTAGAATTTCATGTTTCGGGAACTTCCAGACGATTTTTCAAGAAGGTCCTCAAGGAGCTGATTTGTGTTTTTTGCTTCATGAATTCTAACTTGGGCGGAAAGCTGTAAAGGCTCATGAAAATATTTCCCAAACGTAGAGCCCGAATGTCTCTTCAGGGCGCACTGTTCGGCTCCGGATACAAAAATCCCGATTCGGAGAAACAAACCTCCAAAATAAGCCTAGTCGATGTCGGATCTCTGAACATGGGGACGATTGCCTGAAGTCAGTAATGAAGTCTGATCAACGGAAAACTGTTCAGTAGGTAGCGTGAGGATCTCAGGTGTCATTTACGACCACCGGGCAGCATGTTGAGAAATATGGAACGGTGAAAATGATAGATCATTGGGCACCTCATGAATTTTGCGCTCAACGAATGCCACAGCGTTACCGGACCTATTCGGCGCTGTTGTTGTTCAACCAGAACGGGCCTTTTCTTGATCGAATTGCTACGTGCGATGCGAAACGGAACCTGTTTAATAGTTTCCCATGTAGAGCACAGTGACTGAGCAAAGATGAGCCCTCAAAAAATATTTCGAAGCCGACATTGCATGAAAAAATGGCTATAGTCGCTGTCCAATGGAATTCTGCACGAGTTTTACATCGGGACTTCATGAAACCGGGTGAATCGAGCAACGCAGATTCCCTCTGTTACCAAATCGGTAAAATCTATGTGAAGCTGGCGCGTGCGAATTCAGGAGTGGTCGAAAGAAATGGCCCAGTCGGTTTTCGCGGTGACGCCAAACCTCACGTCTCACGAAAACCGCTTCAGAAGTTAAACCACTGCAGCTATGAAACACTGCCTCATCCTGCGAACTCACCAGACCTTTGGTCAAAGGATAGCCATATTTTCTACCGCTTCGACAACTTCGTCAAGGACAGAGCGCTCAGGAATCAGACAGGTTTCCAAACTGACTTCGACGGATTAGTAGCTTCCAGAAATTCAGATTTTTATCGATAGTCTGTTTAGTATGTTACATATTATTGCCGAAAATACGGCGATTCTAACGTTGTCTACCTTATTCGAAAATGTTTTGTATGAGTGGAGTTATGGACATTTGAAGTTACGCGTCAAAAAACGCAATTTATTTCTTGACAACCTAATAGTTCAAGTACAGCTCCCAAAAGTAATCATTTTTCAGATATATTTCAAACATAAATGACGACAATTAAACACGACTGTCTTCGAAATTTTGAGCAAATTTTTAGTTTCATGAAATTCTTAAATTTGAACAAAAGGATAGAACTATGTACATATGTATACAGACGATTAGTGCCAGTGTGTAATTACAGTGGCTTCATAGATTGTTACTTACGTATTCATTTCAGAAATGAATTATTACCATTGTCACAGTGTTTGTTCGTCACGGTTTTCCTTTCATTACAACAAAATGCTGGACAAATAGTGCCGAATACTTCAACCAAATGAAAGTGACAGTAGTTGGACAATTGCACGAATTTCGGTAGCTGTCAATCTCATCACAGCAAACAGACGACCACTCTCACTCCTTTCTAACGAGTTCTTCTAGCCGCTTTTTAATCATCGCTGCTTCCTTCTTCTCGCGTTTCCTTTATCTCGTTGAGCACTATGAGTCAGAAACCACTTAAATCGCGCTGTCGGTAAAACATCAGTTAGATCTGGAAAAGACTATCAATAGCCTACGCAGAACCGGTCCTGTCCCGCAGAAAATAGCAGCGGTCGCTCCTTCTCTTCTTTACACCACCATCCATCAGCCTTCACAAACAACTAAGCGGCATTATAGTGACATAAATGCCAGAAGAGTTTATCCCTTAAACGACTCGCGCCGACATCACAAATAACATCTTTCTCTCTCTCCCGATCGTCGGAAGTCAATTCAACTTTCAGCCGTCCGGTGTGCCGGCCAAATCAGATCCAGCCGCTACGGTGAGAAAGCTGCTAAACATCTACTAACCGATAACTAGGCGCTTGCTGGCCTTCAAAGCAAAAGATCGGATTCAAACTGAAGGTTTGGAGAACAGCGTTCACAAGGTGCAGCATTTACTTGATCAGAGAGGAGGAAATAGGTGACGGCGCCAAAAAGAGGTGTCCGAGCGCTCCCGCTGTTTATAGTTGAATGATATCGTACTGTCCATGCTTGCAACTGTGTACAACTTACCGCATCAATAAAACCACCTTATAGACTTAGTATATAACGGTAAAAAGTAAAGATGTCGGCGGAGATCAGTCCTTAACACATTGACGACAATACGACCCACGAGTGGGTCGTACGCTGTCCGCCGCTGTCCGCCGACCCACCGGTGGGTCGTATTCACTCTCTTCTCTCTTCTTAAATATTTTTTCCCAAAGCACATTTATTTACATTGAAAACAAAACTACTTCGGCACTAATCGAGGGATTCCGCCTTTCGGATTCCCTCTAGGAAACTTTTTGATGGCTAACCGTTGTCTAACGTCATCTCTAAGGGTTGTCGAGAGCGCTGAATACGATGGTGATGTCCGTTTTCCGAATTACCTTCGAAAACGAGCCACGTCGCAAACAAAGGGGGTCCAATTCAATCAATGCCATCGATTTGATCTATGCTACGTTGAAATTCGACCATACAGGTTATCTAGAGCGCTGAACACAATGGCGATATCTATTTATATGGTACGGAAACGTATCACGTCGAAAAACCGTTTCCTGGGACAATTTGACCCACTCTTGGAGCGTTTTTGCAGCGGGCAAAACGCGCGTTGGTCCCACGCGCGCGAAAACGGAAAATAGGCGGGGTCGTCAATGTGCTAAGGAGCCACTGCCACATTCGTATTTCATTCAGAATCGTAAAGGCACGTTGAACGTGCATTTGGCCTATACAATGACCTGAGGGTGTCAGTTGCTATACCAAGCCAGGGTCGTTAGCTTCCCAGACATGTCTGGCACAAATTTGCCCGACCTTGGAGTGATAAAAGGTCCGATTAGTCGGTAGGGATCGATCGGTTGACTGTGCGGGTGTCATTAGAACCTCTTACCACTATACAACGTTCACCCAAAGATGTTATTATACTGCGGAGAAACTCAAATCAACAACTAACAAAAGTCCATGAGACGCAAGATATGCAGCACTACTTCGTAGATTAGACCGAACAACAATACAGAAGTTGGGAGTTCGCGTTTGGTATCATGTTGAATATGAGAAGAATGGAAAAGGAGAAAGAAAATATGAGAATATTTTAGAGATCGTTTCTCTCAAAATGTTTCGTAGGGTTTGCACAGAAACCTTCCAAGTAGATGAAAGCTGTTAGGGAGTCACACGCTGTTATCCACGGTTGATCTATACAGGGACTGCAGTTCTCTTCTAGTGTTTTCTCATTACATAACCCTGTTGATTTATTCCAAACAGTGGTAGGCTAGATGCGAAGGGAAAACATTAGAATTAATCAAAAACCGACGATGGACCATGCGTTAGAAAAGAATTGTAAACGGAAAAACAACGCTCTTGGTCTCAGACGTTCTCTTTTTCCAGAATTCCTCGCTCACATACTATTTCTGTAGGATGTGCATGGTCAAAAAGCCGGATAAGGTCCCACGTCAATATGGAAATAGAATCGCAGAAAGCTCGAAGGGAGCAACGATTATTGATGAATTCATAACGATCAAGAACACTTCATGCGCGTTTTACGCGCCTTTTCATAAATTTTTGAAAATCTTGTGAAAGTGCATCAGCAATATGCAACCTTCTGATACAGTCAATGCCAAAACGTGAAAACCAGGTAATGTGCGATCCACCTATGAAAATTAGCTAAGTAATTCTTAGCTTTCACATAAACTGAGAATGCCGCTTTTCTTTATCAGGAAAAGATAAAAAGATTAAAGTAAAGAAAGTTACGGCTTTGAACAGTCTCCTATGGACGCACCGTAGCATTGTTGTTCCATTCCGAATCGTAGAGGCACGGTGAATGTGTATTTGGACTAAAAGATGACCTGCAGGAGCCAACCGCTCACCAAGTTAGTGTCTTTACCTTCCCGAATAAGACTGGCACCAATTCAGCCGGCCCCAGGGGATCGAAGGCTTGATTAGCACGGGCAAGGATCGATCACTCAACCGTGCAGGTGTCAGTAGAGCTCCTTACCACACTACCACAGGTGCCCCTTTTCAGCATGTGCACATTAACAACAGTACTAGCTCCAAAACAATTCGTCATCGGTTTTAGCTGACTCATTTGAACCTTTAAGGTTCTCGCCACCGTTCCCGTCTTTGAAAAAAAAACTTGCGGGGCTCAAATGTCCTTGTGCGATGGATGAAAACCAATGGTTTTCGATCGGGGTCAGATAATGCAAACAGTATGCGATAATCCCTAGTCGGCCACGATGTGGAACAACGATAAGTCAGACCATCGCGAGAGGGACAAAGACAACGAGTCTGGTGAACCGGAACTATGAAACTTTATCGGCTGAAAAAATTACAATGTCCAGATGAACAAGCTCATAAAGGAAATCTTAATTGCAATTCCAGCCGCTCGCATGGTAATGAAAAGTTGATTGAGTGAAGTTTCGAACAAAGAGGTCAACGTAAAGGTTCTTCCCTCCAGAACTTCCAAAAACATACCAAGCCAATGATCCGACTCTTCTTCTTGAGCGTTATGCGGACATTCCAACCATTTCGCTTACCAAACACATTTAGAGAGGTTCATTTACCAAACCAGAACTTGCAGGAGCCGGCAAGGGCGACTTCATCAAACACGGTGGGGTAAAGAGCGAGAACGTCAAGCCATAAAAGCAACCCTTGCAATAATTTCAACTAACCCACAAGCCGGTAGCAAAAATATGTTACATTGCTATGATTCATGCTCGATGGTCGACGGAACGGCGAAGGTCTTCTTGAGAATTTTGGGCACACTCATTGGCCTCACTCACTTACCTATGGATAGGCATCCTGCTTTTTGCAGTTTGATTTACCAATCACCTCTATGAGATATACTATATTCTCAAAAAGAAAATACTTGGAGCCGATTTTTTCCATCAATTTCAGCTCACTCCACTTGATATTGAAAGACGCCATATGCTAACGCGCTCTGATCCTATCCGAATTACACAACGATGATTTATTCAGAATAACATGAAGGATGGATGAAGGTAGTAATTGCGTTCGAACACGGTTCTGGAAGCATATGTCTGAAGATCGCTACGTAGAGGTGATTGATTACGAACATCTGCGAGTAGCTCGCAGTTCGTAGACGTTCAGGCGACGTGAAAGTTCTTCTACAAAGGCAGTCCTTTCCAAAAAGTCCTTTAGGGAAAAAGCTATATATGAACCCCGCCGAGAAACGAGAGCGCTCTACATACGAAGCTGCCGGGAAGTTAATTCTAGACGTCTCACAATATTCCCTTCTTAGAATTTAGCACGCTCTAACCAGCTCTTGATGTTAGAAACTGACAACTGTGCCTGACATTTGAGTATTTTGAATTTTACCCGTTTTGAAGGGAAATCACAATTGCGGTTGATCCCGAAATTTTAAGCAGTGATGGGTCAGAACGTTTATCAGAATACCAGACGTTCGTGGTGCATAGAGAGCTAAAACTGCGTCGGAGTTTCTGAAGGAGCACGAAAGTCATAAAACGTTGCCTCCAATAATACACTACGCTTCAGAACTAAACGCCCCAAATGGTCCTGTACTTTTGCATACTTCACTGGAAGAGCGATTTTTCTCTCAAGTACCTCAAGTGGCGGTTTAGAAAAACTACCAACACTGACCATATTCCTATGAAAAATGTCCCTGTCACACTTTCTCTATACGTACATAAGTATTATCAGTAGTCAATGAGATGCGATACTTTAGAAGCGCAAGAACACAGAATGACACCAACTGCACCGCAGATGCAGAGGTATTGATAATAGATGCGATACTGCCTGAACTCAATAAAATAGTACTGAAGAAATAGGAGAAGACCTTCCGTAACCTATATTCAAGCGCACATTCCGACTGCAGTAATGAAGAGGTCCGATTAAAGGAGGGAAATAAAAAAATTAATAAAGAAATTACAAGAGAAAAGCTCGAAACAGCAGCGTTCTGACGACCTCACTTCATATGGTGACGAGAATGAACTTTGTCTGAACAAGACGAGAATGAAAGAATGGGACGGCGTATAGAAATGAACTTTTATCGTATATGACTACCATATCTAAACGTTAATCTAAATCTACGCTAACGATATATAAACTGTGAATTTGAAAAAAAAAACTAAACTTGGAAAGCTTTTTTTTGTGCAACGAAGCACGATTTGACTTTAAACATAACTGATGGAAACTGTACTGTTACATCGCATATGGTGAAGAAGGACGTCTCTCAAAGATTTGTACTGAAGTAATTTGGCAGCTTTACCTGCGGTTTAGTAGAATAGCAATCACACAAAATGATCCAGTTGCCGCAGAATAATATATTTCAGTAAGAAAACATAGCAATCAAAGAAAACCCATCGCCAAAATTGTTGTCTAAATCCTTCGCAGTGCCTACGCGCAGTTCCAGCTCAACAAAACGAGAAAGGCACGTCACATTATAAGCCTTCAAGTGCTCAAAAAAAAAAAGAATAGACACCAATGACGGCTCTAGTTCCCCTTTTTATCGACTGTCCCACTCTATGTTAGGTGCAAGATGAGCAGATGAGCGTGAGATAAATTACAGTACAGCAGTGATTCCAGGCGTTTCCAAATTCAATACACAGACTTACAGGGGCCGTATGCTCGTCTCTCCCGGCCGGGCGATGGGCGCCCTTCGCCCGGCCGGGTTAGTGCGAATAGACACAACTCAGTGTGTCTATTCGCCCACACCCTGCCGGGCGAAGGGCGCCCATCGCCCGGCCGGGAGAGACGAGCATACGGCCCCAGATACCTTCACACTGACACAGGGGAATTCAAAAAAGCCAATTGGACAAGAAAGAGTACTGGCACGACGACTTTTTTTGTTTATCATCATCCTCTTTGTCACGTTCATCCACTCAACCGCTGATATGTAGTTGTCCGCAAAAGGTCCCGCAAGCATAGTGAGGGGCTGCTTGACCTGGCATTAATCTACTTTTTCGCGAGGGGTGTAGAAAGACCCTAGAAAAGCACAGCAGACACATCCAGGCCGAAAAGAAATGTAGGCGAACCACAGGAAAACCCGACAACCTGTACAATCTCACACCTTATCAAACACAAACCAGGGAAAATAAAAAAGAAAAAGTGTAAAAAAAACTTCAACGGAGATATTCGCTCCGCACATATTACAAAAGTGCCCTTAATGTGAATCAAAAAGCAGCTGAGAACGCTACGGAACGCTTCCATTATTTTTGGCCTTGACAGATAACGACTTCTAGGCATTTAGTTAACCTGTTGGTATGAACATAAAAAACTCAAATTTCGGAGTTAAATGTGCTTCTGATTCCGATTCGCCTAGCCCAGTTATAGGCAATATCTTCCTTGTTCCTACGCACAGTACAAGATTCTTAACCACTGGCACAGCAATAGAAGCCATGAGAGACCAGAGCGACGCCAGTTACATTATGTCACACCGCACCTTACCACCAGATTCTCCGCAGAAAAACTCCGTAGCATAGAACGAAAAATTGTGGAATCTCTTGAATGGAAGGTTATTTCTGCAATTATGGAGTTGCAATTATGTCAACAGCATAAAAAGCGAAAACTAAGCACTTAAAACCTGTTTACTTGTCCCTAAAGACCGAACTGGTGGAAAGACTCAAGGACTCAAGTTTTTATCCCAAGTCAAATCATCTAAGGAAATTGGACAGGCCAAATTCGAACAAGTAGCGCCTCATTAAATGACTTCTGAATCAAGACTGAACATTTCAATTACAGCACCAGTGGACGAACGAACTGAAAACTGGCATGGAAATTTCACACAAAACTGTTCTTAAGCTCTCCGATCGCTTCTTCAGACAAAATTTATGGGCCGCATTACATCTGCACTGCAAGGAAGATCTATGGTGTTCTCATAGATATTATGACCGAAATTCGAAAAACATTTTCAGCGAGGATATGACGCAGATCCCATCGTCATCATCAACGCAGCTAATAGAATTAATTTGTAAGGACTAGGTAGAATGCCTCTGGATGTCTCAGTATGCTTTTCGATGTAACAGTACAAAACCTTATCAAGTGGGCATACAGCAAGCAAATATTAATAATAGAAATTATTTGTGTAGATAAGATTGTCTCCGAGGTATTGTGGAATAAAATGAAAGAATTAAGCAGGTTTTTGCGGACATCTGCTACAGGAAATTGATCAGAACCGTTTTTCTGACGAAAAGAATGAGATCATAATAGATAAAGGTGACTTTATCACTGAGCACAGCTGAAGACACCAAGAATGGCAAACGATTCAATTCGAACATTGAAAACTAACCTCCAGGAAATGAAATACCGAACAGATTGCTACAGAGCATGTTCGAATGCAATGAAAGTCAGTGGTGAAATTAGGCAGCTGATGACGAATGTGAGGGTGTGCGTCTGTGCAGCAGCAGCAGTTAACTCATGCGACGGTCATCGCAGGTGTGAGCCACGCCGTCCTCTTCTCTTGCGCATGCATCGCACGATGCGCAGAGAGCCCAGAACAACCATACGTCCTCGCGGCCCCTCGCCCCCCCCCCCACCCCGTTTAGCCGCGTCTCTTCGACCGACCATGAGACAGACAGCATCCAGCAGAGCAGACCGGCACTGCACGTCTGAGGGCCACATAATTGCTCATGCCAAACTCCGCACCAAAACAGTGAGTAACGACGACGCGGCGCGACCCAACCATACCCCGTTTGAGCCATTGTCTTTGAGAGAGGCACGCAAATGGTACAGCCAAACACTTGGCATTTTCCATTCGTATGCCCGTTTGGGTAAACAGCGAACAATGTTTGGCAACAATCCTGAAATCTTCACGCACCGCAAGTTAGCCTAACTGTTAACAGTGACCAGCAGTCGTATCCAGCGATGACCGAGCGGTAAGGGTAAAGTAGTCGGTGTTAAACAGTCCATAAGAGATGCGTCGGCGTGTTCGTATTCCATTCATGGTGAATGCTTCAACGATTCTGAATGGAAACGCGTACCCGCCCTATATTATGACTTGCGATCGCCAGCCGCTGTACAAATCAGTGTCATCACCTTCTTAGTCAAGTCCGGTAGCAAACTACACGACCCCTGAGGGATGGAAGGTTTGGTTAGCCTGGCGAGGATCCGCCGCTTGACAGTGCAAGTGTCAGAAGCGCATCTTACCTCTTTCTGCATTCGATACAAACACTAGAACCGCCTACCAGAAACAATCCGTTGAAAGTCAAGTTGAACGGACATTGTTGTCAGAAGTACTTTGTACTTGAAGTTATCTTGAATTTCCTCCGAGAGCAAGTTCAATAGTAGACATCGTTCTACATATCTACTTATATATCTACCCAAACAGCACAGGTAATAAAAAAGATCGGTGTTGTTAAGTTCCCAGGGCGGCACCATTTCTCCAGACACCCGCTCAGAGTTGTAAAAATAGATATAGATCGGTTTATGGTCCATAGAGCTATATCCAGGAGAAGAGAGCCACGTCAATCCGTTTCCGATTTTCCAACATATACAACCAGCATACTCATTTCCGAACGTACATGAAGTACAAATTCCGAGTACTAACGATGAAAAAGGAGACTCCGGTAAGATTAGTTTTGTTGTGGATATACTGAAAATTCAGATCAAGTCCACTCCCCTCTAGAGCTTCAAATTCTTCTAGAACCAGCAGGAAGGGTAGAGTAACGGTAGAAAGGTAGATCAAAAAGAGTAACGGGGTCGGCGCCGATAAGTTCACATAAGACCTCCGTTCACCTCCGCATTCGTGTCCCATTCATAATCGTAGAGGCATGGTGAATGCGTATTTAGTGTATAGAGTGACCTGCCGCTATACTAGGTTAATGCCTCGTCCTTCACATAGGTCTGATATCAATTTACTCGATCTCGGAGTAATGGAAGCTAGTTTAGCAAGGATCGACCACTTGATCGTGCGGATGTTAGAACCGCCCCTAACAGTGCACCACACGAGCCCTTATGATGCACGAAGGTGTACTGCTCTATATCTTCCTGAACTCCTATTGCACCCGCCGTGAATTTCGATGAAAAAGTCGCGAAGAGCACGGGGAATGTTCAACTTCTCTTGTTGAACAAATGCACTTGAAGCACCACCAAACAGTGAAAAAGAAATATTTAATTATGAGCAATTTGAACATCTCTCATGAACCACGTTGTACAATCGAAAAAGAGAGCCAATTGGCCTTCTAAGACAATGTTGCTCGAAAAGGGTTGTCTGCGAAAAGCTTGCCAACACTTCGCATATCTTCCGAGAGCCCAACCTCAAAATCTATGCGTGCTGTATGCTTTTATTTGTACAATGAAAGCTGTTTGACAACCGATTGAAATATTTCGAAACGAAAGCATAATAACTCAAGGACCTAACTATACCTTTCTTGAAAATACTCATTAGTCGGCGAAGAAAAGCAGGATTAGAGGGACACAGAGGATTTCGGGGTAGGCGGCGTCAGAAAAGAGACGCTACAAATGCATAATCTGTGTGTTGAGTGAGATGCGGCACGCTGAAGAGGAACAATGCTCGCTCACCACTTAAGCGAAGCAGGAGGAGGCGCTTACGATGAACAATTTGTCAGGCAATCATAATGGACGTCCGTCATAGCCACAGCAGCAGTACGCCAAATCGCTGGACCAATATCTCCGCCCAGTGGCAAAACAGCCGCAAAGCTTAACGGCGAACCGTTAATGATCGTGGAAACTCATTGAACTCTTCAGACCGATTCCTGGTCAGAAATATGACACCGTGTAGAGTGAGAAATAGGGACGGTTTCACGGCTATTATACCTACGATCCACACTTCGCTGCCGCGTGTGATTCTTTCGAACAGAATAGGAGTTGGGTCGGAATTGGACGTTAACTGAAGGAAATCCTCCAACAAAACTGATAGGAAAGTAGGTTACTTCCGCGGTACGTTCAAAATGACCCAGCCTGAAGAAGAAGCGCTTAAAAGGTGCTTGCCCTTCCGTTAGGCATTGCTTGACATTCGAGTAACTGCTTTACTAGATTACTCTTTTAATTTGATTTTAGCGACCTCTAGTGATTTTTGCATTTTAGCGATTGTATGAATGTCCATTTATTTTATTCTATGCATTTGAATGTGAGCGATCCCGTAAGCGGACCATATGAAATGAATAAATGAATAAATAAAAACGAGACAAAGCAAATTGATATTCGTTTGTAAAAACAAAAAAACACGTCATACGCAGTTGACGTTCTAAATTTTCAAAAGAGACAAAAAAGGTGGAAAGTCTGGTACTTGAAGCCAAAAACCAAGATTGATATTACAGTTCATTACATATTACAGATATTACAGATTGATATTACACTGACCACAATGCCAAGATTCATCGAGAGCCGGACGTGGAATGTGCTTCTAGACAAAAAAGGCTTGATGGTGCAGACATGGACAGTCAGATGTTACAGAATTCCAGCTCTCTATTTAATTTTCTAAAGCTGATAAGAAAAGTCCTCACGTCTAAAACAGCATCATGCTAATTGATGAAAAATATTTTCAGATGAAACTGGATGAAATCATTTCATCGTCGACACCCTGTTCAAGGACAACATTTATGTATTCAAGCACCTTTTTGCACGCTGTTTACAATTTGTGTGACATCCAATTCACAAGTCATTGTCGTCATCTTCTCCAAAAAGTATCAATTAACCCGGCCTCGGGAATGATGAAAGACTTGGTTGGCCTTGGGCGAGGGTCGTAAAAGTAGTGCCTCTTACGACACTCCCACGACTTTGATCTTCTCAAGATTCTATTTATACTTCCTTAAATATTTTCCGACGGTTCCCTTACTTGCTGAACTTTCCCAATAAAAAGAGGATATCAAGGATCACTTTGGTGAAAACGCTCCTTTTCCGCTTTAAATACTTCTAACCATCTTAGTTTCTTATCGGTTCCCGTTCATTGAAGACTTCATGGTTATACGCCCTTATGACCACTTTCACTGTGACCACACCTATATACATAGTAGCAAATAAATGAATTAAATGACAGACAAATAATTAAATCCATTCGAAGATTGATTAATTCCACAAAATAGGATCTCCTTAAGGGCTGCTAAACATCAATCGCAAATGGGTAAGGATGTGAATTAGAAACGGGTCTGGAGAGCAAACAGCTACAGTAGCGGTCAAAAAGATATGTCACTTTTCATTTTCATGCACAAATAGTTCAAATTGAAAAGAACCTGATACCAATTGATAGTTCTGACCACTCTGCTTGAAAATGTGTCGAAACATACCGTTGTTACGAATTCTTTATTTTTTAAAAATATTTTATAGTGATTTTCATATGCTATTTCGAACGAAAATGTCTCAAAAATCGCTGAGTGTAGGATCAATCTAAGACGATATTTCGAGAGAGCGTGTTCTAGTTATTATAATGTGCTACAAACATTTGATTCAGATCGCCGATAAATTATAGATTTTTCTGAGCAAACATTTTGGTGGTCAAATTTCAGGACCATGTTTCAAACAAAATTCCATATCTTTCTCGATTTTCAACTAAATTACACCAAATTTTAGTGTGCTATAGGAAATGATTTTCTGGTCTGGCTTCTTAGTTTGTGAGAAAATGTTTTTTAAAGAGGAGATTGCCTAAACTGTTTTATTCAAAAAAGTTCAAGAGGAATCGACTCCTTTTTCTCTGGGTGCACTGCACATTTACGGTTCTTTCAATGCTACGCGTACGCTAGAATAATTCGAAGTTCTCATAAAAATATATCGCTTTGACTGACACACGCTGTGCGCGCCTTAGCCCGCGTCCGTACACTGTACTGGTAGTGACGGCGCCTACAACGTGTGCCAGTCAAACCGATATATTTTTATAAGAACTTCGAATTATTTCAGCGTACGCGTAGTATTGAAAGAACCGTAAATGTACTATGCACCCAGAGAAAAAGGAGTCGATTCCTCTTGAACTTTTTTGAATAAAACAGTTTAGGCAATCTCCTCTTTAAAAAACATTTTCTCACAAACTAAGAAGCCAGACTCAAAACAAAAACAATCGCCTTGAAGAGAAAATCATTTCCTTTAGCACACTAAAATTTGGTGTAATTTAGTTGAAAATCTAGAAAGATATGGAATTTTGTTTGAAACATGGTCCTGAAATTTGACCACTTTTTGACCACCAAAATGTTTGCTCAGAAAAATCCATAATTTATCGGCGATCTGAATCAAATGTTTGTAGCACATTACAATAAATAGAACACGCTCTCTCGAAATATCGTCTTAGATTGATCCTACACTCAGCGATTTTTGAGACATTTTCGTTCGAAATAGCATATGAAAATCACTATAAAATATTTTTAAAAAATAAAGAATTCGTAACAACGGTATGTTTCGACACATTTTCGAACAGAGTGGTCAGAACTATCAATTGGTATCGGGTTCTTTTCAATTTGAACTATTTGTGCATGAAAATGAAAAGTCACATATCTTTTTGACCACTACTGTATATTGATGCAACCGACCTCAATAGCGTCTCAAAACGGGCAATTGACTTTTTCCTGTCACAGCACACTTCAGAGACCTCATACTTGATGGTGCCCCCCAATAGAAAGGTCAAGCAATCAATGCACTTCGAGATCTAATTACATTCTACCTCTATATCTGAATCACGAATTCTAATTCCAATTCTGCTGGTCCGACTACTTCATCATTCTACGCCACAGAAAATTAAAAATACCCAACAAAGCAAAATAATACTTTAAATCTCCCAATTTTCATCCGGGTTGTGGGAATGTTTAAACCGACATTAACGATATACGACACCGCTTCCATGGTTTCGGTATAACCCATTTAAAAGTAATTTGCTAAGATAACGCACGAGCTCGGAACATAACGTCAGTGAAACAAGAAATATATGCGCTTACTTGAGAATAGGTACTAATTTGCTCAAAAAAGGGAAATCGTAGAAAAAGAAACTCGAAAACACCAAAAAGGATCACGTGACTCCACGACTGTGTAAAACACGCAACTGCCATGGGGTGGAGCAACAAAACTTATAAAAATATTTCGGAAATCTCCATGTACCCTACATATCTATCGAAAAGATACCCTATCTATACAAAAGCTTCGTATAAAACCACGACTAATTATGCACCACAAATCATGTAAGACCGAAAAATGACAAGAGTCACCAAGTCTGCGTTCAGGAAAAGCGCGAAGCGTTGCCGAAATATTACCGGTTACTCCGCCACCAGAATTATAAATCGACCCACCTGGAGAATTCAAGAAGCTGCGGAGATTCTGCGATTTGTATCGCTTCGGCATTGGAAGTGGTTCCTTGGCAAAAAGTCGACTTGTGGACGCTGTTGACACCATCGACTTCATGTCGTCGTGATCCATCATATCGAAGCCCTTCAGTGTGGTCAAGCTCGGTGACGAGTACAATTGGCAGTCGTCGTGACGAGAACAGGTCGATGGTTGGATGTAACTCTGGGACATCACATCTACCGGTGGGAAAGCATTGTGTGAAGGACGCATCTGCTTGACACTTTCCAAGTTAGACAAGCTTCTGTGGCAGGCACTGGGGAGTGCGGCCAAACTCGACGATTTCTCAGTAGTTGTCCGTCGGAGTGTTGAACGCAAAGCCTTCGTTATAGTCTCCCTCATCGAACCGCGGGTAGTCGTTGTGCGAACTATGATCTTCTCGCCGACAGAACCCGTACATACTCGGTCATGTCGACGTGGTGACGGTTTTGGTTCCATATCTGAACTGGGAATACGGTCCACCAAAAGAGCGAAGGACGGTGACGAAATGGAAATCACGACAGATAAATTAATGCAACACATTGAGACATTTTGACCGATGTTGGAGGAAAACCGAGATTTCTTCACCTCTAAGAGGAATCATGATGAATTTTAGGACAGTAGAATAGTGATGAAGTATTTCGGACCAAGAGCGTTCTCTGACATTGAAATAGCTGAAACTGCTCGGCTTTTAGTGAGCTTTGGTGAGTGGAAAAGATGTCTGCACAACAAACTTGATGAGCACAACGACACACGAGGCTCAACTAATGGATGTGTTAGCGCTTGCAGCCTAATACATAAGTAATTTTGATGAGAAATGTTCTCTGAAAGTTCACCCTGGGCTTGGAAGAACAGCGAGGCTGAAAAGGCACCATTTACCGCTTGTTGCGCGCTGCTAAGGATAGGCTCGAGATGCGGGTTCGAATCCCGCCTGAGCCGCTTTTCCGCGATGAACCTGGCACCACCACTACAACAATTTCAGCTTGCTCTTCTCCCACTGCTGGAAGTTAGCAAATGTTTTATACACCGGGCTTAATGTTTTAAGCTGAAAAACAATAGAATACACCGGGCTTACTACTACCGCATATTCGTTGCAGTTTCTTCGACATGAGGGGGCACAGAGACTGTTGCGATTGCTGCCCACTTACCATACTAGGGTATTATAATGTGATGCACAGACATTCCTCAAGTTCTCGGCAATTTATTCGAGGTATGAAAAATATCCCTTGAAAATTCACTCGCTGAACCGTGCAGAATATTCATCGCTCCTCTAATCTCGAAGGCAAAAACCGTTAAGAATCGCAGAGACATGGCAAATGCGTATTAGGCCTATACAATGACTTGCAGGGGCCAACTATTAAACCAAGTCGGTGGCTTCACCTTCCCAGATAGGATAGTGCCAATCGGTAAGGAATGGATGTCCTGAGCCCACATTCATCACTGGTAAACCCCGAGATATACCCCGAACGGTGTGCAAACCGTGATTCGTGAACGCGCTTCACGGATAATCAGGGTTTTTCGCGGGTCTATCGCACCTCGCGATGAGGCAGAGTTTGGGAGACCTCGACGGTATTGGGCGGGTTTATCGACGAAGGGGTTTCGGAGACCACTCGTCCGTTCATGAATCTGGACCCTGGTTAGCTCAGACGGAGATCGGGCGTGTGAGTGCCAGTAGCGCCTCGCAACTTTCTGGAAGATATTCCAACATGGAAGATACTGAGCTCAAAAGGAATCATTGACATGAACAGATGTGGTTACTTAACAGTGACTACTTGCGCCCACATTTACCTCATCACTTTGTTCTACTGCTCGAACTAACTTTAGAAACATTAAACAAAAATGAATACGTTGCAGAGTGGTACATTGTTATGAGAATAGTAGTCCAGTTAACAGAAATAGAGAGAAGAGAAACGACCTCTCATATGAGTAAGGTCTCAAATGCCGGGCGAATCTCTTCGACTTTGTCACCGAAACCAGATGGCACACTACACACCTGTTCTTGAAAATATGGCTCGTGCGAAACTTTGACGTCACGTGTCGAATACGCCGAAATTGTGGAGAAAGTAATAATCGCGACATTTTGTCATTGACCTGATTGGTTCAAAATCAACTCAACTGGTCCAAAATATCGCAAAACTGCTGGGTGTATCTAGAGTCCAGTATTGAGAGCGTATAAAAGTTCCCCCCAAATTCAAATATTATAACTTAGAACATCTCAAAACAGAGAGTGAAGCGCACGAATAAGAAAATGAATCCACAGAGATACGACTACGTTCCAATACTTTGTACTAGAGATTTCAGCCACTCCATTCCTGAATTCGCAGAATTTTTGAGAAGTGAGCTGGATACCACTGTGAGCTGTTCGACCACAACTGTTGTACGAGTCCAAAGATTAGAGGAGAGGAAGATTCGCAGATAGTGATATTCGCGAAAACTTCGTTAAAGATACTTGAATTGCCACGAGTCGATCACAAACCATGGATTCCTATACCCTATGGGAACTTCACCCAAAGAATGATAGGCTCAGCGCCTTGTAGAAAAACGGAGCAGTTGAGATCTGGCAAAAATGTGCAGCTCCTAACTATGTCTACTTTAGGAATCAGATTGCAGAGAAGTATCTTACGCACACCACACATTTCGGAGAAAATACTGAAAAAAAACTTCAGTTATTCCGTTGGCATGTTCTAGTCCACCCAAACCATCGACACGAGCATGGCAGAACATGCTATCTCATCCATTCGTTGCTCAGTCATTATTTATTTTTCCAAGAATTCGGAACAAACGATATGCACAACATAACCGCTGATCGGCAAGACGTTGTAAATAATAATGATGCATAGGTTTATCAGCTGTTGAATAGAAGGAAGGATGAAAATCAAGCCTGAGAATTTGCAGACTTGGCGAGGAGCCTTTTCAACAACCTGACTCTACTCTTGCTAGAAAAATGTGGCCGGGTTGCGGTCTAAAGCATTGGAAGAAGCAACAAATCGGATAAGGGGACAGAACGGAGCACTTTGCCAATCGTTTTCCAATAGTACTCGAGCACTAGCGGCGACATAGCGATCTTATCAAACAGGTTTCAAACCTGCTTCCCTATACATATGTCTGCCGTTCTTCATACCCCTAATGGCGACCTGTACACTGAACAGTAAAAACATTTTGGCGGTTCACCAGCAAAAATATCGGCTTTTGGTGCAGGTGATTGGCATAAACCCTCTCCGCCCTCGAATCCACATCGAGTCGAGAGCGTTCACGAGCCGCTGAGATTACGACCACACGTCTTCCGACTTCTCCTTTGTTGTGCCGCGTCTAATACGTTCCTCATCTTATCCCAAACAGGATACTCTTGTAGAGCTTTTCTGCAGCTGGTCTCAGTAACAGTCGCTTGACGTGGGTTCCACCAGTTTCACCTCAGCTTCTCTACTTAGGTAATGCCTTTCTGAACAATTGTATCTGAAGAAGATAGCGATATAGAATAATTTCGAAGTCAGTTTGCAGAACTCTTCCGTCGGGTCCTCTACACTCCCCAGGCCCAAGCAGGATAGTGGTTGGTTCAGAATCCCCTCGCCGAACGCAACGTGATTCATCCTTTTCAGTTCGTACAGGTATTCGATACCCTCCACACTGTGATCGAACGCTCGAAGCTACAAAAAGACAACAAGATGATACCACAGAAGTGTCTCAAATGCACTTCAATGGTATGGTGAATTCCTGTACGGCTCTGATTCGAGGTGAGTAGTTGGTCGACCTCACTTTTCGGTACACAAAGACAGAAAGACGGATTGACCTCACTGTTCGGTACACGAAGACAGAAAGACGGATTGACTGAAGAACCTCCTTTCTATATCGTGAGCCACAACACGGACCTACATTAACACAAGCCTAGGTGTAGGTCACCATGTGGTCAATACCACGCACGCGTTGCGCCATTAGGTGACTCCATGTCCAGCGGTGTTCATTCTTCCAAAGTTTCACTGCCAGCACACACGAGTTCAACTGAACAATGTTCGTTCTGGATCCTATCGCCTATCCCAAATCTTCCGATACTGTGGTCCTCGCCATTCCACTTTCCGATACTTGCCTTGGAATTGCCGACAAATTAGTTGGAAGACTTTTCTTCTCGAATTATTTCCCCTAGTCGCCGTGGAACGCTTTTAATTCCGTATCTTCAGCTGTTGTGCAAGTAGCAGTTGAATATCAAGATAGACTTTCGAAGACGTGAAACGGTCAGACGCTTAGAACCAAGTGAATGAGTCTTTTGAAGACGTGAGACGGCCAGGCGATCAGGCAGAATCAATTGAATAATAAAATATGAGTGTTATCAAGAGAAAAATCTAACAAGATGGAGCTATTAACTTCACAAGAGGTGGAATCAGCTTTAAGATGGGACTTCTACTGGCTGACAATGGTGAACAAAAGCACTTCTAACAGGAAATGTTCTTTTCATAGTTATCCTCAATTCATGAGAAAAAAAAAGATGCAAAACTCCGACCTGAATCGTTTGATCACGTTGTGTAGAGTCCACAATAACAAGAACAGGAGTAGGAAGAAAATCATATTATAGACGATACTACTGTAAAATGGTACGGATCACAACAGTTCGACAAAGATTTCAGGACATCCATGACTTGAATCACACACATGAAAAACTGGATAGCTTTTTCAAGATCAATTACTTCACGGTTCAACGAAAGCTGAGCGTTACATAGCCTGCGAGTGTATTACGAAAAATAAGGAGATGAAAGAAATCGAACCTATCACAAACTGCTACAAAACTACTGTAGACATTATGTAGTGTCTGAATGGCAAAAGAAGGCTAACAAACATGCGCATATAGAATAAGCTTGGAAAAGGGCGCGCATGCCCACTCTGTTCAAGCCAGTTCTGTTCTTAAACGACAATCGAGTTGTTAGCGCTTTCGATACCTGTAAACAGCGCTAAGAGAGTCCTTAACACACCATGTAGCTGTACTGCAGACGGAATACTGAGGTGATTCATGAAGGTCAAGAAAATAATAACTAAACACAATCTTAACAAGGTGAATGATTTAAAGAAAGAGCGTCTCCAATTTTTGGGTTCTACAAACAAGGAATGATCCCGGCGCCGACTCCAACGGATTGCCAATGTTCACGAACCAGTGAATAATATCGACTTTACCTAACAGCCTACCGTTTCGCCGTTTTTGGAAAACAAAGTGTAAAGCAAGAGTAGGAAATCCGACAGAACTTTTGACTCACCCTAATAGCACCGTATATTCTGTTGATCTTATAGCACATGAATAAAACGACAAAAGAAAACACATCCTCGTTAAGATTCGCCCACTTAACTACGCAATCAGAAACGCAATTCGAGCGGCATCTTCAAAATTGCGGGAATGATCGTGCGAGGAGTTACGTGTTGCAATTGGAGCACTCCAACATGTCGTGTAAATTCTTTTCGTCACTTTTACACCATAGACCATTTCACTCAAGCAGATGCAGAAAATACAGCTCAGTAACATCGATATCTTTCCTTTAAACCGCTTAATACAATTTGTTATTACGCCAATGTCACCTTAAAAAGTTTCCACACACATAAAGGAATCAGCTTGTTAAACTTAAGAATCATGTGTAAAAATCGATTCTACCTCAACCGATCAAAGAAAGCCCGCCATGAAGACACAAAACGGAATCGTTGAAACGATTAAAAATCAACCTTTTCAGAGAAAGTTTCATTCAAACGGAGAAAATTGAAGAAAAAGAAACGATCGGCACTTTCTACAGTGGAACAAGGAAAAGAACTCAAAAACACAAGTTCAAATGAGCCACCTGTCTCCAACTCGTCACCGTGCGACTGAGTTTCGACGGTGACAGGAGAGAGATAGTATCAAGGTCACCGTATTCAAAAAAATTTTTGCATCTAAAATCTTGACAAATGGGATGAACAAATTCGGAGAGACCAGCCAAAAAAACTCTTGGTGGCACCAAGATGACGATATAAAGGAAAACCATAATAGCTTTAACAGATGAGTGGAAGTTGCCGTTGTCGACGGTTGATAGAAGTTAAGAGCTGAGAATATAGAAAACTTGAAGCTTTGTGAAAAGTAGCCATGGTTTTAGCACTCCTGACAATGTTGCGTAGCTTCGCTCGCTGGTATGTAGAGGAAGGAAAAGGGTGGATAGAGAAAAATGGAGAAGTAAATGAATAAAAGAAATTGATAAACCACAGTTGTATGCTGTGGATGCTAACCCTTAGGTCCGAGCTGTCATTCCGGGCCCGTGTTCAGGGTCTACACGAAATAGGCAGTAAAATGTACTCGAAATGACGCGACAGCGGGATTCATCGACGCGCTTTGGGTTCAGAAGAAGTTTAACTGTGGTTTCGTCATTAATAGTTCGAGGTATATGGACCCCGACCGCGGCAGAAAGGTGTGTTAGACATCGCATCCAACATGAATAAACCCTGAAAAACCCATTCCGTGTGTATTTTAATTTGGGGTTTTGTTTCAAGGTTTGTCTCGGGTACACCGTTCATAACCTCGATGGAATTTGACATGGTTGGAAATATCAGCGAGAGGGTAAGAAGACTAACACTGATCACACATCTACACAAATTTTTACCTATTTCTAAATTTTCCGAATCAGTTCGGCAAGAATGGAGAATTGATCAACTAAATGCTGAGATGAGACGTCAAGCGATGGTCATTTCGAAGGAATATCACAAATAAAATCCGATCACACAACATGAACCACAAATAGACGGAGAGAATGGGATTTCAAAACACCAACAAAAAGGAATGATTTCAAAGAGTTCCCTCAGCTCCAAATGTGGCAATGCTTATCATAAAACGCAGAGACATTTGCTTGTCGCGCAGAGCCCAGTTGGCCCCGGAATAAACTCTCGCACTGCGCTAGTGTCCAGCTCGGTGACACTCGGAGTGATAAATAGACGACAGGCGGCGGTCTGTTCAACTGCATTAAATGCGCCTCCAAAGCACATCACACAGTCGGACCAACCTGATCGTTGACGGAGCGAGATTCGGAATGAAACACAAGAACCAAAGAGGTCGTAGCTCACTGAATAGAGATGCAATGGAGGGTCGTTCGCTTGTGCTCGGAAAACAGACCCAAAGACTTTTTGTCACCGCATTAGCAACTTCTTCGAAAAATGCTTATTCCGTAGTACTTCTAGATACGTCTTCATAGCGGACAATAAACGAGAAAGGGGGTTAAACATGAAGAGTTCAAGTTCCGCAAAAAATAAATTAAGTCTCCTGCGCAGCAGCGAATTTCACGTACCACTGAAAAGTTTCAAAGCTCACAGACATTAATGAGAAAATAAGAAATAAACTGCCACTGAGATTTTATACATTTCAAGGGCAATAATAAAAACGCCGCATGGAGTAAGTGCTAGACGCTCTTTGCGATAAGATTTTCACGGGCTAGTGAACTAGAGAGCTCATTGTTGGCACCGTCAGTACTTCCTAAGCTCGCAACTACCAAAACGGTAATAAAGGCGAATAGCAAAATAATTCAGAGCACATTCTTCAATATTGAAAGAGTCATGGTCAAGATAGTACATACTCACTTTCGCGCGCTTTTTTGCAGCCGAAGCAACTCCAAGCTATGAAATTATTAAAGTGACCCAAAAATTCGTATGCACTTCAGATTCCGATTTCCTTAACAAGGATATTTGGATCACCCTAACAAAATAGTTACCTATGTGGATTATGTTATCATCTCGCTGCAGTACAATGGGAACTTGATACATACGAATGAAACAGTTGCTTTGCTTTGAATATTCTTTGTGTGCGCTGGCGCTGACCGGCTGCTATCCGCTCTCGTCTGTCCGATATTTGAAATCAGCGTTCTAATTCCCTTCAACGGCACACTTCCGCTCATTTCCGACGTTCGCGATTTCTCTAGTGGCAGGAGAAAGGAAAAATCTTCAAATTGCCACCAGGAAAGGTGATTTTGATTGGTTTCGTCTCGATTTGTTTGTTACGCCTGTCGCTCCTCGTCATTGAATCGATCATGGTCAAAAGGGATTCTGCTGTGGTCTCTTCTTCTGTTAAGGAAACTGGCCACGCTGGAGAGCTCCCACAATGCCTGAAGGCGATCGAGGAAATGGCAGTACAACTTCGGCTTCTGCTACAGGAGAACAACAAACTTCGATAGGAAAATGCCCGGATATTGGATCTAGAACGGGAAAATGCGAAACTTCGGGACCAGGTTGACCACATACAAAATCAACTGCACTCAGGTAATATTACCGTTGGTAATTCCTGTCACGCAGATCGTAGTTCGCCTGTTCCTCCCGAATCTGATCCTTTCCATGAGCAAGAACGTTCGCGTTCTGTTGTCATAAGCGGTGTTATGGAGTTGCGAGACCCCGTCATGACCAATCGTATCGATCACGACTGTCGTTGTGTGATGAAAATATTGGCGTTTCTCGGTGTGGAGTGTTATCCTACCGCTATTTACCGCTTAGGTAGACCAACACCTCGTTATCCACGCAAGATTAAGGTGGTGTTGCCATCGAAGTTCTTTAGAACATTAGCTGTGAAGAGAGCGCCTTTGCTTCGATCTTTTCCTGTCAGAGGAGTGTCTCTTAGGGAGTCACTTCCTTTGTCGGAGAGGATAGGAGGAAGGGAACTCAGGCCGCTGCGCGGCAGTGTGGAAACCTCTCAAACGTGCGGTGGTCCACCAATCCAAAATTCAGGTGATCCACCTGCCAATACTGAGGTTGGCCGCGCTGAAACGCAACGACCAGCAGTTTGCAACCGTTTAAACTGATTAATGTTCCTCAGCCTTTTTTCGTGAAGTCAGTTTCGTGTTTTTATGCCAACGTTAGATCACTGTCTCGAAATTGTCTTTTCGTTCAACATGTTCTTGGTCAAAACTACGATATTTACATTTTTTCTGAGACCTGGCTGAAGCAGAAGCATTGTATTCTTTCACTGCTTGGTGATATGTGTAGAGAATTCGTCACTGTTCGGTGTGATCGATTCAAGAGAGAAGGAGGTGGGGTAGCAGTATTGCTGAGGAACACTTTTACACATGAAACAATTCTTTCGGAATGCGTCGAAAACAGTTATGAAATTCTTGCCCTGGATATTCATATTCAGTCAAGTTTAATCAGGCTAATAGCGGTTTATAGATCTCCCTCATGCTTAACACCCGCCACGGAGCAGTTAAGTGAACTGCTTAGTGATCTTACTAGCTCTAGTAATTCGACCATAATTGTTGGCGATTTTAACATGCCAGGTATTGAATGGCAGAATGGAGACCTTCAGGATCAGCCACAGGATTCTACCCTCGTCGAGTTTATAAAATCCAATGAGTTAGTACAGCATGTTAAATCTCCAACGAGAGAAAATAATTTTCTTGACCTCTTGTTTTCCAGCGACGATGAAAAAATCAGCGATGTTAGTGTCCTACCACCGGTAGGTAACAGTGACCATTCCAGTATTTCTTTTCGCATAAACGAGACTTTTTCCACTCCTTTGACACTTTGTAAACGGGTTTATTCTAAGGGAAATTACGAGAAAATCTGTGAGTATTTATCTACAATTATGTGGAGAGAGTCGTTTGAGAGATCAGATTCGGTCAGTGGAAGGTATGAAATGTTTCTGGATATCCTGTTTCATGTAATCAACATGTTCATCACTATACGTAAAGTAGTTGTAGGCAAGGGCTCCTTACCTCACTATCTGCAGAACATGCTTGATCACCGATCTTGTCTATTTAACGCTGCCAGGGAATCAAACACACCCCATGATTGGGAAAAATATAGGGCATACTCGAAAGCGTTTTCACAAAAAATGGAAAAATATAATTCCCAGCTGGAAAAACGTGTAGTTGAGTCGGGGCAAAAAGCAGCATTTTATAAGCTACTGAACAAAAAGCTTGAAGTAAACAGCCACTTAGGTGTTTTGGTGAAGGGTGGAACTAGAGCGGTTACAGGTGTGGATAGAGCAAACCTCCTAGCAGAAGAATTTGCAGAGAATTTCCTGGTAGACGATAGTAATCTACCACCTTTCGAAATATCCTGCCAGCACCCCATGGAAACTGTCCCATGGTTCCAAGAAAAAGATATATACGATACAATAAACAGCTGGAAAATGTCCTACTCCACTACACCGGATGGCATCCCACTTCTCTTTATAAAACGGGTAGCTCACGTAATCGCTCAACCATTAGCTTATCTATATAATCAGTCGATTATGTTCTCAGAAGTGCCTAGACAATGGAAACATTCATTCGTGACCCCAATCTTGAAAAAAGAGCCAAGCGAAAACCCCGAAAACTTTAGGCCGGTCAGTGTGACATCGCTTTTTTGCAGAGTTTTTGAAAAATTAATTAGAAAACATGTAGTACAACATCTTGAGACTAATGCTCTAATCCCGGATAGTCAACACGGATTTGTCAGAGGGAAGTCAGTCAGTACAAACTTACTTGAGTGCTTAAATGACTGGACAAAGTTGATAGATGAAAAAAAGTGTTGTGATGTTATATTTTTTGATTTTGCGAAAGCTTTCGACAGAGTTAGCCATAAAAAATTAATGCACAAAATAAGCAAAGTGGGTTTTCATCCGCTTCTGGTGAAATGGCTTGAAGAATTCTTGGATAACAGAACTTTCCAGGTAAAAGTAAGGAACTCAATGTCTTCAATGAAAACAGTAACAAGTGGAGTTCCGCAAGGCGGTGTTCTATCACCTTTTCTTTTTAACATGTACTGCGCAGATCTTCCTGCTTCTCTTCAAAGTACAAGTGTGGTGATCAAGCAGTATGCAGATGATTTAAAAATTTACTGTGAGATTGTGGAAGACGACCAGCAGTGCCTTCAGGATGCGGTCAAGCGCATCATGGAGTGGTCAAATGCTTGGCAGCTTCCCCTATCTCCAGAAAAAACTAAAGTGATGCGAATAGGGCTCTCAACATCACTGCCGAGATACATTTTGAGTGGTACTCCTATCACCGTAGTAAGCAAAGTAAAGGACTTGGGTTTCCACTACAATAACGAAGTTGACTTTTCAGAGCACTATAGGGTAATAAGCAGACGCGCACAGCATAGGACCTACCAAATATTCAAAGAACTTTCCACCAAAAATAAAGCTGTGTTGATACGTGCATATAAAACTTATGTTAGACCTTTAGTGGAGAGCGGTACCTCAGTTTTTTCCCCATACAAGAGAAAAGACATTGTTTTGCTAGAAAAGGTACAAAATAACTACACCAGGAAACTTGCCAAAAGGTATAATGGTTTTTTTCACCCTACGGTTCCAAATTCAACAGTTCGTAATAAATTTTTTGGCGTTCACACGCTGGAATCGCGAAGAAAAATGATTGATGTGGTTTGTGTATTCAAATTATTATCAGGCCGCCTCTGTACAAACCCATTGGCATTTTATAAACTCGTCCCCTCAAAAACCAGAGGAATGCCCTTCAAAATATGGTATCCAAGGCCGAGAATAGGAGTCAGGGCGCATTCTTTCACGGTAAGGGCCGGGTCATTGTTCCTGGCACTAAAGAGCAACATTGTCCCTTCTCCTGAGAATCTTGGATCCTTCCAACGACTTGTAAAGAATGCTCTCCTCCAGTATTAAATCACGTTGCAGTCTTTGTATAAGTGTTCAAAAGATTTAATTTCTCGTTCCTTCTTGTCTAACGACTGTCTTTCATAGTCGTAATAAATTGATTGATTGATTGATTGCTAATGTTTTCGAAACTAAATACCTTCAGATGCAAACCACAAACAAAAACTGCACCACCACTGAAGAATGAAAATTTTCTCCACGAAACGGACACGTTTTTCGGTTCAGAGGTTTATAAGCTTGCATCTGCAACAACCAGATCAGAAGGATTTAAAATATTAATTTCAAAAAACTTCTATACTATCGGAAAGCTAAACTTCTGCAATCTGAACCCGACACTCGAAAAAAACGGTGGGTTTTTCACTGAAGTCAGCAGAAGATGTGGTAGTTGAATTTCGAGCAATGTGAACGCGCATCCGCAGCAGATGGCTGCAAAGTTATAAAACCGCAGAAAAACCACTCAAAAATAACGACAAAGGGTACTCAAGACAGCTTCTAGCTGGATTCACCACATGTTTATGAATGAATGCAGCAAACAAAGAGTTTTATTAGGTTGGTAAGAAAGTTCCCGCCGTTTTTTCAAACGACTGCTGTAAGTTTAGTTCGAAAGCTTTTGCAGGGTTTAACGCAGCATTCGAAAGAGAATTATTCCCTTCTTTCGAGTTGTGTACTTGTAATTTGTGATAACTCTAGATGTCGTTGTTTTTTGGCTAGTAAAGTGAAAAGCGAAAAAGTGAAAAAATAACCTCATCGACAGCGATTTTTTTCTGCTCAGTTTCAAAGGCATAAACAAAACTTCATAAACCGTTCGATAGACAATGATTTTCTCTATTAGATCGTGCATCACTTGTTTTTATTTGTCTCGAAAATTACAAAGTTTTAAACCACTGAAGTCCGACCTTCGGAAGGCAAGAATAATTTTCCGATGGTGCTCCTGGTTTTCTTGTGAACGCTCAAGTTGACTTCTGTAGTTTTCTATACAGAATTCTTGGCTCTATCAGAAGATATGTTAATTTTTGGACAACGCTCGATTTTCGAAAATTTTCACGAGAAGAGCGTCTTGAAGTTTCTCGGCAGAGCAAACCTCCAGTTTCAATCTTTTCACCAAATCTCACACACCATTCGAAAGAGGACGATACTCTCCACAAGATGGTTTAAGAGTTGCTATTTGCCGCTTTTGATTAGCGGTTGTCTATAAACCGCTAAACAAAAGCGGCAAATAGCAGAATAGTCTCGTATAATATATCAAAAATGCTATCAGCTTAACTGGTAACTGCCGATGTCGGCTTACCGGCTCATTCCCGTAATTACGGGTGAGTGCTGATAGCAACAGCCCGACCGGGCTTAAGAAAGAGATGCTAGGAGCTTCGCAACGTAGTACATCGGTAGCACAGTGGTTAATGCAGAAACAGAAAGACGCGGGTTCAATTCCCGTCCGATGTCAGTGTTTTGCGAATAACCTAGCATCTCGAAATATATAAGGTTTAAGAAGTGTCTCAAACCTTCCTGGTTTTCATTGTTTTTTGGCCGTCACAGTGGACCTAAATCGTAGGCGCGGCGCGTAGGGCTCGTGCGCCACGACGTCGAATCATCCTGGAGTGCGGATTTAGGTCCACCTTGACGACCTAAAAACAATGAAAACAAAGACGGTCCAAAACGTTCTGTATACCATCATGTAGAGCGCATTTTGCTCTTTCGAATACCGCATAAGCTTTGGTGAAAAGATTGAAACTGCAGGTTTGCTCTGCCGAGAAACTTCAAGACGCCCTTCTCGTGAAAATTTTTAAAAATCGAGCGCTGTTCAAAAATAAACATATATTCTAATAGAGCGAAAAAATCTGTACCGAACACTCAACAGAAGTCAAGTTGAGCGTTCACAAGAAAACAGGAGCACCATCGGAAAATTATTCTTGCCTTCCGAAGGTCGGATTTCAGTGGTTTGAAGCTTTGCAATTTTCGAGACAAATAAAAACAAATGATACACAGTTTAATAGAGAAAATCATTGTCTATCGAACGGTACATCAAGTTTTATTTATGCCTTTGAAACTGAGCAGGAAAAATTGCTGTCGATGAGGTTATTTTTTCACTTTTTCGCTTTTCACTTTGCTAGCCAAAAAAAACAATGACATTCAGAGTCATCACAAGTTACAAGTACACAGCTCGAAAGAGCAAACAATTCTCTTTCGAATGCTGTGTCAAACTTTGCAAAAGCTTTCGAACTAACTTACAGCAGTCGTTTGAAAAAAACGGCGGGAACTTTCTTACCAACCTAATAATAAACTTCAAATACTTGGAGTCTGTTTCGGATGGGCTTTTTCGTTCCCTCCCCAGGTGGAAACGCTCTGCATCGGAAACCTTACTGTACTATTCCCATTGCAATCCATTGAGAGGGAATCATATTCTAGTGATACGTAACACGTGTCTCGGTCTCTCACAAGATGAAGAAGCACTACAGTCCACACGTCAAACGATGAAAAACACCTGTTGTGGATACACAACCTAATCTACAGAAAGTAGCAGTTAGCCATAGGGAGCCCGAAGATTAGAGTGAGTGCAATATATGACAAGTATCTCTCGAGACGGCTCCCTAGGCACGACCCAGCGGCATACCGCGAGTGAGCAATTAGGAATCTAATCTGTAGCCCCACTCAGGTGCGGTGCCGTCTGATGTATTTACCCATTGGGTCTCCCAAGTAGCCCAATGGGATTGTTCGGTGGCTACGCCCACAAATATGTGCATAAATAGGATGATTGCCGTTATATTGTTGATATTCTGACGTATACGTAGTAATAAACGCTTGCTACAAAAGTATCGGAAGAATCATCCCCTTGGTTAACCACCAAATTGGTGCATCGACCGTGGAAAAAAACCCTCTGCGCTAACTCTCTCAATTGAGAAACAGACGGGTTCCCTAGTTATCCGCGCTTGTGAGTCCTCTACTGAGGAACCAGGAAACTAGAAGACTTTCTTTGCGAGTTCTCTTCGGAGAAACCAGAAAGTTCTTTTCTTCCATCAGTCCTTCGCGAGTTCTCTTAAGAGAAACCAGGACTAAACTAACTTTCTGCGCTTGTTCTCCCCAGTGAGAAACAGAAAGTTCTATTCCAAGTTTTCCTTTGCGAGTCCTCTTACGAGGAACCAGGAATACTTAGGAAACTCTCTAGCGCGTTCTTTCCGAAGAAACCAGAGAGCGATAGAATCTTTTTCCGATTGAGAAATTTGGAGTACTTTCTCTTTGCGAGTCCTTTTTTCAAGGAACCAGAGAAAGGAAAAGATTTTCTCATAGTTTTCCTCTGCGAGTCCTCCCACGAGGAACCAGGATAACTGAAAGATCCTATCTTGGTCAAAGAGTTCCCAGTACTTTTCCCTAGCGAGTCCTTTCACGAGGAACCAGGAAGAGGAAAAGATTCGATTCCGATCAAAGAAAATCTAAGTACTTTTCCTTTGCGAGTCCTTTCACGAGGAACCAGGAAGAGGAAAAGATTCAATTTCGATCAAAGAAAATCTAAGTACTTTTCCTTTGCGAGTCCTTTCACGAGGAACCAGGAAGAGGAAAAGATTCTCTTGAAGTTTTCCACTGCGAGTCCTCTAACAAGGAACCAGGTAAGCGAAAACGGCTCTCTAGCGAGTTCTTCACCAAGAAACCAGAGACCAAACGAAAATTTCTCTTCCGACCAAGGAAAGAGAAGCCAAAGAAAACTTTTTTCGCGAGTCCTCTACCGAGGAACCGAGAAAGAATTCTTCGAAACTCAGCGAATTCCCTCAGAGGATTCCGAGAAATAGCGAAAAGACCCACCTGGCAGGAAATAACAAAGCTTTGAACCAACCAATCGCCTAAAAAAGCAGCGGGTGAATTGGAAGAATCACAAAATCTCAATTTTTTTGTGAAAAATTCATCGAAACGCTCTCAGAATGGCCGATCTTCGAGTGTTCAAGAGCAAAATCTCCAAAGCCTGTGTGCTTATTCGATCCCACGAAGCTGAAATGGAGGAACTTTTGCTACCCTTCGAATTTCCAAATGAGAAATCCCAGTGCGAAGAGTTCATCAGAGCAAAAACAGCTGATCTGAACTATCTTTCCAGAGGAATAACACGAGGCATGCAAATATTGGAGAAGTACATCAAGGAAGCCATGGAAAGGATCGATAGACGAGCGGAACCAAAGGAGCAGGAGAAACTCATGCAAGACCTAAACAAGCATTTGGAAGACGACTCAAACGACTTGGAGATCTTAACTATTCAATGGCTCAACAAGATAGAATTCCGGCATGAGGAGTTGACGCAGCAAGCCGCTCTCATAGCAGCTCCCAGAAACAGCAACAACGGAACAAGCGATCAAGACAGCCATTTTCAAACACGCGTAGATCGCTGCCAACGGATCAGGCGTCCATTACTTGAAGTCCCAACGTTCTCAGGAGACTTCAGAGAGTTCGCCGCCTTCTGGTCAGTCTTCAAGTCACTAGTTCACGACGATGCTGAACTTTCTGATCAGGAAAAATTTCTCTTCCTGAAGCAAGCTCTCAAAGGAAAAGCAGCAACTTCAGTTAGCTGCATTCCAGTCATTGGAGACAAATATGAAGCTGCAGTGAATATCCTGAAGAAGCAGTACGACAGATCCAGCAGCATGGCGGACATCCTCATTAGCGAAATCGAGAGAATACCTCGAGCTAACGACAACCCGAAGAGCTGCCGCGAAACCCTGTCAGCAATCTCGTCGCGAATAATTCACCTGGAACAAACAGGAGTACCACTTAACGCGGACAGAGTCTGGCGCCGATTAATCCTGTCTAAATTCACAGAACACATCTGCAGCACAGTGATACGGAGGGAGAGTGATGCCAAATTGTCGTTCGACGTGAAAGACATCATGGACACAATCGACGAAATTGTCACGCTGCAGGAAACAACCGAACTTACAACTAGAACGTTGTTCAGAACTGAAAATCCTGGATCGAGTGAACTCACGAGTCCGATTTCAAAACCTCAACGAACAGAAAATGTTGCCAACCGAAGGATGACACTGATGTGTTTATGTGGAAGATCTCACCCACCGCAGTACTGCGACGAGTTTCCAACTCCTGGACTGCGAAGAATGGAAGCCAGGAGACAAGAAGTTTGCTGGAAATGCTTCTGTCGCTCACACAAATCAAGGTTCTGCACTACTTTCGGAAAATGCCCGAAGTGCAACGAAGATCACCATTTGTCACTATGCATTGAAGCGAGTGGCATGAAAGGAGCGAATCAAGGTGGCAGAAGACCGAGCCGACTACAAAGTTCGACTTTCCGAGAACCAGCAACATCTCCACGCCAGCACACCGGCCGTTTCGAAATGCAACAAGAAAGAAGAGGCCACCAACCATGTGATAATGGCGAGGTTCAAACTCTCAGCACCTCCGTTTCACAATAACCACTAGTAGGTCAGTGCGTGCTTCAAATGGCTTCAGCGCTCATATTCAACGAAGCAGAATCCAAGTACGAATCAGTTACAATGCTGCTAGATTGGGGCGCTCAGAGAAGTTTCATCAAAGCCAAATCAAAAGGCCTTCCGTCAATGAGTACAACTTCGTTCACAACCACGGGAATGGGAGAGCAGCAGGAAAGCTTCAACTCCAGCGAGGTTCATGTGACGCTCAAAAGTATCCACGGCTCCGCAAAACTACATCGCCTGCCGGTTTTTACGAAGGATAAACTAACTGTGACTACCAAGTCTGCAGAGTTATCCGGAGAGAACAAGAGCTTTATAAAGAAGGAGAAGATAACCGTTGCCCAGCAAGGATTGTACTCTCGTGAATTGTCGCTTGATATTCTTATTGGACAAGATCTCCTCAATACGATTATCGACCACGAAGCTCCTACTATCAAGCTGCCATCTGGATTATTGTTGACATCAACAATTTTTGGTCACACAATTTCCGGAACTAGCGCCAGAAATACTCCATCATCAAAGAGAAACTTTGCCCTCTGCAGTTCTCTGATAATAACAAGTCACTCGTCATCATCCGAGGAAAACCTCAACAAGGATGTAAGGTGTGTGCCCGAAGTTGAACCACGAAGAATCAAGAGAGATCACGACACCGCTAAACATTCTACTTGCAATTCTTCGGGCAGGTGCAGAAGAAACGGAATCGCCAAGCAGGTGAAAGAAGACGACAGCAGCCCCGCAACTTCAAATCTCCCACAAAGATATGTAAGGGCGCCGTCGAAAACTGCTGTTCGAGCATCAAACAAGCCTTCTTCGCAGAGAGCAGTTAATCGGACGCTCTCAGAGGCAGAAAAGATCACTAAGGAGGTCTGGCTTTCTCGGAGAAACGAATACCATATGAAGCTGAGGAATTGTCACAAGAGAGCGAAGAAGTCTTTAACGACCTCCACTGAGTCACATTGCTCCAATGCCGACTCGCCATCTACACCAAAGACTAAGGCAAGAACTGAAGTCAAGTTACGAGCGAGAGGAATACCGCGACCAAAGGATCCAGCCACTCAACTCTTCCGCTCTACACATGATGGAGAAGAGCAGATTCGACCGATTCAACGCAGTGGCAACGGACGAATATCCTGCCGCAGAAGTTCATGCAGAAGACTACACTTCACTAGTCTTGTTACAATGGCATAACTCATTGTTAATTGATTGAATTGATGTACTGAATTGTTTAACCTTATCTCGCTACCATTGAACTTGTTAATAACATTTAATAACTCATTAATAACTATAATGCTGGTCAATAATCCTCCCACCACTTGTAGAACTCGGTTGTTGACATGTATGTAAGCATTATTGTTATACGCTACCGCTCAATGGGCTCCGCCCTAGTGTTGTAGATATACAACCTAATCTCTCAATTTCAGCTCGGTGCTACTTTATTTATTGAATATAGTCAATAATTCCTCGATAATTATGCTTGCCGATGATTTTAATTTTGATCCCTAATTGTAATACGCGCTCGTCGACGTGTATGTAACTATCATTGTTAATCGCTACCGCTCAATGGGCCCCGCCCCAGTGTTGTGGATACACAACCTAATCTACAGAAAGTAGCAGTTAGCCATAGGGAGCCCGAAGATTAGAGTGAGTGCAATATATGACAAGTATCTCTCGAGACGGCTCCCTAGGCACGACCCAGCGGCATACCGCGAGTGAGCAATTAGGAATCTAATCTGTAGCCCCACTCAGGTGCGGTGCCGTCTGATGTATTTACCCATTGGGTCTCCCAAGTAGCCCAATGGGATTGTTCGGTGGCTACGCCCACAAATATGTGCATAAATAGGATGATTGCCGTTATATTGTTGATATTCTGACGTATACGTAGTAATAAACGCTTGCTACAAAAGTATCGGAAGAATCATCCCCTTGGTTAACCACCAATTTTTTGTACGACATTTCCACAAAAACCATCGGCTTCCAGCAAGAGAAACGCTGGGAAAATCTGCAGCGTATCAGTACAAATGCCAAGGATCGGATCGTAAAGCAATTAGCGCTACTCCAAGAAGTTGCTTGAAAACTGGGTCATCTTAAACTGAACGCAGAAAACAATGACATTCTAGAACTCGGTGCAAATAGCCGAAAAGATTAATGTGTTCCAATCTGCAAATAACTCAACGCGATAACAGTATTTTGTGGGAGGGAGGTGGGGGGAGGGGTGGAGGTGTTAGGAAAATGTTGAAAAAATGAATGTTTACCTACACAACATAACGCCCCTTGGGTAGGGTTTGTCTAGAGTATTGAAAGAAATCAAAAAAGACTGCTCAAACATTTCCCTGTTCACTGTCCACACTGTTCTGTTTCTTTTCAGCTCTTACGATTAGACGTAGCCGCATATGTTTTTGATACAATTTTCCTTGCTAGAAACTTCATTCTTCAAATTCAAACTTCATTCGTCAGAAGACTGAGGGAAGGATTTTAAAAGATGCTGCTGCAAAACTTCTTTTCACATTCAAGGAAATCGACGTCAGCTTTGTACCGGTCAAATATTAACTACTAACCTTGACTTATTTAACTACTAGTTCTTTCATTCTGAAGAACTATTTCCACTCAACTTTAAAGCAGAGAACGCCGATGCAAAAACAAGCGCACATGTGGCATGATCATCGACCTGTCGAAATCGATTCCTGACAAGAGCAAAAAGTTCAGAACTAAGCATGTGGAATGATGTTGGAGGAAAATGTTGTCATGCGATTTTCACTCAGTGCAACGCGGAAGGAGTAATGTTCCACAGGATGACACAGTCAGCGCACGATGCGGAATAAACATTAAGACGATGCGGAAATGCAAGCATAACGTTGAGCTCGGTGTACGATATAATCGAGACATCTTGAGGGCATCGGCGGGACAAGGCTGAGCCGTTCGACAAACACAATGCGGCTCAGGTACATAATGACATTATGCGCTACCGCCAGTATTGTGGCCAGCAACGTGCAGAGATGAGTTTCGCCATTTGTTGCAACATCTAGAATAGTGGCCCCACCCTTGCTCAACTGCTGTAGCTCACAGATAAAGAAACACTTGAAATAGCAACGAGACGAGGAATCAATAGATTCTCATATGCTACTTCACTGTCGATGTCTTTATCAGTTCATTTTCATATTTCTCTGTTTTATTCAGTAGTGGTCATGATTATTTATCCATTCTGGGAAACAGCGTCCACTTGCCAGTACATTTTCGTAGTGGACATGCGCAACATACCGAATTCTTCAACCTTCGGATGGAGGAATATGAACTACTTTTTTAAGTTTGCGGATCTATTCATAGGTACCTCATGAAGATGCTCTAGAAAAGGTTACACAGGGTGGCAAAAAAACATGGGCGCCATAAAAAGTGTTCATAATTCATCTTTCTTGGAAGAAATACTCGAATAAATTCATTTACATTTAAGAACAGGACATAACATTTCATAGATACCAAATTTTTTCAAAGTGGCTCGCTTCAGTTCCTATATAAGTGGTATTCTATTACTTCATGAAATCAATGGCGCGCCGTAAGTAGTAGTTGTCTATACTGTTTTGAAATTTGATCACCTCTTTTCACAATCTATCCAAATTTCTTATTTCGGACTTCTGAGTTTTTCTTCTGTAACTACCCAACCCACTTTCCGTCCATTGTTTAATCGCATTTCGAGTTGATGGGTTCTTCGAAATGAACTATCAAAACTCTCCTTCGAAAAAACGATAGTGGGCATCTAATAAATACAGATAAGGAAATATATCTCAAAACCAAAAAATACGCGACATTAGACGACAACGACTACGCATGCTGATTGCTTCAACAGTCTTTGCTTGCACTAACGAATGCCGGTCGCAATCGGTAATGCAATGAATCAGTTTCTCGAGAGGAATGGACAATAAATGTCCTACTTAGGAAGAACGAGAAGTAGAGCGAGCAGTGAAAAACAAAGGCTTCCAAAATTTGGCGATATCTCTGTAATGCGTGTAGTCTTCGCGCAAAAAGTCATCGTTGAAAAAGTGGAATTGGGTAAATTGGATGGCGATACAATCCTTGCTTTCTAGGAAAAGCTAACCACCCAAACAATTCAGATTTATTCCGACAGAGAACAAATTGCGCAGAAAATGCCCGTTTCCAGATACAGCTTGTGAGAGCTGGTCTTAAAATTAATTTCGTAGAAATACGCATCATAATTCACTTTGTTGCAGCGTAAACGATGTTCCTCGCAAGCAGCACCGTATTTAGACAACTGAATTCTATCCAAAAATTGTTGTTTCTATCCACCTCAGACAGCAACAAATGCTCAATGGATGAACTTGTGAGATGCACCGTTTTTAGTGCCTTCCATAGTTAGCAGGAGACCATACACAAACTTCACAGACAAATAAAAAACGCAGGCTCTGCTTGATTAGACGAATTCAAGAGACTGATATCCGGGTTAGTGAACATCTTGCCTTCCTAGTATGTAAATTTTTCGTAGTTCCGTTAATGATAACATTTACTTCATCTCACTGCAGTTTTGCTTCTAAAAAATTTGTCAAAGTTTTAATTCGATTCGAGTTCGCTTATCATCAAACTCGTTATGTGTGTTAAAGATGTGATGAATCGAAGAGTACACATTAAACTTCAAAAGAATACTTTTAGGTCAGATTATTGAGTTGCTTGAAGCAAATCATAAAATTTCAGAGGCTTGTACGATTATGCAACTTAATTTCAGAAAAAAAGTTTGAATTCATATCTGCGTCGTGTACTTTATTTCAGAACAAACTATAACAACAGCACCATTTTGAGAAGTAAATAAGGAAGCACTCATGAGTCCACCAAAAATGCCAAGAATTGAAGAACAAATCGGAATTAGTGAATAATCAAAAAGGTCACACTCGTGGATCGCCAACGAAGAAGAACGGTCAAGCGTCAAAACAAAAAGTGCAAAAAGTGTGAGAATGACAGCCATCTCGAAGCCCACTTTTGGGTCAAGGAAAAAATCCGAAAAGTCGTAAAACGAACGATCGTGTCGAAATATTGAAAAACGTGAATCAGCAATGCAGATTAGAAATCAGAACCTTCGGCAAGGAAATGGCGATTCGAAGAAAAATTAGCGCGAGAGGCTACTCGAGAATACGGCCGACGACTACCAGCTGTCGTGTTATAGACATTACACACCGAATGCAGACTAGGGCAACAGCACCTACCACAGACCAGCAGCAAACAGTAATAAAGCGCTCTCTGGACACACGTCATCAAAAAGCTCCGATGCAGGCGACCTGTTGCATATCTTCATCCACTGTTACACTGGGCACGTTTTTTGAGCATCGCATCCTCACTGATCACAGCGACTATCCCACAATTGTCAATAGTCACTGCCCGCCTGCCAATGCTACGTACGTGTCCATTGAAAATCAAAAGAAAGCACAAAATGAATCACTTCTGAACGGTGAATCTACACCTAGCCGCTAACTTCAGTGCTAAAAATTGTCCCAAAGTTCTCATTTGAGCGCGTAAAGATATTAAGATATAAAAACACAGGCAAAACAGAAAATAAAATAAGCTAAACCACGAAATAGTACAACCATGAAGAAATAATTTGCCTTTGCGCTCTATCTTTCTTATGAGAATTGAAGCCCTGTTATTTCTCCAATCACATTTATTCCAACAAATGACATTTAGTTCGTTTTTAATTTTCTGATTTTTTCGCTTCTTTAAAATTTTAAATCAAATAATTTTTAAATTAGGCGACGGTATCACACCAAGATAAGCTCCTTGTCATAAGTGATTATTAACAGAATTATCAAAAACGACTACGAAATCAGTCATACTTCTACAAAAACAGGAAACAGTAAACTTATACAAAAACAGAAAATAAAAGAAAAACCGAGCCAACAGAGCAATAAATATGAGGAAGTGTTTTACCTTTGCGCTCAAACTTTCCAACGCCACTTGAACTTCTGTTATTTTTTCAATCACATTTATTGCAGCAAATGGTACTTAGCCCTTTCTCTGAATCTTTCATCACTCCAAGATTAGTTCTTCGACAGAAGTAAACATCAGCAGTACTACCAAAGATGAAAACGATTCATAATTCAATAACGTAATAAAGAATCCGGAAACCACTGTAATCGTCTTGCAATCACAGACATTGTTGTAGCGAAAGAAGCCAAAATTGAATGAAATCGAAGCAATGTAGTTTCTATTAAGGAACGAACAGAACGGATGAACGTATTTCCCTCAGCCTTTCAGTAATCAATGGCTGTGCGAAAACAAGGATGCGTAACCTTCTAATTGCCACCTAGCCAAAACGGTAATCAAACCGCCCTCTTGAGAACCTAGGAAGTCAGGGCAAACGCAGATTTAGCCTTCGACAGTCGGGAACAACTTTTGTCAGCAACGGCTTCTGGAATGGTCTGGAGTGGATGGTCAGCGGTCCAATTTTTAGTTCTTCCTTCACAACAAGAAACTTCTTTCAACCCTACAGCAATATTATGTAGATAGTATAGACTACAAATCTATCTGCTGAAGCCGAATTCAGCCGACCACGTTAATAGCTTAACATCGCTTACATTTCTAACCTTTGATCAGAGGCCATGGAAAATATTTAAAAACAAACCAGGAACCGCGCTCCTCGCCGCCTCCGAATCCCTCGTAATGCCTTTCAACAGCTTGGATGTGTAAGAATGAATTTCTATAATGGTGTCGCTGCTCATGCTGAAATGAAAACAGTTCAGAACCACGCCAACTGAATCTTATTTTAACCTCACAGAAAGCAATTTCACTACAAAATTGGTGATCAAGGTCTAAACAAAGAGAAAAGGCTGGTAGAAAGAACTGACCTCCTAACTAGAGTACCCTTACTTAGGCTTATTCTCTTGCTTGACACCGCCTCATCTGCAGTTGGTCGGCGATCGCTTGGTAGCTCTACAACGTCGACGATGTTGCGTTGCCCTAACATTAGAATTTACCCTATTATATGCATCCTTTGCATATAAGAAGCAATTAAAATTGTAGAAGATGAAGCGCAATGGCAAAATAAAAGTAGGTTTAGCTTAGTAACACAAAAGGAACTTACCATCTGACGTTGAAGGCGCATCCTCGGGCAGAACGTGTTCTTCGGCATCTGTCATACCACTAGGTATGGCATCACCGTCAGCCGAGAAAACAATTTTCCCTGGTTCATCAGCATATACAGAGCTTAGGCTTCTTGAATGATCACCTGAAAAATTATAGAAAAAGGTGTTAGACAGTCGCAAAGCAGCAGTTATGCCACAGAGATTCCAAAGATGTAATCGTCAAACTACTGGCTTCACGTTTGTTTCTTAGAAACTACCCTACAAAAAGCGTATCGTGGTAAAAAATCGGAAGTTGCAGGGTAAAGCTTCGATGTGATTCTTTGGTCAGTTTTCTAACAATGATCTTTGGAAAATACAAACGAGGAAAAGAACAAGCTGCAATAAACGATTGAAACGATAGCGAAGGCTGTGAAATGTGAGTAGGGTAGAGATGTAGGTTTATAACCTATTTAAAGTATTAGGGTGTCCGGAAAGTATTTGCCGAAAATTTCAAGCTGGGCTTTTCACAGGTTTTACACGAATGATCAGGAAGTTTTCATAGTGAGGCTATATAAAGACATGATCTACATGTATACACACGTCACAACCGACATTGCACTCGACGCGTTTTTCACCTTAAAATAGGCCGAAATGTTACTGCATATTCGGCATGTTCTTCTTTATGAGTTCGAGTCCGGCCACTCCGTAGCTGAAGCCCACCGAAACTTGTGCAAAGTGTTCGGTCCGGAATCTTCTTCTGAAAGCTCTGTGCGCTTCTGGTTCCAACGCTTGAAAGCCGGAAACGTCGAGCGGGAAGGTAGGCCTCGATCAGGTCAGCCGTCCGCAATGTCTTTGGATGAATTGAAGAAGCTGGTGGAGGAACATCCATAGAAAGGCGTATGTTTTTTACGTTGCATCCCTTGGTTGTTCAAAGACGCCCGTACAGGATGGCCTACGCGCCCTTGGATTGGTGAAAAAACTCAGTCAATGGATACCACACCAACTGACTGATGAGCACCGCGAGAGACGCCTCACCATCAGTACTCAACTGCTCTCCCGAAGCCGCCGTTTCAATTGGCTGGACACCATAGCTACAGGGGATGAAAAGTGGGTTCAGTACATCAACCACACCCGCAAACGTGCTTGGTGCGCTAACGACCAACGCCCGAAACCCATCGCCAAAGGCGACAACTATGAACGGAAGGTAATGCTTTGCGTCTGGCGGGGAGTTTGTGTGGTGTACCATTTCGAGCTGATGCCAGACAATACGACGGTAAACGCGGAGATCTACTGCGCACAACTGCAGAGGCTGGCCGATAAGATACGCAGAAATCATCTGAATATGGACAAAGTTCGATTGGTGTACGATAACGTGAGTTCCCACACCGCTAAGATGACATCCCGTAATATCCTGTAGCTTGAATGGGAAGTTCTACCTCATCCACTGTACAGCCCAGATCTAGCCCCAAGTGACTGCCACCTATTCCAGTCGCGTCAGCATCATCTGTAGCAGAAGCGCTACGATAATCGTGACTACCTCGAGAACGACCTTAGTGCTTTCTTTGCCTCCG